>CM061349.1:258446835-258849335 GCA_030867105.1 Liasis olivaceus | reverse complement strand
TGGATTATTATTTTGGATGCTTTATTTTATATATTATGTTGTTAGGGGTTTTGCAGAGTTTTTGTTTTAATACTGTGTGTGCTGCCTAGAGTCACTCTTGAGAGATGGGCAGCTATATAGACTGCTTAAATATATAAATAAATCCATAAATGATCATAATAAAATCTCAGCATCTACATTGGCTACACTCGCACAAATTACATTAGTGTATTATTATAAAGCTGATAAAGATCTGCAACCCATTAGGCTCTATGATCATCATTAGTTATAAATAACTTTTATTATAAAGCTTTGTATAAAAAACTATATTTAATCAGTTATTCCTCTTACATTTGTGCTTCTTTTTTTGACACTTGCCCTGTGTTACAGCTGTATCTCCTTTGCCTTTTAACTGTTTTTTGGGACAGATGTAACATACATCTGCAAAGCTTGTCTTAGAAAAAGAATCAGGAGGAAAGGACAGATTTTCAAAATAGAAATTTTCAGTACCTTTCAGTAAATGTGTGGGCAGCAATCTCAAGGTTTCTTTAAAAGGCTTTACAGAGGAGAGAAAGAACCCTGCTGCCAGTCACAAAGGCTGATTTTATGAGATCCATGTCTGGCACAAATTGCATTAAAAATTCAATTTCTCTACAAGTCAGCATAATCTGCATCTCCTTGGAGACTTCCAGTCCTGCATGGGGTGCTCCAATTTGCACGTTGATGAATTACCATATGGCAGAGACATATGTCTGTAATAGTTTAATTTTCGCATTATGTGACCCCCATCGCACGCAAACCAGCTGTACGGGAAGTTAGCTTCACTGCATGCAGAGAGCACCTAGGAAATCATGCAAGACCTCTCAGAAAGCAGATGGAGAACACACTCCCAGCAAATAAATTTTTCAAGGCATGCGCCAAGTGAAACTAGCTGCCCAGCACGCCAGCACAACCTCAAATTAAGGCTATGTATAAAAGGCAGCTCCCTTATGTGACTTGTCTTTTATCCAGCAAATTGAACCTGCGTTGTTCTGAAGCTAACCACAATACATAAATTGAAAGCCCCTGCATCATTTACCTTAAGCTCTTTCCCCACCTGCAGCTTTTCTGATCCATATTACATATGCACAAGTACCCACATTGATTTTCCTTGCTTGGAGCTCAAAATGCACACTGGCTTGGACACATTTTGAGCCACCTTAAAAGTCAAAAAGCAAACAGAGGAGTGAAGATGGGGAGACATTTGAAACAGGGAAGATAGAGGCAGAAAATGAATCACACACATATACGGTACACACACACTGCACAGTTGGTCTTCTATTTGCATTGACACTAAGGAACCTCACTAGTCCTCTTGGTTTCACAGATGAAATAGAACAAGAGTTGATTTTAATATCAAGAGGAGACAGATACGGTAGCAGTGAAGAAAGTTGGTGTGTCACCCTGTAGTTTATGCCCAATTAACCATGATTTAGGATTTCAGCATGATGGCTTGATCAGGTGAGAGAAAGAGAGAGAGCAAGAGAGAAAGAGAAGCATGTGTTCAAGCAGGTACTGCTTTCCAAAGTCCATATTTGTTATTCAGCATAGGATATGTATAACATTGGTCGATGCTGTCTGATTTTATATACACCTAAAATCTTACCTTTCCATCTAGGTACTTTATTTCTTCTTTCACTTCCCCATCAGCCTTGCTTTCAGCACAGGATGATGCTCTTCTGGATAATGTTGGCTTTGGAAAAGAAACCCATCAGCAATTAAACAAGAATGAATCTGTATCTGTGTCTCTGTGAAGAATAACTTATTTTACAAAAGCCAATATCCAAAATACATGATATTTCCTTAAACAAGTGTTTGATTTCCTCCCCTATGGGGGAGGAAATAAAGGCAAGAAAACATAGAAACACTTGATATAAGACTAACACAGAAAAATTATTTGTCTTGTTGCCTGAGCAGATATTTCTGCAATTTGGGGGGACATTCTGGGGAATTCGAATACTGTAGTTGGAAGAGATGTTGGTCCACCAAATCTCAAAGATAGAGCTGGATTATCCTGGTATTTGTTGAAAGTGCAATAAAGAAAGAAAGGGCAATAAAGAAAGCCTGCAAGGAAAATTATCTATTATCACTAAACAGACAAGGAAATCAAAGTAATAAGTTAGTACACATGTCAAGATATTCTAAGACGGGGAAGTAACTAATCAGCATTTTAAAAGATCGTATGGAAAAACTGTAATCATATAAGGCGAAAGCAATAAGAAATGGATGCATCATGCCATGCATGCTTATGAGGGCTGTAAGCATCCTGATGGCTGCATCTGTTCTTGCAGGACTAATCTACCTATTGTTACAGAGTAAACTTTTCTCTTTACCCATTGGCCTCCTCTACTCATTGGGCATGGAATTGTTATTCCACAACAAGCCTTTTAGTACTTCTGGTGGCAATGTAAAGAAGCTAAAATAATGGGGAAAATACATTCAGCATGAGAAAACATCATCCTTGAAGAGAAATTCTTTGTTCATCCTAAGAGGTTTTTTTTGTTACCCACTTCAATTCAGAGAAGGCTAAATGTAACAGGATATTTGCATATCACTGTGACATTCAAAATTATTTCACAAAACATTGAAAAACAAATCAAACCTTAAGTCACAGTTAATAGCAGTTTAATGTATGGATCACGTCGATTTTGAACAAAATATCTTAAGCCTGCTGAGGTAGCGGAAATGTACACCTATAGTAGGATTGACAGTGAAGAAAGATAACAAAAGGGAAATCCTTTCTTCTTAAACTGGTGATAGTCACCATGGCAGCCATTTAATAGAGGCAATCTTCCAATGGTTGCCATTTATGAGACATCTGACATGCTTTCAACGTTCCAAATATGTCTATCATCCCAAAAAAGATGCTGATCTTACCCCAGATACATAAGAAGGAAATATAATAGATGAATCCTTAGGAGCTCAAACCTTTTTTTCAGCCTTCACAAGTGTAGAAAGATTCTCTTTGGGTGTTTTCCTTCCATTTGCAGTGACACTGTTTGGCCTGGAGATGGTTGTTGATACTAATTGCTCAGAGGTTTTCTTGAATCTCTGAGCCCTTTTATTGCCAAGATCCTCCATCACCTGCAGAGATATTAAGCAACTAATTTGAAATCACTTGCAGTGATAAGAAAGCCACCTTGTTTTGGTTTTTGAGGAAAAGGAATATCTCCCTTGGTGTTGGAGGCTGTTATTTTAAAGCAAAATTATAGGAACTTTCTCTCTATTAAATATGACATTTAAGGTTTGTAGGTAAACATACCTGGATTTCCACATCAGTCAAGGGTGTGGAGTTTAAAATGTCACTATTTAGGCTGTTTAAAAATGCTGCATCTTCTGAAGTACCTGAGGTGGAAGAGCATATGCCTAAAGGAATTCAAATATTAATAGGTTAAAATGGTTAATGAATGCACAATAAAGCACAGTTCATTCAGAATCCATTTTTGAAATCAATACAGTACGTTGCTATTGTTACTATTAGCTAGCAAAAGGAGCCCATTCTCCAGTTAGTAGAAGCCTTCTTTTTACACATATTTTACCTTTTACGTACAAAGATGGATCAGTATTCTTGTGCATACACAGGTTAGACACAGACATGGGTGTATTTCTTCCATGGTTTTGTTGCTGGTCAGAAGTCCACTGAGGTGAGGCCTACAGCAAAGAGGCAACTTTTAAATGAATAAAAATATTTCTGCACATGCCATCATTTGAAATGTCTAGATGTATAAAGTTTTGCCCACTTTCTGTGAAAGTGAGACTGAGACAAAAGCAACAAGAACAGTTATTACTTTTACTTCAGCCTTATTAAATATAGTATCCTCCTGAATTCCCAGCCAGAGTACCCAGTTCTTAAAATTGTACCCCAGCCATTTTACCAGATAGGAAAAATTTGTTCCAGTGATACAGATATTGAGTGTTTTATAGACAACCTGAAGATATATTCCAAAAAGGCAGACTTTCATCCCACTTGTTTCTACATTGGGGATCCAACAAACAGGTCCTAAGGTCCTTTCCACAACCAAGGCTGTGCCAATCTCAGACTGGCACCATGCCCCTGAGGCTTATGTAGGACTTCCAGCTCTAGAGAAAATGGCACCAATACAGATTTACAGGGTTTCCTCTGGCTCTGCAAGGCAGGTCAATCCATTGGCAAGAACTCTTGCCTTATCCTGCTTCTGCTGCCTAGAGGTTCTCCCCTTTCCTGCCATTCTGGCATTGTAGAACCTGGGTGTCTTCAACCTGTCCTCCCCATCTGCTCAGAGAGGTTGCTTTGCCACCCAGTGGCTGGGTGGGCTATTGTTCCTCTGACCTTTAACAGCAAACATGGTGAGGGAACAGCCAACATTGTGATGGGGCACTTTTGTGCTTCCCCACTGGCCAGATGGAGGGCACTGGCTGGCTCAATGGAGGATGGACTACAGCAAGGAAGACAGCAGGGAGAACACTCATGCATCAGTGCAAAAATGCTGCAGAAATAGGAGGGGTGAAGTTAGTAAAGAAGTGCCTCAGTCAAAGAATGGAAACAGCAGGCAATAATCTTCCTAGTCTTCCTTCTCCTTTAGAATTCTTCCCCATAGGTCTAGAAGCCAGCCAGCCACCTAGAAAAGCTTATGATACTTTGCAGCCCTATGAACATTGTTATCATTCTCAAGATGTCTGAAATAAAAGTCAAAAACAGTTAGCTAATCAGAACCTAGGTGAAAGGTAGTCATCACCACAGAGAGGCAAGCTTGAACCATAAGCTTGTGAAAAGGGCACAGGGCCATGCATTCTGGTATTCCTTTCAACACCTGCAGGCAAGCAATCTTTGTGCATTCTGCTGTTAATCTAGATAGTCTGATCAGTGAGATCTTAAAGAGGATGGGGTGTTCTGTTTGTGTTTGAATGCAAAGAGAACTTTCCATACAACCAAGGACCCTACGGTATCATATTTGGCAATGGCACAGAGAATTACTCACTTTGGATCTAGTCACTCAAGTGCAGGGAGATCAGAGCATTAAGCCTGAACAGGTTGACTTGAAAGGACAACAAAGCTGGCATTTGCTTTTCAGTGCTCAAGTTCTGTTGAGCTTCTGGGTAATCTGTTTTCCCATTGCACAGAACCCTTCCATCACCCTATAGCACCAGCATCTTATTCTTAGCGCCCATGTGTAGGCATTGCTTAGAATGCATTTCCTCCACTCCAACCCTCATCACAACATATAACCATGATTGCAGCTAATGAGAAAAATGCTTGGTTGCAAAATTACCAGCAGGCTATCATTTCACTGCCACTGCCTGCAAAATGCAAAAGAAAGACAACTTTGCATTCAGAAAGCATCCCACATAGGAAATGTTACAGTACTTTGAAAATAAGCAAATACACATGAGAAAAACTAACAACATGGAGGGGAGAGGGGTAGTAACAGTTTATTTCATTTCCCATTCATATGGGGTAGAAGTGACTTTGGTGGGGGGGCTTGGTTTCATTATTGTACCAGGACTGATGGTAGTTCAGGGTACAGCGCTCCTTGAATGACTGTCTTTATACTCTTGAACAGATCAAATGGAGTAGTAGTGATTGACTTATGGTGTGTTTTCTGCCTGCGCTCAGGATTTCCAGATTGTTTTCTAATTGCTTTGGAGGGATTATGGCATGGGAAGGGTGGTAGTCTGGGGACATGTCCTCAGACTGTTCACAGGTGATACAGGCTACTAACACATAAATAAACAAGCACCTTAGACTGTTGCATTAGACTCCCAGGCTATTCCTTCGAACAGGCACTTTGCCTGGGGAAAACACACAAGCTTTATCTAAATTTCTCTCCTGTGGTGGGTATTTATTTTATTTATTTATTTATTTATTTATTCGGCTTGTATGCCGCCCATCTCCCCCAACGGGTGACTCTGGGCAGCTCACAATAAAAAACACAGTTCTCTCCAAAGATGGCTAAAATCTATAAATAATTTAAAAACATATTAAAAATACCTTAAAAAACTTCCTCTGATTTTGGCCCTAAAAAAAAACCCTGTAAGATGCTGGGGGGGGACAACCCATCATCCCACCAGCCATCTCCACAGGTGTAGGCCCCCCTCTGGCCCCCAGGCCTTCTGGCAGAGCCAGGATTTGATACCTTTCCTGAAGGCCATGAGGGAGGGGGCACACCGGACCTCAGGAGGCAGGATGTTCCATAGGGCGGGTGCTACAGCAGAAAAGGCTCTCTGCCTAGACCCCACCAATCGAAATTCCCTGACTGGTGGGGTCTGCAACCTGCCCCTTCTGCTGGACCGAGTGGGACGGGCTGAAGTGACCAGGGCGAGGTGGTTCCTCAGATAACCTGGTCCCGTGCCATGAAGGGCTTTAAAGGTAATGACCAACACCTTGAATTGGACCCGGAAACAAACCGGTAACCAATGCAGCTCACGTAACAGCGGTGTTATATGTGCCCTCCTAGGGGCATTAAGAACTGTCCGCGCCGCCGCATTCTGCACCAGCTGTAGCTTCCAGATACTCTTCAAGGGTAGCCCCATGTAGAGCGCATTACAGTAGTCCAACCCAGAGGTGACCAGGGCATGAGTGACCGTGCAGAGGTCCCCCTGATCCAGGAAGGGGCGTAACTGCTGCACCACACCAAGTCGTGCAAAGGCCCTCCTAGCCACGACTGCCACCTGCTCTTCAAGCAGGAGTCGTGAGTTCAGGAGAACCCCCAGATTACGCACCGGGTCTGTCTGGGGTAGTGCAACCCCATCAAGAACCAAAGATGACAAAGTCCTAGATCTTGAGGCTCCCCGTATCCACAGCCACTCCGTCTTACCAGGGTTCAGCTGAAGCCTGTTGTCCCCCATCCAGGCCCCCACAGCCTCCAGGCACCGCGAAAGGGCAGTCACAGCGTCACTTAGGGCACCTGGGATGGAGATGTATAGTTGGGTATCATCAGCATACTGATGATACCTCACTCCATGGTGCCGGATGATCTCACCCAGCGGTTTCATGTAGATATTAAATAGGAACGGTGAAAGCACTGACCCCTGTGGCACCCCACAAAGTAGGGGCCGGGGGCTGGACCTCTCGCTCCCTATCAACACCAATTGGGTTCGGCCTTGGAGAAAGGAGCTGAACCAGCACAACATTGTGCTACCCAACCCCAACTCCTGCAGCCGACCCAAAAGGATACCATGGTCAATGGTATCGAAAGCCGCCGAGAGGTCAAGAAGAGCAAGGATGGATGCACTCCCCCCATCCTGCTCTCGCCAGAGATCATCTAAAAGTGCGACCAATGCTGTTTCTGTCCCATAACTGGGCCTGAATCCTGACTGATAGGGGTCCAGATAAGGTATGCTGTGTACTTTTACTTTCTAACCTTTCTACCTTAGTGTGTTGTCTTGAAACAGTTTCATGCTGCACAGAGATCTGGCAAAGGTGGGTTACACAGAAATATTAAAGGAACGGGTCTATTCAGGGAATCCACATTACTTTCTGAGTTTGAAAGGGTGTTTGATGGGGTGTCCTCCGACCAGTAGGGGTCATACTTCTGTTATTAAGCATTTTAGATGGACTCCTTGCTCTTTGTTCTCCTCTTGCACTTTTCAGTGACTCAGACCCCAGCACTGCACTTCTGGTTGCCTAGAAGACATTAGAAGTTTTTACAAGAAATGACCTTTCGCAGTCCCTGTTGGTGAAAATGCAACTACGAAATAACAGCTGAAATAATGGAAATCCATGATGATGACAACCATCTATTTATATGATGTTTTTAGAGTTCAGTACTCTTAGTCATCTTACATTGTAAGCTTTACAATTGGCAAACTAAACGTGTCTTTTTTACCTGGTGCCCTCCAAATATCCTGGGACTACAATTTCCAAAATGCCAGCCAGAGTGACCTTTGTGACTTACAGGCTCCACACGTCTAGACAACACTAGGCTAAGGAAAGGAAGATAGCCCCTTTTATAGTGTACCATATTAAAGATGGTGGAACCAAGGCTAAGAGAAAGACATATGCCCAAGGACACCTACTGAGGTCATGGAAGCAGCAAGATTCAGATTAGGATCCTGTTAGCTTAGTATATTAACCATAGGACCACATCAACTTTCATTTCATGTGGGGATTTGAGCCTCTCCTTCCATAGTCCAGTTACAATACTGCACAAGTTGTACACATTCCCTATGTGTTGGAAGCATTTTTTTTTCTTTTTTGTGCATCATCATGGTTACATGACTTACCTGAGCATTCCTATCTCTATGAGCCAAATCATCAAATGGTATTTTCCTTCTTACATGCACATTGATGAGATTCTTGTGGCTATCTTGCAATGGTCTCTCTTCTGCAGACTCTTGGGAAGATGTCCCTCTCAAAATAGCTGCAGAAAGCTGGGAAGGAAATGATGCATTAACAACAAAAATGTTTTAAGTGATTGCAATACAGCCAGTAGTGATTCTCAGTATACCTGAATTTGAAAAAGTAAACAATGCTAAGGCCACATGTGCAGCAGCCAACTCCTTGGTGAGAAAAGAAAGGGCCAGCTTCCAGGAGATTTCTTGTCCTTGCACATGAATGAAATAAATCCCACTTTGCTGCCTACTCCAATACCACCAACGCCTCCCTATGAATTGATATGCTGGTTAGATGCATTGTAAGATTGCATTAGGGGGAGTTCTGAAGCTGGTCTGAAAAGCAATGTACTAGAGAATAATCTCTTACCAATGGAATATTCTGACAAGACCCCTAGTCTTTACTCTGAAGCAGGCATGGGGAAGAGAGCCCAAGAGATTAAACTCAAATAATAAAAGTCTTGTTTATAGTACCGGTGTTTCTGATCTGTTAATAATATTCACTGCTCCATGTTTTCTCTGGGTTCCCATCTTCTGATGCTCAGAGACTCCAAGCTCATCCTGGAGCTCCAGGTTCTGCTTGGTCAGTGCTTCCACTTGACTCCTTAGCCTGCCATGGGCAGCTTGCCAGTGGATCTTGTTTCTCCTGAACTCCTCCTGTAGGCCTGCAATTTGCTTCTTTAACATCTGTCATTAGAAAGCAGATATTTTTCCAAGGAGAAAAAAGACACTGTTCCATTTCTGATGGAAGACTAAGTATTAGCATTAGGTGTTGGTCTTTCTTCATACCAAGATGAGAAATTATGGATGTTGGACATATTAGGGAGGTGTCAAGCTGGGAGAGATTTAGGCAGGCACCTCAAGGATGTTCTTGCACCTCCACCCCATCCCCCAGGTCAACAGATGCAAAAAGAGCTGAGTTACAACATAAAAAGAGAAAAATGGGAACTGAGAGCTTGTCAGTTTGTAATTATTGCAATTGATTATGTGCCACAAGTCAATGTCACCTCTTAGCAACCACATAGATAGACATCTCCAAGATGGTCTGTCCCTAATCTGGCCCTTCAGTTCTTCCAATGATAATTATTGCAATAAGGCTAATGAATTCTAACCTCACATCTATCAAATGAATTGGACTATAAATTCTATCATCTTACCTAATCAGCAGGGACAGATATTAAAGATGATGCTAACTGGAATTATGGAAAGCTGAAATCAATTAAACACCAACTTTCCCCCAAGATCTTGCAAGTAAGTGCCTTTGAAAATGCAATGTGATGCTATTTCTCCCCACCAAACACAGAAAAGTAAGAGGAAAAATTCTGATAACTAGATCTTTGTGAAGGTTACTTGGCTGTTCCTCATTACCTTCTTCATCTGATCATTGCATGTGCACACACAAATAGCTATCTATAAAACACCAGACAACAGAGATCAGCGCTGAACAATGTGCTGGTAAAATTCCAGAGAACCTCAAAGGAACATACATACAGCACACACACAGTACACGAAATCCTAACAAATTTTGGATAAGAATCTTGAAATTCACAAGATTTTGGAAGAAAAGGTTTCATGAAATCTGGTGAGTAACTTTTCCAGAATCTCAGAAGATATGATGGTGGCTTCAGCCATTATTTTTCCAGTGATATTTTTTTGGCACCTGAAAAGATCTCCTATCAGACAGTAGAGGCCTATAAACCAAGCAGACAAGACTAACTGGCTTGATATTATCATCATTCAGTTTGGTGACTTGCAGGTCCAATAAGATCTCTGATTTTAGATATTACTTCTTGCCATAGACAGCTTTTTCTGTTGGCAGCTAGGGATGCTGGTACATAACCACGTGCCCAAATTTCATTCACAGATTATGCCGTTTCAGTTCTAGTTGGAGGTAACAATGGCCACCTTAAGAAAAGGTTTTGGGAAAGCAGTGATAATAGAGAGCAGAGGAGGCCTCTTACACTGACTCTTTAAAAATACCTCCCATACACAAACATATCTCAAGGAACTTTCCAGCATCCAAAACTTTGCACAGTAACTTTATTTAAAAATAAACAAAGCCACTAGCTTTTGGGACCCTGTTTTCCTCCCAAGTCATTTTGTTTCTCTCCTTTACACGAAACTGTCATCATATCAGACAAATTCCCTAATTATCAGTTCTATATTCTCATTTGAAAAAGTGAACTGAGGATTGCAGATAGTTACAGCCAAAAAGATGCCACCTACTCTTATTTGTTCTGACTCTTCCTCTTTTTTAATAGCTGGTGTGGGCTTCTCACATTCTGATTTTTCTCTGGGGAGTTTCAATGTTTCTTGGCTCTTACATTCTTCCAGGGGATGTGATGTCTGAGCCCTGACAGCATCATACTGGCTGATTTGTCTTCTGCTGGGGAGAAAAAACAAAACATAACCCTAGCTATAGGAGTAGGAATATCACATGATCAGGAAGGCAAGCATTCACCAGTAGCTCCCCTTGCCCCCCAGTTTGATTCTGGATGGCTGGAATCTGAACAGACAGGGTCAGCAATGCCAGGGACTTCCCCAGAAGTTTTACCATCCATGCAAAATAAAACAGAAGAAAACAAAAAGATTCAAGGGCACATGCCATAAAACTACCAGATCTCCTCTGGTTTTTCAAAAAAAAAAATGGTTCCAAGAAAAAGAATTAAATGTCCAGTCACTGCCCACTGATATTGTAATCAGGTTTACACAGAAAATTAGACAAAATCTGCATTTCAGTGATACAAAGGTATAATTTGGACACTCGTGCTTGCCTTGACGTTTAATTTGGCCTTGATTTGCAACTCAGATAAGTTTGGGGATTGGTGTGCCACAAAAGAAATGTATGAAATTACTAAATCCAACCTTTGGCTCATCCAAAGTGAGCTTCACTTTGTGAAGTGGCTGTTTAGGGTCTAAATGAGGATCTCATCAACTGCTTTCAGATCTTTTCAACTGGAGATAACAAGAAGTGAACCAGGGACTTTCTAAGTGCAAAGAGTGTCTTCTGTCTCTGAATTACAAATCCCATCCTGCTGGGATTAGAGCTGCATCTCTAAATGGGAGACTGTAAATGCTCAGTTCACAGCCTAAAGATATCCAATAAATAATTCTGAAATGACTCAATATTTGGAGTTGTTAATCTGTTCTAACCCATCATTCTAGATTAGTTGACTTTCAGGAAATGATTCAGAAACTATTTTACTAGGCCTCAAGTTGCATTCTTGTGATCCAGGAGGTGAAATACAATCCAGCAATTTCTTCCTATTAATTGTTTAATGTGAAAGATATCTGCCTTTATCCCTCTCCACTCTGATAAGTAAATCATAAGGAGATGTACTCAGATTTCATGTACTTAATCTCATATCAACCTCTTCTATTATTCACCCTTCAGAATACACCGTTTTCAACACCTGCAATCTGAGCCATTTGCTTAACGACAAACATGTAAACAGATAAATACTCCAAGTAGTAAGAGTTAGAAATTGGTCCGATGAGATTCCAGTCAGGAGTGCAAATTTGGAACATTTTAAAATTTTAACCTTTTCTCTTATTCTTCATTGTTTGTACCAGTATGCTGTTATTGTTTGCATGCTAAAACCAGTATTTTTACCATTGTTTCATATTTACAAATGTAAATATGAAGGCTTTAATTATATGGATATACATGTATTGGGAAGCATAGGATTCATACTTCTATCCTAAATAAATCTTCCTAATTTCCTTACCTGAGAATATCCATTGCTTTTGCTTGCTCATCTTTCATTTGAGCTAACAGAAAGGTTTCTCTGCAGTTCACAGGAGCCTCCCATTTGTTTTCTCCTGGCTTGGCCATTTGCCTTTTTGGAACTTGCTCTACAAAGAAATTCTTGTGAATATATTGTGTTAGTGTGTATTAACAAGATAGTCAAATAAGGTAATGGAAGTATCACGAAAACCTTTTGATTAGATTAGCATTTCTCAACCTCTGCACCTTTAAGATGTGTGGACCAACTCCTAGAATTCTGGGAGTTGAAGTCCACACATCTTAAAGCTGTGGAGGCTGAGAAACACTGAATTAAGTTGATCAAAAGATATTACAGAGGAAAAAAAACTCTGAAACTCTGATTCAGTAGACATGTTAAGCCAACATGTGATTTATGGTTTGATTGGCATCAGGGGTGTAAGTAGAGGTCTCTGGGCTCCAAACCAAACCACTCAGATGGAGCCCCCCAGCCCAACAATGGTCATTAGTGACGGAGCTGGTGATCATATTCTAGAGAGCAGAACTGAAGTGGTACTTGGGGTTTGCAGACGTAAGCCACCTTTGGGGAAGGAATACAGCAGCAGAGGCTTAGGCACTGGCAGATTTAGGTACTTGCAGTGGCACTGGCAAGTTGTATTAGTACTAAGGCTATCTGATCTGAGCTGCAAAAAATACGGAGGGCGGGGGGGGGGGGGAATGGCCACTAGATTTCCATATCACCTTACTGCCATCTAGTGTTCACCTTAGTTAGTCATAGTCCCTCATCAAATTCCATCATGACTTTAACAACTATTAAGCAAGAGATTGTCGAACTCACATGCATCAAAATCTTTCAGGCAATCTCAGAAAGGTCTCAACAAACAGAATGGATTTTTAACACATTACAAATGTTAATTGGTAAGGTACTTGTAATCAGTCTCATATGTAATCTGCATCTGCATAATCAGTTTATCTTCCCCTCCGTCCCCTACCCCTCCAAATTGCGATTCCATGAAGTTGCACGATATTGAATCAACTTTCAGAGGAATGGTAGCCCAAATATTACTTTGGTGGTTCTTCTTATCACAGATTTATTAAAATTATTGAAGGGAAAATGTTGACTTAACCCTACTGGAATCTTCCAGTTCATTCGATGGATCTGTATTTAACAGAGGATATGTAAGTGAACAGTACCAAGCTCATCAAGAATTTCCAGTGCTTATGGTCTGAAAGGTCTAATCTGTTTTATTAAGGAAGTTACATGCTCACACAGAAAGACTACCTCTCTGAGCACCCTCTCCTCACTTCATAGTGGGGAGAAGGAAGGATAGAAGCAACCTTGTTTTTTCTGTAGGAAGCAGTTGGACAAGAAAGCCTACTATTATCAGTTTTACAAAGCAGAGCAAAGACAAAGGGAGAAACTGAGAGGATTCCCTTTTTATCTCTCCTCTTAGTGTCCTTAGTGATTAGTAGAATAAAAGGTACAAAGAATCAGTGCTTCTGCAGCTGCATTTCAAACAATTATAAACCATCCATAACAAATCCCTACGCTGTGGTATGGCACAACAGAGCACATTAAAGTTGGACCATGCTGGAAGCTCTTAGCAGATGGAATTCAGTTTCCACTTGTTTTTTAAAAAATCCTCTCTTGTATAATCCCATTTATACAATTGGTGAAAATCAGAATGCATTTTTATCATTCCTGTAAGGATCATTAGGAAAGTGGTTTAGCCACTAGACTCATCAGAGTTAGTGCATTTTGCTTCACTGGGCAAAGTGACAGGCCGCCTCTCCAAAAAATCTAGCTTTTAATTACTGTCCACCTTCTATAAAGAAGATAAGAACAATGCACATGAAAAAGGTAACAACAAGGACAACCTCCCTAACGACACCCAGTCAGAAGGCTCAGATGATCTCCAACTTTATCTTCTCAATAAAATCTGAACATGTGCTGAAATCTCTTATTCAAGGAGATAATTAGTTCTGGGTTTGGGGCAAGAAGATTCAAAGTCCACCTGCCCACCACCCAGTTTTCCTAAAGCTGAGCTGAAGGTAAATGTTCCCAGGAAAGAGGCTGAGAACTTCCCAGCCTCACAGACTAAAGTGGGTTGTGTCAGAAAGCTCAGTCTGATTGGTGGCAGCCTAGTTTAAGAACCTTCTACCAACATTAAACCTCAATATTAACCTTCAACTCCCAGAATTCCACAGCCACACAGCTTAAAGTTGCCAAGGTTGCAAAACAGTGATATAAAGGATACCAACTGAATAGAGTAGATATAAAACAGGATCCCTATAGAGTATATATTTTTAAAATTACCTAGAGTGCCTTTCTCATCTGGATTTGCTCTGCTCTTGAAAACAGGGAAAAGGCGAGCCACAAGATCATTTCTCAGAGGAGTCTGCCAATTTAGTTCTCCACCATAATTACTTGCAGTACCTTTGATCAGTATTTCAGGCTCTCTTTGATCTCTTGTGGCTTCCCAGGGATGAAAAGGAGATGCTGTACAGGAAGACCTTTCACATTTCAGGCAGCCATCTCTAGACTCACTGCTGCTGCTTGTGGTCTGAGAGGTTTCCTTTTGGTCCATGAGGTCCCGAGCACTGAGTTTCTTTGGAAACAATTTTCCACAGCTTTTTAAGACATAATCTTCGGCTCCACTAGGCTCATCTGTGGCATAATCAGCATCAGAGAGTTCCCCATCCTTGCCTGTGCTGGATGCTCTATGGAGCTTACACCTTGTGAAATATGGAGAACAAGGTAAATTTGATTCATTCTCATTGTCAGTAGATATGTAGAATGAATCACTCGAAGAGGATTTTCCATCCCGTCTGTTTTCAGTGTCTGCATTGTTGTGGTGCTTCATTTGTGATTTAGCAGGTGTCATCCCCTGTTTTCTCTCTGGCTTAATTGTAACATTTATTATTTGATCATTGATTTTCTTAAATCGAGGGTTCCTTTCTAATTTGGTCTCTGGACATTTATCCACAGCAACATAATATTTATCTCTGCGCTGCCCAATCCTTTGTGTACCTTGAAGAATCTGGAATCTGGAACTATGGTCCTCTGGATTAGATTGCTTCCATTCTATGTTCTGAAAGTCAGAAACATCTGGTGAAGGATTCCTTGACTTTCCTGTTACCTGTGATACATCACCATCTAAATCTTCCATAAGCCATATTGGAATCTTAGAAATGATGGATCTGCTGACAAGTTTACCAGAATGTTCTTTAGAACCAGGAGATGAAGAGTCATTTCTTTCAGCCATTTCTGCCTTAACTTCACATAGTTGTTCATGCCATTGCTGTGAAGGTTTGGACCAATTAAATGGTAGTTCAGATTCTTTTTCACTTACCATCTCTTCATCAACAAAATCTGCATTACTTTCTTTTCTGCTTTCTGACCTTGGTTCACATTTATTATGCTGACATTTTACAACACCATTGGAAATAAAATAATTTGTATTTTTATCATCCAAGAACATAACAGCATGACTATTAACCTTCCTTTGTAACTCCAGGCATTTTCCCAGTTGTTTTCCTATTTCCCACTGATCGTGAGATGAGAAATTATGGCAATCAAAGCTGACTCTTTGGAGCAGTTCAGTAGGATTCTTGCCAAACCTTTCTCTATTTTCTTCACACTTCACAATGCCTTCTGGATATTCCAGAAATGACTTTGGATCCATCATTTCTGCCTCACCAAAATTCTGCAAGTAATATGGCAATATAAATAATGTAATGATATATAAGCCAAAATTTTAGCTAGAACTAATTGCTATTAAGACATGCAATCTTAAAGAGAGAAAATCTTATTCCAGAGTGAACAGCTAATCTCCTTTCCATTTTATTCATTTATGTTATGCATCTAAAACTTTACTTCTAGATATAGGATGTTATTCAATGCTCTGGCTGTCCAAAGACTTCTTCCCTTTCTTACTTTCTTCTCTGAAAGCAAATGACACACACCTACCACATACCAATCATGGTATTCCCTTTCAGAGTAATCAGCAAGGTTAAGTGCTTTTCTGCACTTTAACGCAAAGTGCAGAAAAGAGAGTGACAAACATTAAGCCAAAGAAATTAAAGGTATGGGAGAAGAAAGGAAATAGAAATATAGCTAAATCTAATTCACACTAACAGCATTCACAATGTCTCCCCATACCAGTGTTTCTCAACCTTGGCAACTTTAAGATACATAGACTTCAACTCCCAGAATTCTCCAGCCAGCATGGCTAACTAAGGAGTTCTGGGAGTTGAAGTCCACGTACCTTAAAGTTGCCAAGGTTGAGAAACACTGCTCCATACCTTTCTATCCTGGCAAACCATTCTTGCATCCATCATGACCATCCTCCGATTCTGTTCTTTGAGCTTCTCACCTCTCTTTTTTGGATCTCATCAGTGCCATCCAACCATGACTTTTCCCCTTTTTTTTTTCTTTGTCTAGCCCCATTCACTTTTTCTTCTGCAATTGGACCCATATTCATTCTGTCTACAGGTGAAACTAGAAAAATTAGAATATCGTGCAAATGTTCATTTATGTCAGTATGGCAACTCAAAAGGTGAAACCAATATATGAGATAGACGCATTACATGCAAAGCGAGATATGTCAAGCCTTACTTTGGTATAATTGCGATGATTATGGCATACAGCTTATGAAAACCCCAAATTCACAATCTCACAAAATTAGAATAGTGTGAAAAGGTTCAATATTCTAGGCTCAAAGTCTCCCACATTAATCAGCTAATGAATCCATAACACCTGCAAAGGGTTCCTGAGCCTTTCAATGGTCTCTCAGGCTGGTTCAGTAGGAATCACAAGCATGGGAAAGACTGCTGACCTGACAGTTGTGCAGAAAACCATCATTGACACCCTCCATAAGGAGGGAAAGCCCCAAAAGGTAATTGCAAAAGAAGTTGGATGTTCCCAAAGTGCTGTATCAAAGCACATCAATAGAAGGTTATGTGGAAGGGAAAGGTGTGGTAGAAAAAGGTGCACAAACAGCAGGGATGACCACAGCCTGGAGAGGATTGTCAGGAAAAGGCCATTCAAAAGTGTTGGGGACTTTCACAAGGAGTGGACTGAGGCTGGAGTTAGTGCATCAAGAGCCACCACACACAGACGGATCCTGCACATGGGCTTCAAATGTCGTATTCCTCTTGTCAAGCCGCTCCTGAACAACAAACAACGTCAGAAGCGTCTTACCTGGGCTACAGAAAAAAAGAACTGGTCTGTTGCCCAGTGGTCCAAAGTCCTCTTTTCTGATGAGAGCAACATTTGCATCTCATTTGGGAACCAAGGACCCAGAGTCTGGAGGAAGAATGGAGAGGCACACAATGCACCATGCTTGAAGTCCAGTGTGAAGTTTCCACAGTCTGTGTTGCTTTGGGGAGCCATGTCATCTGCTGGTGTTGGTCCACTGTGCTTCATTAAGTCCAGGGTCAACGCAGCCGTCTACCAGGAGATTTTGGAGCACTTCATGCTTCCTTCCGCAGATGAGCTTTATGGGGATGCTGACTTCATTTTCCAGCAGGCACCTGCCCACACTGCCAAAAGTACCAAAACCTGGTTCAATGACCATGGGATTACTGTGCTTGATTGGCCAGCAAACTCGCCTGACCTGAACCCCATAGAGAATCTATGGGGCATTGCCAAGAGAAAGATGAGGGACATGAGACCGAACAATGCAGCGGAGCTGAAGGCCGCTATTGAAGCATCCTGGTGTTCCATAACACCCCAGCCGTCCCACAGGCTGATAGCATCCATGCCACGCCGCATTGCGGCAGTCATTGCTGCAAAAGGGGCCCAAACCAAGTACTGAGTACATATGCATGCTTATACTTTGCAGAGGTCCGATATTGTTCTATTTCCAATCCTTGTGTTATTGATGTCATGTAATATTCTAATTTTCTGAGATTGTGAATTTGGGGTTTTCATAAGCTGTACGCCATAATCATCACAATTATACCAAAGTAAGGCTTGACATATCTCGCTTTGCATGTAATGCGTCTATCTCATATATTGGTTTCACCTTTTGAGTTGCCATACTGACATAAATGAACATTTGCACGATATTCTAATTTTTCGAGTTTCACCTGTATACCAAATTGGGAAGAAGCAGTCTCTTCTGCATTACTCACCTCTCTCAACAATCATTCCTTACAACAGACCATGTACCATCTTACTACCGGCATTTATATGTCTTAAAATGTCCCCACCGATTTTCCCATCTTTAGAAAATATTCTACCAAGATACAAATCTTGATCTTAGATACATTGATTTTCAGATCCATACTTCTTGTTGCCTCTTACAATCTAATATTTGCCTACAAGTTCAAGTCTATTCACTTTATCACACATTTCCTCTAAATCAAGGGATATACAATCAACTGTTTTTCTCATATTCATACATTTCTCAATGAACTTCTGAAGAACAAAAATCTGGTTGGCACATTACTTGAATGGAATAAAGCCTCACTGTACTTCCCAAATTTTGCTAATTGTCTCTTCTTAAAACCTTTAGAAGTCTGTCTTTTCCAGACACCCTTACCAGTCTTATCACCCTGTAGTTTTTGCATTCATTTTTACTACATTTCCCTTTGTATATTTATATATAAACTTCAGACAACTACTCCATAAATAAACCACATCCATTTTTTAACATTATACCATCTATACCTACAGTCTCACAATTTTTCATCATCCTCACAGCATTTACAATTTTCTTTCCATCATTTTTTTTCTTGGACACTAACATTTATACCATTTGTTTCAATTGTACTCTTTTTCATAACAATACTACTCCCATACACATTTCTCAAATAATCCTTTTAGAATTCAACATTTTTATTTTGAATCCCATTCATTTGGCCAACAGCTCCTTGTTTAGCTCTTTTCATCCATTTCCATGCTTGTTTGTTTTTAATTTCCAACAAAATAATTCTGCATTTCTTTATAGTTCCTCTAACTAGTAATTTTGAGCTGAAGTCCCGTTGTCTCTTCTTCTATCTGTCTTGATCAATATGCTGAAATTCTGTAGAGAGATAATTTCCCCTTCCTGCCTTTTCACCCAAAGACCAAAGATTTGGGGGATCCATTAAACCCCTCCTGTATTACAGGAAGTGCAAGAGCAAAATGTTTCATTGTAGCAGAGATGGACAATAAGCAGGAAAATTATTATTTGTGCATCACAGAGATATAACATGTTTTGGTAAAGCAAACAGTGTTGCTCTATAACAATTAAGCAAACATGATTTATTTCCTACTATTAAAGCCTCCACAATATTCTTATTCACCTAGCTCATGCTATGAGTACCTGGTGCTGCATCTCAATTCTTGGAGAATCTACTTTCAGTTCTTCAACAAATTCCTCCATGTTTTTCTGTCTTTTTCCAGCACCAGGTCTGACTGATCTAGGACAGGAATAACAAAGCATATCTGAACAAAAAGAATGGGCAGTTTTCTGATTACCAGTTGATTTCAAGCACGTTATACTTTTCTTTGCCATCTTCTCCACTGAGCCTCTCCAGAAAGGGGGTCTTGCTTAAGATCTCAGGAGAGAGAAGAGCTCACCTGGTAGGCCAAAGTAGGCCTATAGACAAGAAGTTCCTCATCCCTGCTTTATAGAAAGTTTCAGTCAGAAAACAAACTTATTTTGTTCCTCCCAGTTGTTGGGCAGTAAGAAGACAAAGATGCTAAATTAGGTCTGCACTTGAATAACCTATAGTGTTATACATATTAAAACTTTTAACACAAAATTAATTATTTGCATGCTTTAGATGCAATTCTGCCATTGCTACTACAACAGTTATAAAGTTAATGGGAATATAAATATAATATAAATTAAAATTAAAATTAAAACAACGGGAATGCCTCCTCACCGTCCAAGGGCAAATTCTTCATTTTTTCTTTAACAAGAGCCTGTGCATCATATTTATAAAACACAGCTTCATTTCACAGCTGTGCATAAGATTTGGTTGTGCTCTCACCTGTCAACTACAATTTCAGTCTTCACATTCCTTCTTAATCCCAAGGGGGACAAAGGAGCGTTCTCCTCTATGGGTTGTTCTTCCCTCTCTTCTGTAATACATGGCAAGCATTCAGGCCAAGATTCTTCAGTAAGGAAGAAAAAGGAGCAAGATGTTTTATAAAGGGGTGGTGGTGGAAAGAGAGTAATTATAAGCTGTGTGACTTAAAAAAGGAAAAAGGCTAAATAAAGACCTTTCTTATTCATTTTCCATATTGTATATTAGCAATGGCAAAGATTCAGTTAAGGCAGACATTAGCACTTATTCTGGTGGGAGCAGCTGGGGATGGATGCCAAGGTTGGCACCCAAAAGGGACATGGGCCATAGCAGGCTGCCTTGCTCAACCATCCAGCACAGCTCACAGATTTTGCTAGCCCATAAAGATTTTCACACATTTGATCCTATTATTTGTTTTACTGGGGGGAAAAAAAGAAACATATTTTTCTCCAGAATGCATGCTTGCAACTGTACTCACAACACTTTTCTCAACTATTTGGGGATAGCTAGGCTAGCACTTCAGCTCCTGTTAATAAAAGAAAAGTAACTGGAGATCAGGTTGAAAGAAACACAGAATAGGAATCAGAAAATGCTGGAAATCAGTAATTTAGAAGTGACCTTATGGGATTCTCCATAACCAGTGAACAGCAACAACAACAGCAATTCCCAAGAAAAGCATATATGTACACATTACACAAAATATGCCTTTGTTTACCTTTGATTGCACCATTTTTGTGTTCTTCGAGATTATGCCTAGAAGCATTTTCTGTGTTGGTCTCATAACTTCCAGGTAAGGAGTCCATGTTTGTTTCTATGTATATAAAATGTTTACAATAAAAATAAAATAATCAAAAACAGCTGTGGTAATATTCTGAATGGCTTCAGGATTTTTCCAATTTACAGAAGTTCTACTGCAAAATTGGTAGGGAACTCACACATGGAAAAAGGCCATCCACTTGCAAACAACTCACATGCCATGTAACTGTATATATGGGGAAAACTGGGTTTAACCAACACACTTTGCTCCAATCTTGTGGTTTTTTTTTTTTTTTGCACTACATACAAGCCCTACTCAGGTACATACTATACATCAACAGATTGTTTGATGGGATATGTCATCCAACACCCCTACTACATATATATATATATATTTTCCCAATTTCCCCAAAATTTGTCCACATGCACCAAAAAACACCAGCATAAAGACCTCCATGTTACTGTTATCTTCCAACCTGCTACCTCTGCATTTCCTCACCTACACCTCATTAGAGTGTCACCCACTAAGAAATGGACAGATCTGGTTTACATATAAAAAAAAAAAACCAGGATTTTTCATCACTGTTAGTTGAACAATCCACAGTAGCCTGTTCTGCTTAATAATGAATAGTTCACAAATCATTTTAAATCTAAAGTAAAGGAATACATTTATTTTGTATTATATGAGAAATGGGCCAAAGTATGGTGTCATTGCTTAACATGGTACCAAAGAAAAGGTGAGAAATAAGGGCAGAAGTGAGCTTTGATTAGGCTTGTGGGATCCTGGCCAAATTGTGCCAAACTAACAAATACTTTCTTTACTGTTAGCAGGGAACGGAACATCCAGTATGGGTACAATTAAGGCTGGTTAGCTGGTAACTTAGTGTACATCTTCTGTGCATTACTAAAAAAATATATATGTGTAAAAGCCACAATTGACCAAAGCCATCATGAACAGTGGAGGTCAATGAATTTGCTCTAGTGATGACCATAGTATATGGAACACTGTGCCTTGGAATGTAAGAGGAGTAAGGAATAATGAGCATGAATTAATGAATGGAATAAAAGTAGATATTGTGTATTTGTGAAACTAAGAGAACAAGGAAGGCTATGCTGTAATAGCTCTGAAAGAATATGGTATGACCTTGTGGGGTGGAACTGATGAGTTCATGCTGGGAAATGAAGGTTTAATGAAAAAGCAAAAATGTATGTTTCCCATTTGCCATAGTTAGGCCACACTTCTATGAGCCAGGTTTGATTGTTAAGGAATTGGTTTATGAACAGCTGCTACTCTGAATTTGCAAAGAATTTTCCAGAGGAGTTTGGGTAGTCAATAAAGCAGCTGAGCCTCCAGAAAGGGGCAGAATTAGCAAGAAGGAGTGAAGGCATACAAGAAGTTTAACTGTCTGGAAGAACAGATAAAACAGTCGCCCTCTCAGCCCAACCCACCTCACAGGGTTGTTGTTGTGGGTAAAATAAGAGGAGGAAGGAGTATTATGTATGTACGCTGCCTTGAGTTACTTATAAAGTAATAAAGGCAGGATAAAAAAACTAAAAAAAGTGTGATGGATGGCAAGCGGGTGGTGATTAGTCTAATAACCATGTTTAGTGAGGAATTGAAAAAGCTGCGCCTTGAATTCATATATTTGAAGAACTGCCACACAAAATATGTAGCAGACTATGTCAGGTTCACACATACTAAGCCACAGCTTTTAACTATGATTTATTAATGGAGCCATAGTAGCCAAGTTCACCCATCATGTCAACCCACAATGCCTTGGTTCTTACATTATGTTAAGCCAAAATAAGCCATATTATCATTTAACTGCCATCATTTAGGAGTTTGGTAGGTGCGACAGTCCTATCCTGTGCAAGATAATGGGCTAGTGGACTTGAACATTTTGCAATTCAATGAACACCATTCTAAAGGATCAATTAAAACTTCTTCTTATAGAAAACAATCTTTTATCAACTTTGGCTACAATCCATGGAGGGAACTGGTGACTGAGTGTGCTGGAAACATTCTGAGACACACTCAATCCATGTTATCCATGCATTGTGTTTCCATGGATTCGCTTATATGCTTCTATAAAAGTGTAACCCGTTTTTCTTTAAATGTGGTCTCATACATGGCCATGCACAGTAAGGAAAAAAGTCTGAGAGCCTTACTGCACAGCGCCAACATGAACTACAGTAAGGGAAACCACATTCTTGTTCTCGAGGTATTTGTTGTGTTAACAAGACTCCATGTCGTTCTGATAATAGATCACGTGATCCCACTCGGAACAATGCTTCAATAATCATGGTTTCCATTTCTGCGGGGGTTGTCAAGAATGTAACCCCTGCAGATAACAAGGATTGAGTGTACTTGTGGGCTGTCACCAATTTGAAGGGCTTCTTAACAAGTTGAAAGGCTGTGAGCACTTTTAGCTGTAGAAATTTGTGGGAAACTGTTGTTCATACACTAGCCACAGCTCCCTCTTAACTTGCAAAATCAAGTAAGATATATGGCTTCACTCCATATCTGGGGTCTAAGATATGAGCACTAATATGCCCATATATACTTCCCTTGGCATCTGCCAGATTCTCTGTTCACACAGGCATCCCTGGGGGGAATAATGGGGTACAAGTGGCATAAGGTTTGCCCTTACATACTTGCATGCAATGTCATGACACAAATACAAGGAGTAGAGATTTTGGAAATGTCACAACACACATTTTCTTTTGCATCATCCTAGTTAGGAATGGACTCCTATGCCTACTCAACCTTTTTTGCTTTGTGACTGTGCACACAAATGATCATGGCAGTTATTTTATGAATAGGCAAGCCTGGCCCCAATGGCAGGCACAGCACCAACAACATAGTATCCATGGGGCCTAAAACAGTGGGGACCTCTGTTGAATGAGTTTTCTTAACATTATTAATAAAAGCATTTAAAAAAAAAACATAATGGAACTCTAATATGTATGCGAACCTTCAGTCAGCAGAAGAATATATACAGGTGAAACTCGAAAAATTAGAATATTGTGCAAATGTTCATTTATGTCAGTATGGCAACTCAAAAGGTGAAACCAAGATATGAGATAGACGCATTACATGCAAAGCAAGATATGTCAAGCCTTACTTTGGTATAATTGTGATGATTATGGTGTACAGCTTATGAAAACCCCAAATTCACAATCTCAGAAAATTAGAATATTACATGACATCAATAACACAAGGATTGGAAATAGAACAATATCGGACCTCTGCAAAGTATAAGCATGCATATGTACTCAGTACTTGGTTTGGGCCCCTTTTGCAGCAATGACTGCAGCAATGCGGCGTGGCATGGATGCTATCAGCCTGTGGCACTGCTGAGGTGTTATGGAAGACCAGGATGCTTCACTAGCGGCCTTCAGCTCCGCTGCATTGTTCGGTCTCATGTCCCTCATCTTTCTCTTGGCAATGCCCCATAGATTCTCTATGGGGTTCAGGTCAGGCGAGTTTGCTGGCCAATCAAGCACAGTAATCCCATGGTCATTGAACCAGGTTTTGGTACTTTTGGCAATGTGGGCAGGTGCCTGCTGGAAAATGAAGTCAGCATCCCCATAAAGCTCGTCTGCGGAAGGAAGCATGAAGTGCTCCAAAATCTTCTGGTAGACGGCTGCGTTGACCCTGGACTTAATGAAGCAGAGTGGACCAACACCAGCAGATGACATGGCTCCCCAAAGCAACACAGACTGTGGAAACTTCACACTGGACTTCAAGCATCGTGCATTGTGTGCCTCTCCATTCTTCCTCCAGACTCTGGGTCCTTGGTTCCCAAATGAGATGCAAAAGTTGCTCTCATCAGAAAAGAGGACTTTGGACCACTGGGCAACAGACCAGTTCTTTTTTTCTGTAGCCCAGGTAAGACGCTTCTGACGTTGTTTGTTGTTCAGGAGCGGCTTGACAAGAGGAATACGACATTTGAAGCCCATGTGCAGGATCCGTCTGTGTGTGGTGGCTCTTGATGCACTAACTCCAGCCTCAGTCCACTCCTTGTGAAAGTCCCCAACACTTTTGAATGGCCTTTTCCTGACAATCCTCTCCAGGCTGCGGTCATCCCTGCTGCTTGTGCACCTTTTTCTACCACACCTTTCCCTTCCACATAACCTTCTATTGATGTGCTTTGATACAGCACTTTGGGAACATCCCACTTCTTTTGCAATTACCTTTTGGGGCTTTCCCTCCTTATGGAGGGTGTCAAGGATGGTTTTCTGCACAACTGTCAGGTCAGCAGTCTTTCCCATGCTTGTGATTCCTACTGAACCAGCCTGAGAGACCATTGAAAGGCTCAGGAACCCTTTGCAGGTGTTATGGATTCATTAGCTGATTAGAGGGGGACACTTTGAGCCTAGAATATTGAACCTTTTCACACTATTCTAATTTTCTGAGATTGTGAATTTGGGGTTTTCATAAGCTGTACGCCATAATCATCACAATTATACCAAAGTAAGGCTTGACATATCTCGCTTTGCGTGTAATGCGTCTATCTCATATATTGGTTTCACCTTTTGAGTTGCCATACTGACATAAATGAACATTTGCACGATATTCTAATTTTTCGAGTTTCACCTGTACAAATATATATTTTACACATGCATTTTCAATAAAACCTTGAATTATTTTTTAGGCACTCTTTGAAAAAGATTCTCAATTATTCATTCTTCCTAACACTGATTTTTAAAAAGCGACATTCTTAGTCAAGATGATATAAGCATCTGTGCTTATTTTTACTGTGTCCATGAAAGAATAGCAAATTTTGAAGCTGGTACTGAAAGAATGCAAATAACTAGTGTTTGTTGTAGTACCTGGGTTATAGAATGTAATGCTTTTCTGTTGCTCAGGTACTAGCTGTTGCATGGGCTCCAGTTGGTGCATCATGAGCTGTTCTTGCTCTCCTGGACTCTGAAAACAGAAAATAATAATCTGTTATAGGGTAGACAAGAGTAATCAGCCCTAAAAATGTTAGAACTTGAGCTACACATGAGTTAAGGGCTACAATGCTGTGAATATTTACACAGCAGTAAATTCACTGTATTCAGTGGAGCTTCCTTTAAAGTACACAGCCATAACTCTATTAATATAGATCTTTTTATATCTACAATCAAGAAAGGCAAGCTCTTTCTTTAAGTGTTGTGGGAACCCAACCTCAAAGTTAAAATGTGGTTTGCTTGCTTGCAGCTTAGTATCTTTCATGATGTGAACTCAGTAGCTTATAGCTTAATGCATTCTATGAATCCAGCCAAGTGTGCCTTATCCAGGAAACGATGGTTAAGGACTCTTGGTTTAATGTGTTATGCAAAAATAGTTGGTCACTTTCAGTCATCGTTTCTCACATCTGCATTCTGGTATTGGAGGAGGATGAAGTTATTCCAATGCTCTATCTAGCTGACTGCATGAAGGGCTTTAGGACTGTAGTGTCAAGACTAGAGATCTCCTGCTTTAGTAGTCTGCTGTTGTTCTCAACTAACAGCAATTTTCTACATATGGCAAACAGGGCTTATTAGAGGGATGTGCAGGGCTTTGGATTCAAAATCAAAATGGTGCTTCAGATCACAGGGGTATGATTCTCTAGCAGGAATTGTCCACAAGTCCTTAGAGCAGTGCTTCTCAACCTCAGCAACTTTCAGATGTGTGGACTTCAGTTCCCAAAATTCCCCAGCCAGCCATGCTGGCTAGGGAATTTGGGAGTTGAAGTCCACACATCTGAAAGTTGCTGAGGTTGAGAAACACTGCCTTAGAGCATCTGCTTCTTTTCCTGGGATCATGAGGCTTCCCTCCACAGCTGTACTGCAATCCTAAGAAAACAGGGGCATCGGCAGGGGGATGAAAAAGTTGATTACCTTTTTTGACACCCTTCCCCTACAGGCACTCCTGCAAGAAAACATACACTTGGTTTAAGAAGCTGCAGAGAAGTGCTGTGAGCATGCCCACTCAACTTTTTTGCTTAAATGTCTGTAATCAATAACAACAATTTTCAAGAAAGTATAGTTTTACACATACACAGAAAAACAAAGGCAAATAAATAATTAAAAATACAGAAATACCTTATCATTTAGGTCTACACTCTGTTATACCTTGCATAATAATTATCCACAAATTGTTTGACTAATTGAGTGATAATAAATGTAACTTACTTTAGACAGAGTAGAAACTCACCTGTTCCTTAAGAGATATGGCTTGTTGAGTTCTCAAGAGGGAAGTTGCAGCAACAGAATTGGAATTTCCCAAAGTTTCACTATTCTTCACAGCAGGAAGAAGTCCAGCTGCAGTTGGTGGCATGAAACATTGGGGAGAAATGCAACTGACCAAATTCCCCAAAGGCTTGATATCCAGAGAGAGTGAAGCATGACCTAAGTCCTCAGGTAGAGCAACTTCTCTTTCCAGCATGTAACTGTTGTCAGAATTATTGAGAAGTGTGAACTGTTCAATGAAAAGGTCACCGGTGCTGTTTCCTGATGATGGTCCTTCCTTCTCATGAGTTGTTCCAGGAGTTAATACTTTCCCCAGTGAGTCTTTTGAAATCCAGGGAGATGCACATTTTTTATTCCCAAGGCTACAGGTTTCCATTTCCCATCTCTCAAAACATTTATTAAGAATAGACAGTAAGTGTAATTGAGATCAAGGGAATTACTCTGAAACAGATCCTAAGGTCTCCCTTCTGAGTTAACAAGGAGAGCTCTTCTGCACTGATGGAGAAAGCTCTTTCTTCCATAAGAACTGGAGAAACATACAACAGTCACATCAGGAGCAATTAAATAGCAAAGATTAACTATTCCACATATGTATTCCACAAATATTCTGATACACGGTACATTTGTAATCATCCTTGCAATAACTCCCATGAGAATCAATTTCCTGTCTCAGGTAAGTTAAGAGGCAACACATTTTCAAAAGAGATTAAATACATGTAATTCAGGTATATAAGTTAATTATTACCTCTACTGGAATGTGGTGCAATTTTTGCTAATTGTCCAGTGGAGAATTACTGGACTCTGATGACTAGAATGATGAATTTAAACCAGAGGATCCAAAATCCAGATCTATCTAGATCTAGAACCTAAAGTATATCAAAGGAAGTCGAAAAGAGGAAGCTTAAAGAGTGAGAAGTACAAGAGAGAGAAGCACAGGCATCAACACAATGAGAAACTGTGGCCATTCCAATTTGCTCTAGTTTGGAATCTTAATTAAAAGGCTCTGTTTGATAAAAGATGGCAGTACAAATAGGGGCTCTTGTCAACCAGACTGCTTGGTATAGCATGTTTAAAACATTCATATTGCCACTAGCTATTTTGACCTAGAATCAAAAGAGTTTGTGGCTTGGACCATTTTGTCTAATCTCCTGCCTTCTTTTAGGATAGCCTAAAACAGCCCCAAAGATGCTTCCTTTGTATAAAACATCAGTAGGTCAAGATTTCAGTGTTTAACCTATCTTCCCCTTTGCAACCACCCCACAGGCATGGGGGGGGGGGGCATGGCATGCAAATGATGACGTGCATATGGTTACATCATGACGTAACCCATGTGATTTATGTACTTGGGTCCAATAACAGGATGCAAATACCAAAGGGCAGGGGTTGTATTGTGATCCCACCATGCATAAAAAGTCCGATCTTCATCTTTGGGGACTACCTACAGATGCCTATGGACCATCATCATCAACAACAACAATAATAATTGGATAAAAATGCCAAATCCAGTCTAAACATCTGGCTGACTGTGTGACCAACGATAATATGGATACACTATTCCAAAGCTCTACACATTAAGAATACGTGTGGGTTATGTTGTAACATCTGCCAAACCATGGTTGTGCATTTGAGGGATCTCAACTGAAATGTCAATAATAATAATAATAATAATAATAATAATAATAATAATAATAATAAAATTATCTTGTATGCCGCCAAACTCTCAACAACTCTGGGCGACTCACAACAATCAAAGAAAGAAATTATAATAAAATCAATAAAAAATAAAAAAATTAAGATAAAGATAAAAGATGACAAGCATGATGAAGCAAAGAGTCAAATAATGAAACAGAACTCAAATAATGAAAAAGATAACCAGCCAAAAGCAGTTATCTTACTACTTTCAATAAATAAGCCCTTTGTATGCAATTTAGAATAACATTTTTTCCTCTGTTTTATTCATAAGCATCTCAGAGCCATAGAAATCTTCTCCCCTGAAATATGCAGACGTGGGGTCATTCTCTGTGGCTGCTATCTAGATTATATGTGTGTACAAAGCAAGTAAGCTTCTCTGAAAACTGTGGATCTAGCTCCAAGCAGCTCTTAGAGGGGACTGTGTTCACAGATTATTAATAACTCCAGTACAACTTCTTCCTGACTTGCCAATCAACAGACAGCTTTATTTGCAGCCCTGGTCTAAGCATCTGCTGTGATTAAATAATTCAGTACAGTTCAGTTCAGTTCAGTTCAGTTCAGTTCAGTTCAGTTCAGTTCAGTTCAATTCAATGCAATGCAATGCAATGCAATGCAATGCAATGCAATGCAATGCAATGCAATGCAATGCAATGGAAATACAACTTCCAAAGTTCAAAGGCTATCAAATCCGAACAAAGTAGGTAGTCTCTGAAAGCATGAGCCATCAACCCTGAAAGCTGCAATAGGAGTCTTTTGTTTTAGCATCTGGTTTGAACAAGATTAATCATTTTACCCATTTATCGTTTGGAGTATGAATACACCCAATTAATCATGAATTTTGGCCTGGACTCTCAGAAACACCAGGTGAGTGTTATTTGCAGCCACTGCGCTCATCCTGTTCAGATTCATCCTTCTGCACTCATCCTTTGGCTGCACTATAGCAGAAAGGAGGTGTATGAACGGAAAAAAAGGGGGGAGTGCGGCAGGAAAGAAAAAAAAAGCAAGCATCATACACACCCGTGCAACACGTCTTTTACTATCCTTCTCCGGGGCTTCTTTAGGATTCGCATGGGGGGAGCCAAACCACCCTGAGCTTGAGCGAAACGGCTAAAAGCAAGGAAGTTTAAGACGCTGAGAGGCTGTTGCGGTAACTACAGCAACCGTAAACAGGGAAGGCTGGAGCGGCGGCGTGCAAGAGCGGGCCGAAGGAGGAGGAGGAGGAGGAGGAGGAAGAGGAAGGAAGAGTTGTTCCGCCACAACGGGGCGACCCGACTTACTGCGCCCGCTTCGAAGAGCGCCGCGAGCGCTGCTGTTTACTCGGAGGCGGGGGACCAGGGTCTCGGTCTTGAAGTTGCTGATGGGACGACTCGAAAGTCCACCCACGACTGGCGGTGGACCGAATCAGCGGCAGACGCGCCTTCAAGCCGCGCTTCTCGGCCAACTGCAACCCTGGTCCCACGTGGCTTTGGGCTCAGCCGAAAGGTGGGGAACCAGCCCGCCTTCCCGGGAATTAGATGGGTAACCTGTTTGTTGGTGGGTAATTTCAACTACCCTTTCACGCTGAAGGATTTATATAAGGCTGTTGAATTCTAGCGTCGTCTTTACTCAGCCATCACTATCGCCTGTCTCTAATCCCGTGAACTGAAACTACCTTGGTCTTTTGATAGGCTTAATGTTCAGATCCATCTTGTATCATATAAGCTAACATTCACTGCAAATCATTTCAGTTCGCAGCCAACAAACTGGCATCATCTGGATACGCATAAATGTCCACTATTATCACATCACCAAAAGCATTATTTATACATATATCCATAAATACATTAAATCAAGGGAATATCTTATGTCCTTGTTTTCAAAGCATTGCATTAATTTTCTGCATGCCTTATTTCCATCATATGCTACTCTTATAATATTAACAACCAACAATTCAACTTCATAATTGTCCAAAAAATATCCATAATTCAAATCTATTAACGTTCTTATGTTTTCCCTAAATCAAGAAAGATGAATCATTTTTTTCAATGACCAGTAAAAGATAAAAAAACCTAGTCTGTATAATCTCTGCCTAGCATAAAGCCAAGTGCACTTCCCAGATGTTACTCATTGTCACCTTTTACACCCCCCCACAAACACTTCTTGCATCCGCTTATTTAACAGAAGAACAACAGCATCCTTCCAATCATCAGGAATACAAGCTCCACACATTAAAAAGTTGCACAATCACTCCATAAGCAAACCACATCCATATTTTAACATTTCCCCAACTATACTGTCTACATCTGCAGCCTTAACATTTTTCAACATTTTTACAGCATTTATTATTTCCTTTTCATCTTTTTTTTCTTGGACACTATTCATTTCAATTGTACTCTGATATGCCATTTGTTTCCTTAATGACTCATTTTGGTATGTCCATCATCTCAGCTTCAACCTCAATCTTTCCATCCCTTATTCATTCCATTCACTCTGCTGCAGTGTCCTCTTTTGGCCTTTTTTACCTCCTTCCAAAATAATTTTATTTCAATCAAAATTGCTTTGCATTTTCTCTTCCTCTTTTAACTATTCCTTGCTCCCTTTCATTACATTCTTTACGATTAATCTTCTTTCTCTCTGCATATTATACAATCTTTTTTTTTTATATTCTCTTTCATTTTTTCCCGCTCATCCACAGCCTCTTCCATTTCTTAATTCCACCAGTGTCCTTCATTCTTAACAGAATTCCATGCATTTCATTGGCACTTTTTATCACAATTCATTCACCTTTCATTCTCTGCCAGGCAGTTTCTACACTCTCTTTTCTTACATCTACTTTCCATGCATTTTGTTAGGAGTTGATATTTTAATACTTTTGCAGATAGAACTCTTGGTTTCTCTTTCTGCAGTCTTTTTACTTTTCCATTTTTTTCTCTTCTATGTTTCTTCTCCCAAGATCCATTCTTGACACTACTAAAAGATGATCTGTGCCACATTCAGAAGCTTTTGTTATCCTTCACTATTTCTGTCATTCATTATAATCAAACCAATCCAGGTTTTTAGTTCCATCCTTCTGCCACGGACTGATACTTAAAGCTCATATTTAAAAAGAACAGATGTATTTCTAAACAGATGCTCACTATGTTCATTAATACTTCTGTCTCCAAATCACCCAGTCCCTTTTTCTATACTCATCTCATTCCCACCCTACCAATTCATGTAATCTAACAGAGTGACTTTTAGATTGCATTCATTAAAATACGCGCGCACGTACACACACACACACACACCATCCTCTACAAAGCAGAGGTCCCAAAGCAGTTCTAGTTAGAATTGCATTTAAAATTGAAGATATCTGTATGACATGGAAAGATTATTGCAGTGTCTCAAATATTGGAACACACATTTCTTCTAGTTTCTTCCAGAATAGATATATGTATGTATATGTAATTGAGTGGATAGTAAAGGCAATATTTTATTTATTTCCATAACCGCTTTCTTGAGACAGCCTTGTTAGTGATCATATTTTATGGATAGAAAATAAATGGCTGGTTCATATCAGGAAATATGCCACTCATCACTCAATATTTTAAGACCTTATTTAAACATTTTGAAGAACTTCTTACGAAAAGTATTATATTTCAGAATGTTATAGAAATATGAAATCAGTTAGCTGCAATGAAAGCTTTCCATAGCTTGGTCACTTGTCATAGCAGCTTGTTATTGCTATAGTAATGACTAGGTTGGGTATCTCCTTGGAACTTTCTCCAACACTGGCTAATGGGAGGCAGGAAAAGATAGGTCTTTTCATGGATAGCTGCCCATAATCATTACTTGCCAATTCTCATAAGAAACGAAAGGAAGGCATTTAACATTAAAAGAGATGTATTATTTTGCAAATCATATATGTACCTCAATAAAGTGCATAGACAAACAATTTCAGAATAGACACTCAGTTTATTATTGGAAAAAGGGCAAGACTGATAAATGTTATTAGACTGTGCAAGGTTTTGAATACAAAGGCAAAAAGGTGCCTTGGAGCACATTGGGGCATGTAAGTAGCATCCATCAGCAGTTCTTTAAGGCAGCTGTGTGGCAGGGTGAAGTGCCTAGCTGGAGAAAAGCGGTTGAATCTATGCTAAGATCATGGATTTTTTTAGGGAAGGCAGATGACTCAGCACAAGAGCACATAGGTAGAAAAGGAGGAAATGCTAGAAGACACCTATAAAGTAGCACATAGATGCCTTAGATATAGAATATAAAGAGTAAGGAAAAGCAGAGAAAGGGGTCTTTATATTTCAGATGCTGCAAGACATGCTGCCGGAGAGGACATCGCCCGGTTAACATCAAGTGAATTGGAGGAATGACCCATTCTGCCAAGTCCAGAGATCTTAGCTCTGGGACAGGAGGAAGACTAGGAGGAAAAGCCTGAAGTGGCTTGTGAGCATAGAAAGACTATGAGGATGGACTTCGTTGTGTGTACAGATATTCAGTTGCTGGACAGTGGAATCTTGTGAGTTAAAGGCTTTGTTTGGCAGCAAAATAGCTGGGAGAAAATTCACAGGCATTCCGGTGTCAGTAACAGAGATAAGAGGGGGAGAAGACTCTGTTATAAATTACAACCAGAAAGTGAGGGAAAGAGATTGGAAAGGGAGGAAAATTAAGTAGGGTAAGATCTGATTTCTTAAACAGGTTGTCCTCATTTAGTGACTGTACAATGGCATTGAAAAAGCAACTTTATGACCAATCCTCACATTTACGACCTTCACAGGTCTGTAAAACAAAGGAAAGCTGAACTAAGATCATAAGCACAGTTGCGGTTTCACTTAGGAACCACTTCGCTTAATGACAGAGTTGCCGGTCCCAATTGTGATTGCTAAACGAGGACTACCTGTAGTATATTTATTTGATTACATTACTTCATTAGTATAGGTATCATAGTGTCCAGAATAAAATCCCTCATTTCCTTAACTTCACTCTCTCTCTCTCTTCGTATCAGCTCCTATCCTAGCCCATTCTCCAATAAGCTGCATCTTTTCTTAAGATTTTTATGACCACTGCTGCATGATCCTTGGATTAAAAAAAAGGTTTAAGGGCTTTCAGACAGCTGCTATATATGCACCACTATGAAATGCCTTTTGGTCTTTTGGATCCAAAATACCATATAGCCCTATATCTAATGATATTGTACAGGTATTCAGAAGTCTTAAGAAACTCAGTAGGATTTAATGTGAAGTAATATAAGAATAGGCAGTAACTAAGTTTTGCTGCTCATACCTCACCTGTGATTACATGACATACTGCATGCAAAATTAGTCTTGTGCAAATTCAGCTCATGTGGTCAGTTTATGATTCACAATGTTGTCAGTTGAAAAACATTCTTCAAGCATGCTAAGTTTGGTTAGTTTTAGATGAACAATGTCTGGGAGGGAGTGTTGAGTTCATGTATTTTATGAACCCAACCTATTCAGTTATTTTACGGTTCAAAATATTGTGCAAATTCAGAAAATCGGTTCACTCAGTATACATGGAAAGCATGTTGTGTAAACACAGCCAAGTAATTCTTGAAGCACATTTCATTCAATATCTGCTGAACATAATAGCCTAAAAATAAATATTTCTGAAAACACCAGGACTTAATTTGATTAGCTATACATATAACTACAATACAGATCACTTCTGTATCCTTTATATATCTCCAAAGTTTTAATGTAACTGTTCCTCTCTAAAAATAACTACATGAAGACCTAATAGATTGCTCCTATAAGCTCATTCTGATATCTTTCATATTTCTGAAGAATTGATATAGCAGTCTGGTTTCTGTTTAGATTAAGCATATATGTCATTTATCTGATTCATGACTATCAAATCTCTCTTCCCCAGAATTCAAAGCACTGTGCTACTATCTCCCATGATCCAGTTCTGTTTACTTGCAGGAAATTCCTTTTTCACGAACAGTCATGCTTTTGAAATGGGTAGTACCTAATATGCCTTTACCCTTATCAGTACTGTAATAAAGAACTGATAGCAGCCAAACATATTACATCACTTCTTTAAATACACATATTATCAGGTGGCCAATCTAACATTCTAGACCAGGTTAGAAAAACATATTCCAAACAATAATCAGCTATGCATTACTGTTCGGTCTCTTTACATTGCTTTGTCACTATATTGATCATGAAACCAGCAAAATATTGTATCATCTAATCTCTCAGCATTAAGAACAAGTAGCTGGATATGTGGACAATATGATGAACAAAATTTTTCACTTAGAATATACAGCCCTATTCTGCAGCAGCAGAAAATCTTGGAGAGCTACATATTTTATCTTCTTGCATAGGTTGTTAGTCTCAACCCAACCTAACTATGAAGTATAAACAACTTAAGGGCTCATTTAATTTTCAAAAGCAGCAAAATGACAAAAAGGTTTTAATATCTGCCGGGAATCCAGTTCTTTTCGAATTGATTATATACCTAAATTATAAAATAACGAAAAATTAAGAACCAATTATTTTCTTAATTATTTTAGAAACGATTATTTGTAAAAGGTATGTAATCAGCCATCAAAAAAGTATACAGTATAACACAAGGAAGTTGCTACCAGTAAGTCATACAGATGTAGTAGATCAAATTTTATTAATATTACTAATGAATTCTTATTATTTCTTCTCTTGTGATGGTAAATTGCTAACTTCATCCTCGGCAAATATCACATCATTGCTTTTTCTATGGGGAAGGGTGTTCAGGGTCTTTCAATGATGTTTCATTTTCTTTGGATATCATTTCTGATTTGGTTACATCTTCCATTGGCCTCAATGTAGCTCTGCTTTGAAGCTGGTCTTGACAACTGTTAGGGTCATCAATATCTTCTAAGGATGCCGTCCTGTCTTCTTTTCTGTGAGAAGTAGAGGGCATACATCTCAAATGCTCTTCCTCATCACTAATAAAGTCATCTAAAAAAGCAACTCCATCTTCTTTTCTGTGAAGAATGTGCTCCATCTGCTTAGAGTCTGACCTTTCCCGTTTCACGAATGTTGTTTCTGGCACTGTTAGCATTCGCACAGGTCTTACCCCAGTTGTAATCTCATTTTGTTCTTCCTCATCTCCCTCGTATTCATCCAAGAAGGCCACTCCATCTTCTTTTCTGTGGGGAATGCGCTCCATCTGTTTAGAGTCTGACCTTTCTCTTTTTACAAATGTTGTTTCTGGCACTGTTAGCTCTAGCACAGGCCTTACCCCAGTTGTAATCTCATCTTGTTCTTCCTCATCTCCCTCGTATTCATCCAAGAAGGCCACTCCATCTTCTTTTCTGTGGGGAATGCGCTCCATCTGTTTAGAGTCTGACCTTTCTCTTTTTACAAATGTTGTTTCTGGCACTGTTAGCTCTTGCACAGGCCTTACTTCAGTTGTAATTTCAGCTTGTTCTTCTTCATCTCCCTCATATTCATCCAAGAAAGCTACTCCATCTTCTTTTCTGTGGGGAATACGCTCCATCTGTTTAGAGTCTGACCTTTCCCTTTTCACAAATATTGCATCTGGCACTGTTAGCTCTTGCACAGGCCTCACTTCTGTTGTAATCTCAGCTTGCTCTTCTTCATCTCCCTCATATTCATCCAAGAACACACCATCTTCTTTTCTGTGTGGAATGGGTTCTGCCTGGATCAAGGAGTCTGAAGTTAGACTTTGAAGAGATTCTGATTTGCCTAGGTCTTGCTTCCACTCAGCTGTACTCTCACCGTGCTCCTGGAGATCACTTGGATATTCCACAGTACTCACAGAACCCCTTTTGTCTGAGGTAATTTGTGGACTCAGTGTCCCACTTTTAAATGACGTTGCATCTGACTTTAGTATGCTTTTAAAGGACTTTATGCTGAATCCTTTAGAATGGCCTGATGTACTTTGTTCAGGAGATAGCATAGATTTTGTGTATGAGGAAGAAATACTCTATAAGAAAACAAATGAAATTATGAAGGATAATATTAACAATGGGAGTCCAACAGCATACTTCCATTCTGTGGACAAAGGGAGTAATCACCCGCTTTTCCCCACCAAAAAAACATTGAGGCAGATTTTGAGTGAGAATGAAGGAGGAGGAAGTTCATACTGAACACATTTCCTCTTGCATAAACTGAATTCACACTAAGTTTCTGAGGTAAAGACTATTACATTTATGAATGTCTAATTTTAATAATCTGTTGTATCTATTATCATGATCATTGTTCAAATCCTGTTTTTCACCTCCTTTCTCTGGGGCCAATTCCAATCGGTGGTGGTTGTGGGGGAGAGATCCTGCCCTCAGCCCGTTATGTGGGGTTCTGCAAGGTTCCGTACTCTCTCCCCTCCTATTTAATATCTACATGAGGCCGCTGGTGAACTCATCCATCGCCACAAGGTGAGGTATACATCTATACATCTCTGCCCCTGGCGAAGTAAGTGATGCTGTGGATGCCTTATCCTGTTGTATGGCGGCTGTGAGGGTCTGGATGGGGAACAACAGGCTTCAACTGAACCCTGGCAAGACTGAGTGGCTGTGGGTTCAGGGTCCTGCCGATTCTGGACCTACACCATCTTTGGTGCTGGATGGGGTGGCGCTGCCCCAGACAGACCCAGTGCACAATATGGGGGTCCTCCTAGACTTGCAACTCCTGCTGGAGGAGCAGGTGGCAGTTGTGGCTAGGAGGGCCTTTGCACAGCTTTGTTTTGCACCAGTTGTGCCTGTTCCTGGATTGGGAGGCTCTGCTCACAGTCACTCATGCCCTAGTCACCTCCAGATTGGACTACTGTAATGCGCTCTACATGGGTCTGCCCTTGAAGAGTAACTGGAAGCTTCAACTGGTGCAGAATGCAGCAGTGCAGAGAGTTATGTGTGCTCCTAGAAGAGCACACATTACACCTCTGCTTCGTGAGCTGCATTGGCTGCCGGTTTGCTTCTGGGTCCAATTCAAGGTGCTGGTTTTGACCTTTAAAGCCCTTTATGGCATGGGGCCGGGTTATCTGAGAGACCGCCTCTCCCCAGTCACCTCAGCCCATCCCATTGGATCTGGCAGGGAAGGTATGCTATGCATTCCATCAGCCAGGGACTTGCATTTGGTGGGTCCCAGGAGGCAGGCCTTCTCTGCCATGGCTCCCTCCTTGTGGAACATTCTCCTCCTGAAGTTAGGCTCACCCCTTCCCAGCTGTCATTTAGGAAGTCCCTCAAGGCCTGGTTGTGTCATCAGGCCTGGAGGTCCTTGGGAACTGGAGACATTCTTAAATGGCCCCACTGTAATTGATATTCTGCTTTCTCTATAGGGTTTGTATATTTTACAATCTATTTTTTTTAAATGTGTGATAATGTTTTTATTCTAATAATAACTTTTTATCTTTTTATAATGCCTGTTTTTATTCACTTGTTATTTTAATTGTTGTACGCAGCCCAGAGTTGCTTTGTGTGAGATGGGCGGTTATATAAATGTGATGTATAAATAAACAAAATTAAATAAATAAATAAATAAATAAATAAATAAATAAATTTATGTATTTATGTAAATAAATAAATATATTATATATATGATGGACATGGAGTTGTCCTTGAAGACCATCAGGAAGCTACAAGTGGTTCAGAATGCTGTGACATGGGTAGTTATGAGCACCCCTTGATATGACCAAATAGCACCACTACTTTGTGAGCTACACTGGCTTCCTATTGACTCCCAAGTGCAATTCAAAGCCCTGGGTCTATCCTATAAAGTCTTACATTGCACAGGCCTGTGCAATTTGTTGGACTGTCTTTCCCCAATAATTATTTGCTCATCCCACACTTTTTAATAGGGTGGGCACACTTTAGGTGACTTCCTTGAAACAATGCCATCTGATGGGTCCCAGGAGGTGTGCCTTTTCCACTATGGCATCTGTTCTCTGGAATAAACTCCTCCCCCTCCCCCAGTGTACAATTAGACCAACTCTATTGGTCTTCAGAAAGGCATGAAAAACCTAGCTTTCTTCTCAGGTGTTGGGTCCAGAATGATTGGTGTTCCCACCCAGAGCAGGGTAAGAAGGTGTGTCCCTGGTTGCCAGAACCACGTTCTGTTCCATGGAAATGTCAAGACTGGGGAAACTGCTCAAGCTCATAAATAATCTTGAATAGATGCTGTTGCCAGGTATCTGGTCCAGATAGACTATATACAGATAGTCCTTGTTTAGTGACTGCCTCAGACAGTAACTGTTAGCAGTTGCGATGTTGATAAAAAAATAATTTTTGACCAATGCCCTCATTTACCACCTTTTTTCCCCTCCCCCACTCTCTTGCAGAGCAGAGAGATTGCCTAAATAAGTGATCTCTTCCTGAGCTGCTTTTCTCCACAGCCCAAGATAACAAACTTCTATGACCTTAACTGGCTGGCTCACAGCTGCTGCCTGAAACTGACAAGACCTTAATCAGTTTCACACCTTCAGCTTTTGTTTGCCTCCTTAGCAGCAGGCAACCCCCAGCACCCTAAGCAAACAGCCAGGGCTAGCACATTCCTTTCTATATGTATTTCCCACTGTGTGCCTGCTTACTCTCTTGTAATTCCTTCCTCTCCAATGATTGTAAATACAAACATTAATTTCCTTCTTGCTAATTATCCCAACATGAGGGTGAGCATTCCAAAGGGCAGGGAAGTGGGGAAAAAGGGGTTATAAGATTTGCCATTTTACCCAGCTTCCTCATGAGTTGAGTTCTGGAAACGTTCCCCGCTGTTTGGGCTCACCCAGCCAAATGGAGTCCTATCCTTCTGACGTAAGACAAAGGACAGCTGAAGTAAAATTGCAAGCGCAATCATGGTCGTGTGATTCTTCACTTAGCAACTGCTTCACTTAATGACCAAGCTGCTGGTCCCAACTGTGGTCACTAAACAAGGACTACCTGTACAGTATTTGAGGCAGACAGACAGGCACTGAGGCCTCAATCTGGACATTCAGATGCTATGGATTCAACAGCTTTTAAGTACTGTTTCCAATGAGTTGCTGACAGGAAAAGTAATTATATCAGGCCTCCTTTATGGATATCTGATATTGTTGGTGAGAGTGTGTAACATACACTTTTCCCACACAAAAGGGGCATAAGCTATGTTCAGGGTGGGTTACCCCTCCACAACTGGCATTTACCAAAAGGGGCTTCAAGGACCTTAAAGGCAAACCCTAAGGAAATCATACTTATTTTTTGCATTTGTCTAGGAACAAACAAACAAAAATGAATAAAATGACCCCCCAAAAAGGAAAATAACACAATTGGGAAACAAATCTCTGGAGAAATTAACTAACCATGTTGAAGCTGAGGCAGTTTTAAAAAATTAGTTGGAACCACACAAAGGGCAGGGATTCATGCCTAAATCTCTAAACTCTGAGATGTTTATATGAGTCTTTCTGTAGCTGGCACATCATGTTCATGCAAATCACAAAGACCATGATGAACATTTAATATTAACTTCTCTACCACCTTTCAACAGAAATAGTAATAAAGTGAAAGGGACATTGTGATAAAATGCCTACCCAAGACCAGACTGGCACAGAATTCACACTACCAAACAAACACACACACACACAAAGGCTGAATCTCATTGTTTAGAGAAAGAAATATCAACAAATACTCCTTACCCCTAATGAAGGAGTTGGTGATTGCCAAGGCACTATGGTATTCGTTATGATACATACAGAAGCATTAATGTAGTTTTTCGTTGACTGAACTGCTTCTCTTTGCAACCAAGGTATTAAAGCAAGTATGCTAGCTGCTGCAATATAGCAAATCCCGGTTACTACAAAGCCAATGGTATAACTGCCATACATGTCATACACTACACCTGAAACACAAATATGTTGTTTACTTTCTGTGTTCCTTTCCCAAAACAGAATTTTCTTTCAAATTATACAACACACTTCAGTATGAAATAAATTTAAGTAATCACAGCACATACCTTCCTGATCCTAAAAGTTATACAGGTAGTCCCCGTTTAACTACGTTAATTGGGACTGGAAACTCCATCATTAAGCAAAGCAGTTGTAAGTCAAAAAACCACATGACCACACCGCTTAGCGATGGCAGTCCTGGTAGTCCCCGGTTGCCACTGTTAAGCAAGGACTGTGCAGGTCATTAAGCAAGGTCCTCACAGGATGGCAACTTGCCAGCTTCCCCATTGACTTTGCTTGTGGGAAGCCAGCAGGGAAGGCTGCAAATCGTGATCACATGACTGTGGGATGCTGCAGCGGCTGTAAGTATGAGGCCTGGTCATAACTACCACTTGTTCAGTGCCATCATAAGTTTGAATGGTTGCTGAATCAGTGGTCATTAAACAAGGACCACCTGTACACGCATACACAGAAGAGAAATAGGAAAGCCATAGGAAGAGTCAGTTCTTGGACAGATTAACAATAAAGTTTTATCTAGGCTAACAATGTTCAGTTGTATCTGTACAGAAAAATCACACAATCACACTAACTGGTTTACCTGCAAAGGGTGGACCAAAACAGCTAATTGCATTGACAGCCATCATAAATCCCCATGCAACAGGCATTCTCTCTGCTCCCACTAAATCAAATGTAAGGACAGGTAGGAGAACATAGTTTCCTGCATCAAAAAATCCCAAAAGGGAGCAGATGGCTACAAGAGAGGCAAAAGATGTACAGTGAGGAATAATAAAGTAGACCACACCTGAAAAACAAAATAAAACATGAAGGAAGTATGCTTCAGTATGAACAAAACATGTTTATTAGCCCTGTAATGGAAACTGAGATAGAACAATGATTATCAGGCTTTGCCACTGCTAATTTCCAATAATTTAGTTCTGCTTACTAAGAATTTTCTGTTTCTCAAGCAGCAGAGTTGTCTTCCATGCACCATATTGAGGAATCTATGCATTGGTTCCACACACCTAGTGCCCTCTGCTGGAGTAGCATAAGGAAGTCAGGTTCTCCCAATTTAGTATCCACCTCAGGTCTATGATTCCATTTCCCCAATTCCCAATCATCATGCTGACCAGTGACTGTGGGATATGGTCTCAAGAAAACTAGGCAACAATTAACTTAAGGCACAGCTTTAACTTGCAGTTGTGCTGACATAATCGACATCTGCAAGAAGTGATACTATAGGTGCTTCTAGAACCATAATGCTATATTAAAATGTTTTGATTTCTCAGACAAAACACATCCAGAAGCTTACTCTGAAACTTACCAACAGATAATATGGATGCCTGATTAAGATAAAGTCGGTCAATATTTTCAATATCACAAATTTTTCCAAACAGAAGACAACTAATCATGCTGCTTACTCCAAGTCCTACCATAATGTAGGACGCTTTTTCCAATGGAATACCCAAATCATCTGCATGTTTCATCTGTAAGAAAAGCAACAGCTATTTTTAATATGTTAGGTTTCATTTTTCAAAAGTACTCTGTGTTTGGTGGACACTAGTTATAACTAAGCTAACATAATAATTAAGTATAAGCTTGAGTGACACTTGTTTAAAGGTTTATGCAAACAGCCAGCAAAAGGAAATAGATGTGATTAACTGACAATCCAAACATTTCATACTCCTTCTACCTTCATTGCCTACATCAGCATTCTCCAATCTGCTGCCTCCATAATTCATAGCCAAAGATCATACTGAGAGGGGGCTATGGGATTTGATCCAATACATGAAGAGGACACCAAATTTAGATCCTGAGGCAATGACATTATGTTTTCTTACAAAAACATTCCTCAAAGGTAATCCAGAAAGTATTATTCAAGTCTTGAAAGTTACTGCAGACTAGATTACAGTTGGTATATCTGACACTATTGAAATAAAGTTACCCTTGTTAGTAATGACCACCTACCTATTATGCACAAGTTGCAACCTTACTCCTACTAAAAATAAATCAATTTGGCCCAGGTTGATGTAGCCCACTCCTGCCCCTCAATTTCTTCTCCAAATTTTAGTAAGGATTAAAACGTTGGAAAAGATTGAATGCTAGCCACATGTCTTAACGTATTTAGAATATACATGCTTTACATATGCTATAAAAATATGGAGCATTCTAAGCTATAACAGAAAAGTAAAAAAAAAAAAAAAAGTAACAACTTACCATATGCACAAAAGGTATGTAGAATCCAAATTTTGCTAATCCAAGAGAACTGACCCATACCTCAAAAATACGATCTTTCCACAAACCTAAATCAACTATAAAACCTCTTAGTGGTGATGTCTTAAATTTTTCAACTACACTTGGATGAGTTCTATCTTTAAAATAAAAAGTAAAAACAAAACAAATTATTGCTACTATTTTCACAATGCCATTGAATTATACTGATGAAGTTCATCATTAGAAAGCAATAAATAAAACAATTACATGTAACCTGACTCACATAAAGAACATATGACAAATGTGCACAGAACAGATTTGTGTGATGTTTAACCAATTACTTTGAGGCTGATGATTGCAAAGAATGATTTTGTGTACCATAAGAACCTATGCAAACATTTCTCGCTGGACATGCTGGAGCAGGTAGGGCCGTTAGGGAGAATCAGTTCCTCGTGGCAGGAACAATTTTCCTTTATCATGCATAGGCACCACACTAGCCTTCTCCTATCCTAGTGCCTACAATTCCCATAATCCAGCCAACATGCTCGGTGGGGATGTGTAAAGGGCATAAGGAATGGCCTTGAAAAACATGAGGAAGAGCCACTACCAAGGCAACAATCAGACAAGTGTGGCTTAAATCCATTCCAAGAAACTAATCTGAGTAAACATCTCAGACAGCACATTCAGACTTGCAAGATTCTATTACTATAGCTGTTCCAATTAAAGTAGTTTTAGACCTATATGGCATTGGTTTCTTAGTCTGGTCTACTTTATAGGGCTGACGGGATAATGGGAGTTGCAATTCAACTCAGTTTTCCCTAGGTTGAGGAAGTTTGTTCTAGATACTTGAAGCAACTACTTAAATTAGTAATCTGCATTCCTAGAAGCAAACAGCGTGGATGATTTAAGAAATGGGTTGGGTTGCTGAGGTGTAGTCACAGGTCTCAAACTCTGGGGTATTAACTCAAAAAGTTTGTTTTCAGTTTTCCAGGCACATGTCACCTATAATCTTGTTAACAAGATTTACTGAAATGAAAGGGATAGGGAGCATAAATTTCAGGAACTAAACTATTTCCAGTGGAATGGCTTTATCTTCTAAAGCATTATGGCAGGTCTTTCCTAATTAATTTGTGAACAGAAAAGCTACCATATAAATTTATTAAATAAATAAAATAAATAGTCAAGAGGCAGATCTCTTTATTGATAATGGTCTTTATTGATAATGGTTGAGCTTGCAGGTATCTATTTACATAATCCTCTCCTGAATTCTTATCAGCTGAGAACCCAACTTACATTGGAGACAGAATCATAAATGAGAGCAGGGGATAGGAAATAGGTAGTTTAGGAAGAGTAGAAGTTTGTTTGTAATGTATAATTCTGTCTGTAGTCAATAGCTATATATTATCTTATTAAAGATTTGTCCCAGTATTACCAATGCATTATTTAAATGAAATGAGAAAGAGACTTTGGAAAGCTGTCTATGAAAAGGTGAGGAGATAAAGCAGGGTCACCTTTTAGTTTAAGCAGGTGCAAGTTTTCTTATTCTTGAGGGATAAATGACATCCGCCAAAGTTTTCCCTTCTATTAAAAGGAACAAAAGCCAACAAGTGGCCCTATTGAGAAGAATCGTGTACCTCTTACATAATTTGTATTTGCTGTATGACACTCTCCATTGGAGCCTTCAGTCTAAAAACTGCATCCCAGATTGGGATCAAATTGCAAACCTCATGGTTGTAATATTTGTCCCAAATGCTGGATTTTCTTATTTCTTTTTATTCCCATTTTGTTATTTATTTATCGAGAGTGCTATTTTGTCTGTTTGGGGGAATTCAAAAGCCGGAAGGGAATTATTTTTTGTGTTATTGTTTTACCAAATATGGATTCCCCCCACCATAGAAAAGGAGATATTTAATTAAAAATGCCCAAAGCAGTTACATACGTTTTTGAAGAGGCTTGTATGCAAATCCAGCAAAAATACATATGGATAGAATTCCACTATATACACGTAAACTTTCTCTCCATCCAAGTTTCTGAATTAGATAATTATGAAGTTTATTCTGTACGAAAGTTCCTGCAGCCCCTCCAGCCATCACTAATCCAGTGGCAAATGAGCGCTTTGTAGTAAAATAAAGGCTAACCATTATCAGGCCTATGAAGAAATACAGTAATTAAAAGCAGTTGTTTTATACTGAAGTCGTGTCACTTCTCACTGTGTTAGTCTAACCCTAACCCTAATCATGAGAAACAGAACTGTGAAAGGAGAGTTTACATGTACAGCTACTTCTTTGCATTGGCCCTGGCAAAAAATGATGGTACTATTTGTAGTCAGTGAGGCTTGCTCTCAGTTGCATTGTATTAAAAACGCATATGCTGTGGTCATTTGCAAGCCAGACTTATTTTAAACCTGATGAATGAAATAACTGGAATTTACTTCCTCTGTAATGGGCAGCATGAAATTTTATAAGTATGCAAGTTTTGGTGGGGGGCATTTCCTAGCCCTTCAAGTCCCTTTAGAAATCATTCCAGAAGTCTGGAGACTTTCTTGATCAGCTCCCAGTGCATCTTAGGCAGCTACAGCAAGAAGACAAATACAGGTAAACTGAAAAGGGCTAAAATAGGCATATTAAACTTATCAGAGACTTAACAGACCTACTACATTTGTTTCAACTCAAAAAATCAACATATTACTCAGCATTATGTCTTAAATTCTGGCATTTTGCCCCCTTTTCTAACAGTATGATGGGGAGGACATTTTGGAGTTGTAGAAAAGAAGCCAGGAGTAGAATTTCCCAAAGCCTAGCGTAAGTTATGGTTGCACAGCATTTCTTGGTCTGAGAGCCAGTTTAGCCTTGAGCCACATGGTAGATGGTAGATGAGACACTCCAAAAAAATAATAGTTTGGGTTAGGACAAACTAAACTTGACTTAATTTACATTTAATTAAAAACTAATACAGTGTATTAAACTTATTACATTTCAGTCATTTATTTAATTCCTTCACTCCCATTAAAAATGACATGGTAACAACTTTTTGTAAATCTCTTGAGACCTGTCAACAGAGGCTATGTACTTCTCGTGTAGATCACAATGGAACAACACTAGCCAGTATGAGTTAGGATAATAGTTGACTTATGTATTTTCTTTACTGGATTATATATTTGCTAAAATGTACATCCTATAGGATGACTTTGATTTGCATCAATCTGAATCCATACATCTAATGATAAAAAAAAGATATAATCAATTCTTAGTGGAATATAAAGGGCACCTCCAGGGAAAAATTACTTTCTAGCCCTACCAAATTAAGTGTTCTTCCCCTGTAAACTACAAATGCAACTTTCATTAACTTTCCATAATATTTAGGATATATTTTTAAAAATGTATATATCCTTTATTTTCTGTTCCCTCCTAATGGATACGATAAGCTCTGAGAAAGAAAATGTCACAGTTTAGCAAAGCAGCCATTTATAAAACTGTTTTTAGAATCAGGTATTCTATGTGTCCTGTTGTGTTCACATATGAAAGTAGAACAATTTATGTAATGATTTGCAAAAATGTGAAGGCGTATTCAAAATGCGTTTTAGACTATGGAGTCCTTGGGGTTCTCTGAGCTTGGCTGTTTTCTTGCAAACATTTCGTTACCTCACTAAGTAACATCTTCAGTGCGTTTTAGACTGCAAGTTTTTAATTGAACAAACCCAATAAACTGTACAAAAACAGTATCAGGGACAGTGAGATTGTACAAGATAAAAGTTCATATTCTCTTCTATTTTTTAGTGTTTTTTAAACAGTACATTTTTCAGTTTTTTGCAACTTCCAACACTTTTCAGGAAACTAAAATGTATAAATGATATCTTGTTCTAAATATGTACTTTTGTGAATTATACATCTTATCAAAACAAAAAATGTTACTATTTTCTCATGAAAAAGTACTGCCTACATTATGACATTATTTTTTCTTTCATAAAAGAAAAGCAAAACATGTTTTCGAAAACAGAACAAACGTGTGACTAAATTTAATTTTAGTGTAAAGTGTTACCTGGAGTGTAAGCCATACTTGATCCCACACCAACGATGATTCCATGTGTGAAAAATAGCACACGTAAATCATGAGTATAGGATGAACACACTAGGCCACATATGACCACTAGATCTCCAATTATCGCCACTTTTATAGCTCCATACTTCACCAGAAGTTTTCCAGAAACAGGACCAAAAATCATAATGAAAGCATAGCTGATAGATCCAATCCACGCTTAGAAAGACAAATACATTTAATTAAACATACAAAAAATAATAAGAACAAATTAATTATTGCATGTTTCACCGATGTAAATTATTCTAATTCTTGTGGTCTTCAAGAGCACTGGTATACAAGTTAAACTGCTTGCTTACAGACTGTTAAGCAAGATATAATTGAAAAATAAAACTGTGGTACAAATATAGCAAAGCTATGCTGGAAATTATCTTAATATATCATGTGACAATGACTTACCTATCCGTGAGTTACTAGATTTAAATGTGTCAAGAAGTGGCAGCATGTAAACACCAAAGGCGCTATGAAATCCACTGACAAGCAAGCAATGAGTAGCAGCAGCTACAACTACAACCCAACCCCAACCCCCATTTGGAGGGGGATGTAAAAAAGAGATATCTTTCTTGATCTCATCCAGAGTACATGTCCTTCTTAATCTGTGTTTAGTCATACGTATCACAGAACGAATTTTTTCTAATGTAGGCATGACTGGGAAAAGAGAACTGCAGAGAAAAAAGAAGTATTAGTCTCTCATGTAGAAAAGGCTCAGCACACCTGTTCAATAACCAGAATTTTCTTACTAAGGCAGCATGCACATACAGGTGGTCCTCAGGTTATGACCACTCATTCAGCGACCATTCAAACTTGCAATGGTGCTGTATGAGGGTGACTTACACAACTGGTCCTCAGAGTTCTGGCAATCACAGTGTCCCTGCGGTCACATGATTGAGATCTGGGGGCTTGGCACCTGGATTGCGATTACAACGTTGCAGCAAGCTGCTATCATGTGACTGTGATTTCTGACTTTCCCTGCTGGGTTCCCACAAGCAAAGTCAATGGGGAAGCCAGCAGGAAGTCATGGTCATGTAAGGTCCTCACTTAACGACAACAACCGGGACTGCTGGAACTGCTGTTGCTAAGCAGTGTGGTCCCATGATGTTGCACTTTACTGCATTGCTTAGCAATGGCAATTCCAGTCCCAATTGCCATCATAACCAAGGACCTACCTATACTGCCCCCTGCCAAAGCTGACTTGACTATTTACAACTTTTCAGAATTTGTGTAAAATATGTTACACATGGAAAATTCCTAGAAGCATAACATCACAAATAATTTTTTAAGACTATAAAGGTAATTGTACTGATCTGCAAATATTTGACTGTTAGAGAAATGCTTGATATAAGAGGATTTTTTACTTGTTTCTGCTAACATTTTTAATATCAGACACATGCTGTTGGGAAGCATATACCGGATCTAGTTAAAATATCTTCTACTTCAATTTGCTAACTTCAAACTCAAACACCTTGAAACTATAAATTAGTTTTTGATAAAAGCAGAGAATATAATTCTGATAGAAAGCTATCCCTTAAGAACACTTTTCATTCCGGTACTTTTTTTCCTAAAATCTATGGATCAATATATTTCTAAATGGAAGGTTTTGTACGCACATACTCAAGATACAAAATAGGGTTACTGTGTTAGTATATCAAGTCACTCACCTGACACAATTTATCTACAGAAAAATCATTTAACTTGATTATATAGAGAACAGCTGTACAAACTGGAAAAATACAGAGATTGTGAAATCATTCTAGTGCAAGTTTTGGTTCCTTGTTTTTCTTAAAGTTTGTTCTTTTTGCCTAAAAGTAGAAATAAAAAGAAATTATTTAGGGAATAGATTTTATTAAAAACACACACATATTTCATTATCTTATTGTCCTATTATCTAGAAAGTTGCAATAAGTAATTTTATGCTTATTTAGAGTGGAAATAGTATGGCTATGCAGGCTTCTGAAGATAAAGAAATGCTCTAGAACATGTCAAGGGGCAAAGGGGCACTAATGCAGCATTGGTCTACAACTCCTTAAAACAGCTGCACCTTATCCTGGAATCACACAGCTGCTGCACAAAGATACATTTAATTTGAGGAGGTGCACAGAGTTGCTGCAGTCACACCTTGCAGGTTCTGAAGCACATTTTTGTCTTTAAATGAAAAACCTACACAATCTTATAGTATTTCTTTTTTAAAAAGAAATATGATAACAGCTTATTATTTATTTAAAACTAAGATGGGCAACCATCTGAACATAAACTACATTTAATACATGATCTAATTTTATGCAACCCCCAGCAACTGTTATTTTCCATTCCCTCCTGTTCCAAGTGACACATGGAAGACAAAGAGTACTGGCAGGCTGAAACCTAGGATGCCTGATCACAGATTGAAATGAAATGCTTATACAGTCCACTGTTTCATGTCATGCATAACTTAGTCCTTCCAAAGTAGTATACACATTCTTTTTCTACCCATATTCCTCACTTCCAAACGAAATATTCATCATTCGAGACAGGTTCCCGTACAAGGGCTACAAGTAACTATTATTACTGGAAAGTCATATCGATAGTCCTGATTATCACATCAAAAATTAGCAATTGTAGAACAAATATTTTGAATTAATACTCCAACTTCAGTCCCACAACAATAAAATCATAATCACATTCTCTGGTTTGCCTAATGAAGTATTTTGTAACCATGTTGAGCTCAAAAGTATCTTGTTTCAAAGTTTTCTAAATAATCTGCCACCAATTTAAAAGGATATGGCCTTCTAACAGTATTTCAGAAGACACGTAAATAATTAATTTAACCTACTTCTTTCCATTTCTCATAAAGGTACTGGTTTAGGAATATTCAATAATTATTTTTTTAAGGAATCTTTAACAAGCATTAACAACAGGACTTCTTAAATAACACGTGTTTAAATAAGTGCCAAAAGCCCGGAGGTAAATCACTTAGATGTTGAATTCTTCAATAAATGTGCTTCAGCAGAAGTAAATCAATCCAGCGAGACAATATCATGCAGTCCAATTAACCTCGCATCCAGTTCCTCCTCCCATATTATATGCATAACTTAATACCTCTTTCTTCTCATTGTACCCTATGACAATGCCAGTGTTAGGTGCCCTCCATGTTTGGCTGTCAACCTTTTCCCTCTCTTTTCCTTCCCCAACAGAGGAGTCGAGATGCCTCCTTCTTTTGAGCCATTCCGTATTTTCCTCCTTTTCCTAACAGTGAGCCTATGGTAAGGGTACGACGCCCTGTTGCTGTGGGACGCGGCCCCCCGGCGCCTTCCCTGCGAAACCCAGGTCACCCACCGCCCACACTTACACCCCCTTTCCCCAGCCCACCCTCCAAACCCCCCAGCGGAGGACGCTGACCACAGAGAAGGCCACGCTTCAGTTCTTTAAAGGGAAGGAAAAGAATGGTTTGTGACGCATCAGGTCGAATCCTCCGTTAGAACGCCCAACGTGGGGGGAGGGGGTCGAACTTAAGCCGCGCCGCTATTCCAAAGCGGGGTAGCAGGAATAGAGCGGGAAGCTATGAAGGACGGACCTCGGCTTCTCCCTGGCTTGCGGCTGGAGGAAGACCCGAGAGCAGCAATTTTCGTTTTGCGCCAAATGAGGGCGGGAAGCTTCAAGCGCTGGTGTGGAAGCGAAAACCGGCAACGGGCCCTTAGTTGAGGCTGGTTTTGTGGAGGCAGCTTATAACTAGCGTCACCTCATTGGCATTCAGGTGTAAAGGCTGTTGGAACGGCGGAACGGCCGCAATAGGAAATAACGGGCGGCTTGAAGGCTGCATTTCAATTGAAAGCGTTTTTCAGCTGGAGCACTCTGAGGCTCGCGGGAACGGCAGCGGCGACCTTTTCTTTTCAAGGAAATGCAGGCTTAGGGCGAACTCGGTTATAAAATCCCTCTTCCCACGCGGTGCTGCTACCGCATCGAATCTGCCGGGAGACCGGCGGTGAAGACAGCCCGCCGGATGGTAATACGAACCTGACGGTTGGTCAAAGTGGGGATAAGATAAAGATCTTAACTGGCAACGCTGTACTGCAAGAGCAATTTTGAGCTCCAGTCTGGAGGACCGCCAAGATACTGTCATCAACTATTATTTCTCAGTTCCCCATCTCTGAATTACATTGCAGAGTTGTGGTAAATTGTTTACTTTTAGTTGTAGCTTCTTGGGATAATAGAAATAGACAGTGACAGGGCAATTTCTTAAATGCATGCACTGTCTAAAAAGCACAAACAAAATTTGTTTCTTTTGAGATGCTGTTACTACCCAGTCACAGCTATGCTGAATGCCTCCACCTCCTTTTCCATTTTACCAAAATGCCATGTGGGCAGCATAAATGCTACAGGTGTACATGTGTACCCAAGAAGCCCCCTCTGCAGATAATCAGCTTGTCAGTTGAGAAATATGTCCTTATTTATATGTATGTACTTGATAGTACTTGTGGCAGATTGGCCCAAATGTGCCTAAACTGGTTCGACTTTTACCATTTGCAGGAAATGCTGCATGTGGCATGGATGGGACTCAATTTGGTAACCATTCTACATCTTCTCTATATTACTGAAAAGTGTTATGTGGAAGTCTTGGTTCATCAAAACCATGATGGGCAACTGAGGTCAATATCTGTGGGCCCAACTGTGATATATAGAAGACCACAACATAGAATGTAGGATGAGTATATGATAAACAGCATGGATTAACAAATAGAATGAAAAGAAGAGATGGGAAGGATGTAATACTTCTGACTGAAAGTGGTCTGATCTTGTGGAGTGGAGTTGATATTTGTTTGCTTATTTATGTATTTATTATTAAACTGGTACTCCGATTCAGCAGCTTACAGGATATACAATTTAAGAACAATTAAAGCATCTACAGTAACCTCTAATCTAGTGTTTCTCAACCTTGACAACTTTGAGATGTGTGGACTTCAACCCCCAGAATTCCCCAGCCAGCATAGCTGGTAGTTGAAGTTTAACATCTTAAAGTTGTCAAGGTTGAGAAACACTGCTCTAATCCATACAATTTAAAGCCCTAATGAAAACTGAAATGACAATAAATATATAGAGAGAGAGGTAGATATGGCACAATGCACTATATGCTGGGAAATGAAGATGTAGTTTTACTATAAATAAAAGATTTAAAATGTTTGCCAAATTCAGCTTGGTTGCAGGTGCATTTTAAAAAATAGGAATTATAGGTTGATGATACTTGATATTATGTTCCAATAAATGGTGATAATGAAAGAACTTGGGTGAATTTTATGAAAAAGTATGCAACACTGTGAATGAATGAAATCTAGTGGAAAAATTATTCTGTTGGGTGACAAGAATGGGTGAAAAAGAGATGAGAAAATACAGGAAAAAATGATTGCGCTGTTGGAGATCCAAGAATGAATGAGCATGATGACTTTTTGTTGAGTATCTGTTAAGAAAAAATGAGTTTGGGTATGTGGTTTAAACATAAATCTGTCCATCTGTACTCAAGGAAAGGATGAGCACAAAAATATGACTAATTTGATTTTTTATTAGGGAAGATTAAGAGAATTAGTAAAAGATAGAGGTGCAATGGGAGGTTCTTAATTTGAGACAGATCATTTTTTGGTAGTATCAAGAGTCAATCTTAGGAAACAATGGACAAAACAGTGAAAGTAGAATGACTACAAGAAGAGAAATATGAGTTTTGTATGTGTGAGAGCTAGAGCGGAAAGAGTTAAGCGCATTCTCTTATCCCCAGAACAGAGAGGTAGAGATAAGAAAATGAGACTTGCACCTCCCTGAAGAATGCAGGATGTTTGTCGGGTGACTCTGGGAATTGCTTTCACTCTGAGAAGATTCTGTAACGGGACTGAAGCCAATAAACCATGCTGAATTGAATCTGTACTGTCTCCTGGAGTTTCCTGGGCTAATCCTGACAGTATGAAAATGCATTAAAACATAGATTAGTCCATTCCCCCCAATAGATTGAATGAAAAGTTGATGTAAGAAAAGAGAATGTGGAAGCTTCTTGGAAAAGCAAAAATAGTTATGTGTGGGGAGTTGTGCTAAAAAGAAATATAAAAAAGGATGTTTGTTGGAATGATCAAGTTAAAGAGACAATCAGTGAAAAGACGTGTGTAAGAGAATAATTGCTATAAAAAAAGTAAGGACAAGAGAAAGCTATGGTACAATGTTTATATAGAGCAGCAATGACGAATCTATGACACGTGTCAAAGGTGACACACCATGACGTTTTGGGTGACACTCCAGTGTTTACCAACTCCTGACAACAACTATTCTCCCTGTTTGAGTTACCAAAGAAACTGAATTTGTTTTACTCATATTTCATTTTTGTAATTATTTGACATATCTTTATATAATACATAGCACCACACAAGATTGGACTGTATTTTTTTTTTAAATGAATGACTATGTAAAGAATTATTTCTCTTTTCTTTTGGGGAGGGGGGGACACACCAGCAGAGTCAAGTTAGGCATTTTCCAAATTTTTGACACGCCAAGCCCAAAAGGTTCACCATCACTGATATAGAGAAAAAGATAGTTGCAAAGAGTATAGACAAAGAGAACAAGGATCTGTTAAGATTAAAAGAGGTAGAGAAAATGCAGAGTCATGTTGATCGGGAGATAGATAGATAGAATATTTTAGAAATGGATGTAGAAGGCTAAACAAGGAGTCTCCAGCAGAGTGGATTTAAAATAAAAGCATTGAAATTTGGGGTGAAACTGAAGTGAGGGAAGGCTGAAAGAAATATTTTAGAGATCTGAATGCGATTATAGAACCAGCATAGTATAATATTTAATTTGTTGGACTGTCCCTTGGAGATCAGGTTCATGTGCGCCCTCAGTTACAGAGTAACTTTGAGCCAGTCACTGTCTTACATGATTACTGTAGCCAACAGTAGGAGGAGGGAGCTCTGGGGAGGCAGGAAATAAATCTAACAAAATATATTTTGCAGTGTAAAAATTCACATGTTAGTATCCAAACTAATGGAAAGAAAGTGATAAACACTGTAGTATGCTGGAAAATGGTACAGTTAAAAATATAAATGATAAAGTTGGATTGAATTCGCTGCCTAGAGTCACTTGGATTGAGATGGGTGGCTATAGAAATTGCATGCATGCGTGCATGCATAAATAAATGTATAAATATATAAATTGGACAAATATTAAAATATGGATATTTGCCTATGGAGTAGCAGTGTGACTTAACATGTAAAGACTGCATTTGTGCCTGACAGTTGGAAAATTGCATTTAGTATTCCTCTACACAAAATGGAAAGATAGCAAGAATAAATTAAAAAAGCTACAGAGGATTCGTTTGTTAAGTGTGCCCAGAAAGGTGTGTGGTACAAAGGATCAAAAAGCCACAGTGAGCACAATTGGGAAGTTTAATATGGTTTTATGCCGGGAGCAGTACAGACCAGATTTTTGCTCTCTTGAAGGTCACTGAAAAATGTATGAAATGTACGGAGGTATGTTGTGGATGTGTTGGTTTACATCTAAGGTAGAATTTTAACAATGGTTTGTTGGATATGGTATGGCTCACATATAAATGCTAATCCTGGACTGGTGGGTAGTCCCACAACTGCTTAAAATTGGCACATCAGTTTCCCACCATTTTGAGGTAAGAAATGTACAAGAACTATAGTATAACCCCTTAGACAACATAACTTTAAAAATAAAGAAAAAAACAAAAGCAATTGTCCTCCTTTATGCTCAAGGGAAACACAAAATTCTGCATTACCCATTTGCTTCAGCTCTTGCCCTCTCCAAAAATATTAACTGTATTCCCCAACCACCAAAAGAATTGTCCACTCCTAAGCTAAACAAAATGGCTAGGTTTTCAAGCTGTGCAGAAAACAAATGGACGAAGTTATGTCTTGGTTTTATGGGTTAATTTAGTAGTGGTATGTCCTATTGTAGACCTGCCAAGCCATCTGTCTCCCAGTTGTTTAGTTGCAACAGCCCAAGTATTAACTCCAGTTTAAGTTGCTCAGAGGAAGAGAGTTTGGACAATTGTTAACACAATAAACAGCTTTGATCTGTTATTGAATACAAATTTGAGTTCTGAGCAATTTGCTCAGAGGTACTCTGTTCTTGAATTTCATTATGTCTGGCTGTCTAAAACCCTGTTTTACATCTGACTCCTGATAGGTTTCTTTCTTTTTTTTTTAATAATATTTTATTAAGATTTTAAAGATACATATTTAAAAGTTAGAAATGAAAAAGAAAATTTGAAATACAAAATATAAAGAAAAGGAAAAGAAAAAGTGAAGTAAAGTAAAAGAAAAAAAGATATGAAAAATAGATAACTTCCAATCTATCTCTGGTCTTAAAAATAATAAGGCTATCATAAGTGCTAGTTTTTAATACATTAAATAGGAATAATTCTTTGTCTAAACATATCCCATTGACTCCTGATAGTTTTCAATTTCTAAAAAATAGCTGTTCTCAGAGGAGTGAAGTTTAGTCCTGCTGATGCAAACTAACAGCTGGGCTTCAAGGTCTTCCCTGGAGTCAGCAGGAACTGTACTTGGAAATTTCAGGGAAACTTATACAGTAGTACCTCGGGTCACGAACGCTTCTGTTCACGACCAATTCGGGTCACGAACAGCACTGTTCGCAAAATTTTGCTTCCGTTCACGAACGCCGGATCGGGTGACGAACAGGATCCGCAGCCATTTTCCCTGCCATGACACGTGGTCGTGGCTTCCTGTAGGGAGGGGGACTCTCCCTTCAAGCAATAACCGCCTCCCCACCTGCCTTCCTGTCCTCCACGCCAGAAGTCGCCTCGAGCAAGGTTAGTGTTCTCTCTCTTCCTACTGTATTTTGTGTCATATTTTTGTGGTTTAAAAAAAAAAAACATATGGTTCAGAACGGATTAACCATATTTACATTGAACCTTATGGGAAAATTTGATTTGGGTCGCAACCAATTCAAGTCGCGACCAGAGTCGCGGAACGAATTAAGTTCATAACCCGAGGTACCATTGTATTTAGTCCTCATTTAGCAACCACAATTGTGACCAGCAATTTGTCGATAAGTGAAGCGTTGTTAAGTGAAACTGCAACTGTGCTGATGATCTTACTTCAGCTTTCCTTTGTTTTACAGACCTGTGAAAGTCATAAATATGAGGATTGGTCGCGAAGTTACTTTCACTGTCCTAATTGTGAGCAGCCGCTGTCAGAGATAGTCATTAAACAAGGACTACTGTATTGACTGACTGTCTTACCCCTTTTGTTGACATTTCTGTTCTGTACAGTAAAAGTAACAGAAAGTGGTTTGATGACACTTTCCCTCACTAGTCAGTTGTACTATATAGAATAGGCATCTTTAAAATGAGCCATAGCCTGAGCTGCAAAACCTCATAACACAGTAGTATTTTGAAAAAGCAGTAGACAGCAAGATTAAATTGGGCTTATTATAATAAGTTGGAAAGATGAGAAATCAAACAAAATGTCTAGGTATAGATTACATCAATCTTCCTTTGTCAGTTTCAATTCATTAAGATAAAAATACAACCTCCCCTTCAAACACTATTATAGCTCTCCAGAAGTGGTATGGGAATACAAATGGCACGCGTGGGAGATACATTGGAAGACAACATTCACCAGGGCAGGAACGCAAAGGATGTGGGAAGCATGAAATGGGGTTTCCATTAAGCTGTGGAAAAAGCAAGAGGAAATGATGCCAAAATTAAACCAAAAAGGTTATAAGATAGAACAATAGCCTTAGCAGTCAGAGGCAATGATCTTCAATTCTGGTGGTATGCTAAAGATTATTCATTCCTGTGTTGAGTTTCTGAGAAGCTTCAGTTGAGTTGGAGCCTGCCAAGGGTAATTTGACATCAGAATTTGAAGCTAGCTGGAAATTAATGGCCATCCTAAATGGAGATTAGGGAAGTTGTTTCCAGCAATTGGAGGACATCAGGTTGGAGAAGGAGATACAAATACAAATACAGTACAAAATACTTTAATGACCAAGTATAAAATATATACAAGGAATTTGTCTTCGGTGACGAACAGCAAGATCAACAGTGCATTTGGATAGCTACAGAAAAATAATAAACAATAACACTACACAGTAAAATAACTTTTTCAAAGGAAGAAGCCACTGTCCAGCACATATCAAGTCATGTAGTGTTTAACAGAGCAATGGCACAAGGGAAAAAACTATTCTGATATCTAGATGTTTTAACATATGGTGCTCTGTAGCGCCGTCCTGAAGGAAGAAGTTGGAACAGTTTATATCCAGGATGGGAAGAGTCTGCAGATATCCTCTCTGCCCTCCTTTTGACCCTCACAGTATACAGTTCTTCTATAGAAGGCAGGCGGGTTGCAATTATCCTTTCTGCAGACTTAACTATCTGTTGGAGTCTGAGTCTATCCTGTTTGGTTGCAGAATCAAACCAGACAGTTATAGAGGAACAGATAACAGACTCAATGATTCCCTTGTAAAACTGTATCAAGAGCTCCTGGGATAATTTAAACTTCCTAAGTTGCCGCAGGAAGAACATCTGTAATATAATATATATTTCCCCACTTCTATGAAACTCTTCTATTTTTCATGGGTTGCAGTTACTTGCCTAACTTACTGCCCTTCCCTTACAACAAACTGATTGTTATGTAAAGCACAGCAAGATTTAGAAGAAGAGTGAAACATAAATCAGTGCCTTTATTTATAAAATATAACAGTGAGTCTGTTTTGTTTCTTTTAATAATTGTTTAACCCAGAAAATAAGAAAAACAAAAGAAAATAGATTTATAAGCACTATAAGATTAAATAAAATCACATTAGACTAGTGCTGATATTAAAGTATGTTGTATCAATTTAGAACTTCAAGACATTATTCAAATTAAGTTGATACACAATGACTGGCAACAAAAGTTAGTATAATATGAATTAGAAATCAAAATACATAATTACAAAAATTTCTGTCTAATCTAAAAATTCTGTGGCTACGTTAAAAGAAACCCAAACTTCATATGCAGTACAAGCTAATATGTAGAACTGTAATCAAGGAATGGTTCTCAATTAAGTTGAATTCAGTATCAGATTTGTTTTTCATATATAAAGTTATTTTTGACATTGATTTACGTTCCCACAATTTTATTCGCCAGTATTCTACGGAGGGAATTATATGTGACTTCCAATAAAATAAAAAGCATGAAGTGTCCTGGCAGCTAGCTAATTCAGCATACTTTGTGGGAATATAAGGTTTGTTCATGTTTAACAGATTATGTAAACAGAAGAATTACATTTGATCACAAGAGGTATTAGTGCCTAGCTGACCTTGGCTAATCTTAAAAAACCTAAGTAGGGTCAGCCCTGGTTAATAATTGGATTGGAGACCACCAGGAAATTATATGGATGTAGGTCAGATTACAAAATTGAAAACACACCCTGAAAAGAGGCAATGCCAAAACACTTCTGTATTGTTGCCAAGAAAACTACATGGATATGTCCATGAAGTCATCTGGAGAGCTCAGTTTGAGGAACCATGCTTTGTACATGGTTAATGTTATGTAGCTACATTATCCCCTTAATGTGGTCTGAACATGCTAGGATGTATGTACAGAAAGCTCTAAAGCAGCCAAAGTGTAGAAGTCACTTTGCACTTCTGCATATAGCTAATAGTTAAAGAGTAGTAATTGGGTATAGTAATAAAGCAAACTAATATATATATTTAATTACATAGCAAAAGGGAACCCTGTTCTTGCTGACCATTAGGTGTTACTAAAGACACATTTGTAACTGTTTAAATAGCCTTTTGTGGGTCAAATGTTGATTTTTAGTCAGATACAAAATAGTACGTTTCTCCTACAAAGTACTAATCCTATCATTTCAGTGCTGATCTGTCTGATTCATAGGAAGTGGTTCACAGACATGATCTGCCTTCAGATCAGTTCTTACAGATTTTTATATTTGTCTCATAACATTAAACACCACTTTGGCACCTTGGCACTGTAGACTTGTTAACAAAGCACTGTACTATAACATTATAAACCAATTTAAGAAATCGTGATGATCTGTAGTGCTGCGTTTTTGCCAATCTTGTATTTTTATAAAATGTTCCAAAGGCTTGGGGACCAGATCCTGGTCTGAAAATAAAATTGGTTTAGTTTAGCTTCTGTAGATAAGAGAAGGTCAAAAGTGATATATCTATGAGTGATATGAATACAAGTACTAAGTGATGGAGATGGATTGTATGCACATATAGTAACTGCACCATATTGTTCATAGGTTTTGCTTCTCTTCCTAGAACTGGCAGTCTCAGAGCTTCCCCTTTAATTTTTACATAGTTCTGTGTCTCTGTATCACACACAGCACAGACTTCTTATTTTCACAAAGTTATTTTCTAAATTCACTCCATAAAAGCATAGAGAACAGGGTTCGAGCAACAATGTAGGAAGGGTAGAGCTTCTGTTATAGAGGTGGCATAGGCCACGTGCTTTTCATTTTGGCATGTTTTAACTGGTTCTCTAATCAGCATCATTGATTACAACTGCATTGGAAGGCCTTTGACAAATCACAATTAAAACAATGACATAACTGTTTTATTCTGAGCCTGCCATAAGGTTTTCACTATGAAGATGTCACCAAAAAAAAAAAAAACCCTCAACGTGAATACCCAATAAACAAAAAAATCCAAATACAAGCTAGAGACTAGCAATAATATGCTAGACTAAAAACCAGAAAAGCACAAGTTTTAGTCCTGACTTTAGGTCATCAAGCTCCCTCAGCCCAACCTGCCTCACGGGGTTGTTGTGGGAACATAGGAGGAGGGGCCATTTTGAATGCTTCCTTGAGTTGTACAAAATCAATGGTGGGATATCAAATAAATAAATTTCATTGGTACACTGAACTATCTTGAGATGCGTCCTCAACACACCTTCTTTGTTCCACTGGCTAAATATGTGTAGCTTTAACTGAACAGAAAAGCAGAACTTGAGGTTACAACTGACAATATCACATAGCCAAACATATCACTTTATTGTAATCCAGAATCTTTGTCGTAGCACTAGATCCCTTCTATTTAAGGGGCTTAATCCTAAATCAACTTCATCCTCCAGATGTTGCTGAATTACAACCCAGCAGATCAAGCCAGTGTGGTCAACAATAAAGAATGCTGAGGGTTCAACATCTGGAGGGCCACATGTTTTTTACTCTTGTTCCAACTACATATGCCTAATCTTCTTCCACAGCTGCAATCTTCAAAGAGGCACTTCACTTCCACGCAAGTTCGAACGAAGCACCAAGTCACCCACTCAAGGTTGCTTCACAAAGCAACCCCCACGCTTACACTTTTTAAAGCAAGAAGCGGCCATGATGCTTCACTTTGTCCTTTTCCTGTGCCTCCTCCAGCACTTGCAACTGAACGAAGGAAAATACTCAGTGATGTAAGCCATAGCAGAGGCAGGGGAGGTGGTCTGCAAATGCAGAGGGCTGAGATGGAGCAGCAAGTGGAAGCCCCACAGATGTTTCTAAATTGTGCAGCTCCAGCCAGCCCAAGAGCCTTGTGCTCACCATGACCCACCGCTGCACATTCCTTCTCGGGCCTCTGAGCAAACTGTCACCACTAGAAGCGGCAGAAGTGGGGTGAGCCGAATCACGTACTGGAGCAAAGCCTGCAGTGGCCTTGGCTGTTTCTTCTTCTTTGTCCCGAGCAACTTCTGTCCCGCTATTGCAGCATTGGTGGGGAAAGAAGCACCTGGGCGATCCTTCTTTCTCCTTTAAACACAGTAGTTCAGATAAATACTGTGCTCATCTGAAAAGGCCAGATTTCCCCCCAATGCTATTTTTTTTAAATTGAGAGAATTGTCTGAGATTCACTGAGAATACAATCATCAAGGTAGATGAGTTTTTTGTATATCTAATCTTCCTTCAGGTACATAAAGTATTAATCTTGGTTTATTTACAATTCTAGCATTGGCGGCATCTTTGTAGATGCTTCTGCTAAATAAGAGAACTGCAAAAAGATAGCTTGGAATTGTTGAAATGGTATCATGAAGGTTACAAGCTTAAAAAGAGCTGAGATTAGCAAAGAATCTCAAAAACAAGAAACTTGTCCTGTTAGTGCAGAAAAAGATTTTAATATGCAATTATTTTCCCATAGTCTTAGCCAATATTGTCTAACTAACAGCCAGTGATACTTACATTCATTCACTCTGTGCATAGTAAGACACAGTTCAGTTTCATATCTGTAGTCATTACCTTTTTTAAGCTAGTACTTATCTTAGCTCCAAAAGCTGGGTGCCTTTAGCACGAATAAGGTGGCAATTGGTATGGAAACATGTCTACTACATGTCATCAATTGTTGGCTATTTTTCTTAGAATGAGAAATAACTGTTAGAAAATGAGTAGTCAGAAAGATTGCTTGGTTTCCTGCTTCCCCCTGTAAGGAGTGGGCTTTCAGGTACATACAATACTGACCTTCCATATGTTCTGAGTGAATCTTCACATGTGGTTGTAAAATCCCATTAAATCCCATCTTCTCTTGCACAATCTTGTTATCTTGTCGATCCGGTAAGACATTGGAGTGGATGAGAAATAGGTCACCCAGCATATAACAGAATACCAGTTTCCAAGGGAGTTCATTCAAGCCCTAAATGAACTGCCACATTTCTGAATAAAGCTGCAGTTTTATGCTGCAGATATTTTAAATAACTATTCAATTTACACTTAACAGGAAACAGAAATAAGGAATTTACCCTTATTTTTTTATTTGAAAAAAATACTATCTTCTGTTTATACATACATGTAGCTGCACTGCAAGTCACATTGCCTCTCACACTGAGATGCAATCCTGTGTGTGTACTCAGAAATAAGTCCCACTGAGCTCAATAGGACATATCATCAGGTGAATTAATATGGTACAGCTTAGTACCCTCTAGAAAGCTTTGACTACAACCTCAGTGACACTTCATCGCCATCATGTTGCCTCGAAGTATGGTGCAAACACCAGAAACAATTAAAATCAGTAAGTTAATTTATTTGATGGGCTCATACAACGTGCTATGCTAAACCAAACAAACTTATTATGACTTGGAATAGTAGTAGGCTAGTGGCCTCCCAAGATTGGACTGTCGAAATCTGGGGGCAAAATTTGTACAGCACTTTTTTTTTTTCCTTAGGAGAGAGTGGTTTACTTTTTGGAGGCCTTTTTCTTTCCTACCCTTTAAACCCTCCCAAAAACAAACAAACAAAAAACCACCTACCCCTTTCAATGACATAATTATATCGCTAGATGTAATTGCTGGGCTAGGTTAGGGGCCGCTCAGATATTGTCCACCACTCACTCAGTATTTTGTATTAATTGAGCCATTACAGCTTATGACTTGATAGGACAAGTGAACTTTGTCACACTGTCTGCAATGGAAACTTCTGATTTCATACTGAACCTCAGTAGATCCATCTTTTCTTAATACCTAATAAAAAGCATACTATTGCTCAGTGACAGCAATAATAAAACTCTGGATTGCTTTTGTTTTTGTGAATCCCTTGCAGAGTTATTGTCCTCACTCTTTTTCCCATCTACCTACAATAAAATAGCACTCCAGGTAGAAATAAGCTTTTGCAACTATTGTATCTATGAAAGGAGAAAACAGAAGGGAAAAAAAAGATGTTTGCAAGTCTCAACACATTCTTTGCTCTAAGTTGAGTAGGGACCTCTTGTTAAACACTATTCTATTCCACTCCATCCCACCAAAGCCCAACATAAAACTAGTAACAGTTGCATGGATTTTAGCAACAATAGTTTTATTGATCCATGAAAAACTTCAAAAATCCATGGCTGGATTAATAGGACCAACTAAAGTGGCATAAAAATATATTCAAGTTTTTCAGTTGTCTTCTCCAGAACTCTATCTGGCAAGATACTACAGAAGTAAGGTTTGGGGAGGAAGCCCAAAAATTAGGCCAGATGTTTCCACCACAATGGCTTGTACTGAAAGGAATTACTTCAGTACTAAACATACTCAACAAGTAGAATATAGACTGAAACTAAAGAAGCCTTTCCCACTTCCTCAACAACTGGGCTACAATTCATATGAACCGCAAATGTTATGGCCTAACAACCACCAGATTGGTGGAACGCCACCTTAAAAATATACTGCAAATCACAGCCAATTTCAGTTTGCTGATACTATCTGGGATAACTCATTTTTTTATTAAGATACACTGTTCAAGAAAATGGTCAAGGTTCAATGTAACCATATCATAGATAATCCACTGCTGAGTATCAATTAAAACACTTAACAAAGCTTACATGTAAATGTTCTATTTCCATATGCATTTAAACATAAGCATATCTGTATATATGAGATAAAACTAACTTAAGTGATGTGAACTACAATATAACTTAAAGTGCCTAGAAGCAGACTAAACACTGTTCATATCCTCCATTAAAAATAAAGGATTCTCATCACAGAACTTTAAAGTGTTTTTTGGAAGTATTTTTATTTTGCATTCAGTTGTGTTTCAAAGAAAAAAAACATGCTAATAATCATTTATAACTTTAATTAAATTAAACAAAATGGTAACAATGTTTTAATATATATATAAAAATAGGTTTGAAGTTAAGGCTCATATTCCAGCGGCAATATTCAGAAGTACTTAGCAATCTTGGCCACACAGAACTAAACACTTAAGTTGCAAAAAAGGTCAACTTGCTAGAAATCCTGAGGGATTCATAACTCAGAACTATTATTGTAATATGCCTCAATTTGGGCATTCTATTGCCATTTTGAGAATCTTGTCACGTATGCCCTGTCAACTAAAATAACTTCAGTAGCTAAAAGATAAATTATACTGACAACTGATTATAACTGAGTCAACAAAATAGCAACTTCGCTGAATTTTCTTACTTTCTTCAGCTAAAAAACTAGATAGTTGCCGTAACATTAAACCATGTCTGCCATTCTTCATTTGCTTTATGAATTTATTCCCTTATGAATGTTTATAAATGATATGGTGGCGTGTCTGTCGCCTGCAACAGACATCTTTCTGGGACTTAACTACTACCTTAGTTGAACTAGACAGCAGTATTATACTCCATTCTTTGTGAGCTTAAAATCTTTCCCCTCTCCAACTTTATTGGGTTGTTTTCATTTTTTCTCTTGAAATACAAGGCACAATTTGGGAGGGGATATTTCAGTAGATTGATTGTCTTAAAATACAGCCTACAAAGGTCATCAGTCCCACCATTTAAGATTTCTGCTTTCTATTCATGCAACATCCTCTAGGTAATCTGCTTCAGCGCTTAACTGAGAAACAGTGAAGTCTTGTGTGAGGTCTTCAAGCTAGGAAGGAAAAAACGGAGAAAAATTAGCTGAATCTTAAATTCAGGCTATATTATAACTGTTAAATATATTACTTTCCTTTAAAAAGGCTCTATCAGCATAACTGCATTCAGAGACTTTAAGACAGCATAGAGCACAAAACATATGCCTGTTATTGAAGAGGTGCTCCTGTTTACAAGTGTGACATGACCCACCCCTTGATTCAAAGTTTTCCAGCTTCCCCAATGGACATTTTTTGCCAGAATTCACTTTACGACAACACGATTCACTTAATGACCATGTGATTCGCTTAACGACCATTGCAAAAGAAAGGTTGCAAATCGTGATCATGTGACCACAGGGGGTGGTGTGACGGTTTGCAACTGTCATAAGAGTGAGTACAGGTCATAAAGCACTTTTTCCGAGGCTGTCATTATTTTGAACCATAGTTAAACGAATGGTCGTTAAGCAAGGACTACCTGTAGCACCCTGCATATCTTGACTACCTGGTCACCAACCTCTTCAAATAAATTATTCCAGGATCTAGGGCACAGATAATCAAATTATGAAATATTGTCACTTATGGTCATATCATCTAAAAGCTTATAGTGGAGTCACAGGAGTAATGATAATCAATCTCTTTTGCTTATGATCTCTTGCCCTTCAGGCATCAAATGACTCAACCCTTCTGTTCAATAGTAAAGGCATACTTATTATACTCTTTTATCTCAAACCCAAATACAGCTAGTGTTTTGGAATTTGTGTTCAGTAAAATGTAACTATCCTTGCTTTGGTTATTATTTTTTAAAATTTTATTCCACTCTTCAGAACCAGCTTTTCCCAGAGCTGCTTAGAATGGACTAAATCACACTACAGCATTCTAAAATAATTACAATATACAATATAATATAGTAATTAAAATACAAAAAAGTAATAAAAACAAACAAAAACAGATTTCAATCAAGGATTAAATGGACTTGGGGCTTGCTTGATAAATATTATTATCGCTAACAGTGGTCTTTCTTCCTTCAAAACCCCAGACTACCCACTGTTCTCCAGAATGAAGAAGGTATCTTTCTAAAGCTGTCCAATTTTCTGGTCTTTTCCCTACAAATTGTGGCCTCCACCACTTCAATATCTACTGAACTTCTACTATTGAAGTTTTCTTTTTCATGCAATATATTAGAGTATCCAGATGAGACAGAGATTAAACATGGTCATTCTTCTCAACAACCTCCCCCCACCTCTCATTTTGTTACTGAAATCCTGTTGTAAGTTTCTTCCACTTTACTGATTTTTTCCTCAATTCCTTTTTTCTTCAAAAATCTTAACTCCACATCCTGCAAATATCTTAGAAACCACTGCCAGACTAACTATACTCAGAGTTTGTAAACTCTTATTTTGATTTTTAAGCATTTCCTTTTGCCAGAAGACCTACTTCCAAGTGAATATTCACAGGATTGCAATCACAGAAGCTTAAATTTTACAGTAAATAATAAAGGACAAATACACAGGCATTTACAAAATACTCCTTAACAATCTTAGGAGCCTTTGTCATTGCTTACTGGTATTAAATATTTTATTATATCTTCTAGATCTCTGTATAACATACATTGTGAGCAGTTTGAAAAAGAGGCATTTCTCTAAGGCTATTTTACTTGACAAATGCAAGCTATATTGCTCAAAATTTTAAAATAATTAGCTAGAAGGAGACAGAACTCCCATATAATTTATTAATTTTAAGTCAAGGTTAAAAATAGAATATTTAAAATAAATAATGTTTACTTCTATAAAAGGCTGAATTAAATTGCATTGTTACATGTTTAGCCAAGGCACTGAGCTACAGACGATTCCATTATCTGGATTATAGGCATGAAAAATCATTGATGTTTAGTAATTATGTGTATTGGATTTAGATGAACTCCAAATTCAGAATAAAAGCAAAGTATTTGCCAACCTAGAGCTAAGCAGACGTAATGTCCTTTGTTTTACTTTGGATGTGTATCTCCATTGTAGGCTCAATTGAGGAAGGGGAATGTCCCTCCTCTGTACAGTCCCACTTTAGTTGCTGGCATCTGGTGATATTATTGAATTTTATTTGGTTTAACAACAATGATTTTGGTGTCCATATGCACATTTTTCTTCCATTTGCCAATTTTTGCCTCTCCTACCCCCTCAGTTTCCTTAACTACTAATCTAGGTATCAGAGCTCCATCTAGAACAGGTTGGATGAGAATGTGAAAGGAACAACCGATGTGTCCACATGATACAAGAACAAAAGATTAGCTGTAGTGTGGTTTGAAGATTTCTACATCACTTCTCATGGGCTTATCACTGTGGTTTAATATTTTATTTTTCTTGCTCCAAACACATAATACTGGGTTAGCTTATGATTTATATGATTATTATCCCAAAAGGTCCATTCAGGTACAGAATTGGGCTGGAGAAGTAACCACCAAACAATGCTACTCTTCAGATTATGACTCTTATCCTTCCTATTCTGTTTAATCCTCTGCAATTCAAAACAAAATGGATGGGGAGAAGGATGAAGTATCTCTTCATCCAATGTGCTATAGTCACAACCTACAGTAGATCAGATCACCTTGCATTTGCTATTAACTGCAAAAATAAAACAGGAAATAACTGTAATTTCATATAGCCAACACAAACGTGGGTGGGATAACTTTTAGTGGGTAAAAGGATCAGAAACCATTACTGGAGACAGCATGGTTTGTGTGATTGCCAGCAGGGCATCCCATGCTAAACATATATGGTGAGGAAAAGTGACAAAATGTGCATCATGATACAAACTCTACTCCTTCTGTACTTGCTTGTGATGTTGTGATATAAATATGAAAGAGGAGAGGCTGCATAATGACATCACAACATTCATTTTATCAGTTTGCCATCTTGGTAGTTAGGAATGGACATTAGGAATGGACACTATGCTAGGCACCACTTTTTCAATTTAATTCAAGCTACATGTCCCATAATGTTTAGACTTTCTATGTAATAGCTTTTCTTTGCACAAAATTCTATCAGCTGTCTAAAATTTGACATGATTACACAAGGGATTATGATTTCCATAGTATTCAATAGCAAATTACATCCTTAATTAGAACATTAAAATGAAATATAAAATGAAACTAACATATGTTATAATATTGGAAAAATAAAATTTATTTTAAAGCAGTAATTCACAAATCCCTACAACAGAATTTAGAATATGGTAGGACTGATCATACTTATAGTCTACTGTTTCTACTAATTTCATCCAATTCTGCTAAAGAATTATCTGGAATATCTGTGGTTCATCAGAAATACTTAGACTATGGAACTTCCAGTGGGCAATGGCGGACTGAGCTGCTCCCTTGTGAATGGGAGTGGTCAACATGGTGGATTTGAGGCTCGGGCAGGAACCCTTGAGCCTGAAGAATTCTCTGGAGTTGAGGAGAAACCAAGAGATCAACCCACAAGTCCTCCTGACAACTGTTCCCTGGCAAGAAGACTGTGAAACGAAGCCTTCCCAGGGGGTTCATTAAGTTCAAAGATGCGCCGAAGCCAGAAGGGAAAAAACAGACACTAAAACCAACCTGCCCATTTCTTCGGTAGTTTTTACCACTATTTTTTGATTACTTTCTTTGGTTACAGAGGATTGTTTCCTTTTGGTGATTAGAGGTATTTCCTGGGACTATTAATTTAATTTGATTTGGATATCAAGTTTTGCTTATCTCACAAAAAAGGCAAAGGCTTGGATTATTGGTGACTTTTAAAGAAACAAGGACATTTTTCTAAGAGATTTCTTTTTGGACAAATCTGTATTTGTGGTTTTGGACTTTGGATTATTGACTCATGGAAAAGTTGCTTCTCTCTTATCTGTTCTGTGGTAATTGGTATGGATTTATAAACAAGGAGAATCCTCCTGTTTTCATTACAGAGTTTCCCTCTATCTTCCCATTGAGAAAAACATTAACCTGCAATTTATATTTTTGGCCACTAGAGTGTGCGACTGTTTAACTAACTGACTTATTGACTTACTGATTTTTTTTTTTTGATTGATTAATAATGGCAACAAAATGGTTATATAGAAGGGGATCTGGAGAATATGAAACATTGAAATTAATGTTTGATGACTTTTCTGGCAAGGTCATGCAAGCTATAGAATTTGAAACGTTAGAACAAAAACTGGACAAAAAGTTGGATAAGATTGTTGCTGAAGTAAAACGAGTAAATGACAGAGTGGATGTATTGGAAAATAGAATGAACACTAAAGATGCAGAAATGGGAAAGAGGGTTGGACAATTTCTGCTTAAGACTAAGAGCTATTTCAGAAAATCCTGAGGAGAATATTAGGCAAGTTGTAGTTACTGTTGTTGTCTAATTTATTAAGTTGGGAAGAAGACAGGATGGAGCAGGAAGTAGACAAGGTGTATCGTATAAATTCATGTTTTGCAACTGTTAGAAAAATTCCTAGAGATGTTATGGTTTATTTCCTGAGGAGAAGAACAAGAGAACAGGTTTTGCAATGTCATTTTGATTCAAGATTAAAAATTGGCAATGCAGATATAACTGTATTGAAAGAAATTTCTACCAGGATTCTAAGAAAGAGAAAGGAATATACTTTTTATTTTTATATGATAACAGCAGTGACACTCTTATATGTGCAGAAATGGACGGATTCACAAATACCTACAGCTGAAGAATGGATAGTGAAATTAATGGAATTGGCGGAGATGCCAAAACTGACTACTTTGATTACAGAAAAGACTTTGATTGGTTTTGTTTCTGCTTGGAAACTGCTTTTGGACTTTTTGCTGGAGAATGAAACTGTAATTTTGGAATTTGATGACTGATGTTCTTTTTTAGTTACAGAAATACTTTGTACTAATTCTACTTACATTTTTACCCTTTTAGATATATTCTGTATCACTTTAAACATTAGAGCAAAAGGTGAATGTATTATATACAGTATTTGTGCCTGTACCAAAGAAAGTTGGAAGTTATTTTTTTTCCTTTTCACCTCCCTTCTTTTCCTTGTATTTCTTCTCTGATTCTTTTCTTTTTTCTATCTTCTCTTTCTCTTCTCTTTACTTTTCTATATTTTACTTTTTGTTGGAATTTAATAAAGTTCTTTTAAAAAAAGAAATATTTAGGCTATGAAAACCTGAAGTACTTCTGAATTGGAATTGAATTTTGTGGTTGATGCACACCCATAGTATTCAGCTTTATTAAAAGTTGCAATTATACAGATCACTCTGAAAAACAGTGCATGCATTCTGTTCCCTTTTTCTTGGCTCCTCCCATTCATGCAAACAGTTATACTAATCGAAGATGGAAAACTTACAGTGGTGTTCACACCTGAGTTATTACTTTCAAGATCATAAATGAGGATTTAATTTTTGCTTATAAATCTTGAACTGAAAGAAGGGTAACCAGCTACGATCCTAGACCTGTGCTTCATGTTAATCTTTGAATTTCTCATTATTTAGTGCAGCTTGCACTAGTGGGAAGAGCCAAACAGAAACAAATAGTCTCTATGCAGACTTTGTAACAAGCTGGTATTTGTGCAATTCCAACTTTATTATTCTGTACAAACTGGGGACCTGCTTGTACAGGTGTGGGACTTGTTCACTTATCTTGGGGTAATAGTCTCACCTCAACTACAAAAATCTCATCTTCCTTCTCTTTTCTTTACCACATGATTATCTGGGCTTATTAAAACATTTTTTAACATTATTTTAAAATCTGATCTCATATTCAGATCTGCTGATATTCTATAGCCAGTTCAATTATATTTTATTGAGAACAGTTTTGGAACAAAAGCAGTATATAGAATAATATAAACATTTCAATTTGTGACTTTAAGTTCTTTCCCTGCAGTGGTTTATACTGCTATATACTACATATGTACATCCCCAACTACAGCAAGAGTGTTAAATTAAAGTAAATCATACTTTTTCGCCAGTAATGAAGTCTTCTAATTCCATAGAAATATCATCTATTTCTTCACCAATGCTGACTTCACTTTTCTCTGACCGGTGACTGGTGCTAACAAAAGGAAAAGTTAAAATATGAAGATAAATTGTTCATAATCTTTAATCATATTACATAAAAAGTACTGCACTGAAATTTGCATTGAAATAATATAATGTAGCAAGATTTATAACATTACAGTAAAAGTGGGGAAAAAAGAAAATAACATTTGGTTCCATCTGTTGTCTACCTTGAAAACTCTACAAGAAAAATTTGTAATATTGGATCCTTAGAAATAAACACCAGATGCATTTTTTTTACACAATAACATATAGCTTAATTTCCTTTTGAAATGATTCTTTAGCACATTTATAATGAAATAAGCATCATAAAGGATTTATTCCTACGTAGAATAATGTGCATATAAAATGATACATGGACTAGTTTAAACCAAGTTCATTACTTGGCATCTCAAATCCAGTTTGATATTGATTTACAAATAGTTTGCTCCTAAAAACTCATCTAAGCATTTAAGCAGGTGCAATTTTAATTGACTTCACAGTTAATCACAAGTGAACTGCCAGATATCAAGGAACTGGTAAAAGCAGCTAAACTTGAAATGTTATAAAACATTTCAACATATTAGGTATACATAAAACATCCAGAGTATACAAAGAAGGGATGTAATAAGTGCAGGTTGGAGGCCATATATGATCTGCCAGCACCGCTTTTTTTAAGTGCAAAGCCCTCTTAGAGTGGATTAAGTAGTGCTACCATGGAAGACAATTATAAAAATGAATAGGTTTAAGTGAGTAGTGTGCTTTGCTGGGGGGGGGGAGGCTTCTCTTTTCTTTTCCTGTGCATAGCATAGCCAAGTAAGAGCTTAGATTTCTAAAAGCAAGCCTCTGTACTTTCCGCCCAGCCGCTTCTCTTAATTAGCTGTTTCCCCATTCAGCATAGCTGAAAAGGGTTATCTCTCTCCTTTAGAAAGTCAAGGCAGCCACCTGAGGGGGCCAGATAGGTAAGCTGGTTCTGTTTCACATAAAACGTTTGATAATTACTAGGCAAGAAAATATAAACAATGTAAGCTTAATTAGAAGTATGCGAAATTACAACAGAATACCTGTACTATACAGTATAAGCTGGGAAAATCCTTCTAGGGAGCAACTTCCTGGAATGATAGGCCTAGCCTGGAATGATGCTATGCATTAGCTGAAATGCTCTGGGAATTGTTTCTGTTGCCTTTGAAAAGGAAGGAGTTTCCAACAGCTGAGGAATGTGAGATTCTGTCCTAAATGTACACTCCTCTATTGAATGTACCACATCTTATTCTAATGCCTTGCCTGACTAAAGTTACGCTTTTGCTTTACTTTGCTCAATACACTATCTCTGTTTCTACCTCATGTGTGTATTTATTTTCCGTTGACGCCATGGACTTCTTTCCCACTTTTTACTGTGGCAAAATAACATTTATAAAAATGATTATCAAATTTGCATATGACACAAAGATGGGAGAAAAGCAGTCACCTTACAGGACTGCTCTAAGATCGAGATTCAGGAGGACTCTGACAAGATGGAACAATGGGCAAAATCCAGAAAGTTGAAATTCAAGAGACAAATACAAAGTTTTACATTTGGGTAGAAAACTTCAGAGAATTAGCATAGGATTAGGGGCGGGTGATGGGGTGGGAGGAGACCATGCAAATGTCTGGTGGATCACAAGCTAAACCTGAGCCAAGGGTGCCTCAGGAGGTGAGGATAATCCTTCACTGGAGTTGTTTAAATAAAGTCTGGGTGTGAATATGGCAGCAGTGATTTCTGTACTAGGCAGGAAATTGGGTTAGATGATCTCCAAGGACACTTCCAGCTCTTACATTCTATGGTTCTATGAAACTGTTTGCTACTTCTACCTTTTATCATACTTAGATGAATGAATACCTATCTTCCTCAAAAATAATAGCTGAAAAATTTTAATATTTTTCTCTTACCTGTTGAAATCATCAACATATTCATCTTCATCTCCTGTTTGTAAACAATTAAATGAAGAATTAGAAGACTTGAAATTATATCTTTTAACATATAGGTATTTTTGACATCAACTGCTAATGGGCCCAGAAGACATGGCTCTTCATCCAAGTCTTTGGCAAGGACAACTGACGCCCCTTTCTTCCTTTTCCTTGTTCCCCACTGGGTTTGTTTTCTCTACCATCTTTGTTCTTTTGTTTTGTGCTGCTTTCGTTTGTATTGTTCTTTGTTTTTAAATATTTTTAACAATTGTAAAATGGCCAGAGTCACTGGGAGTCAGGCAGCATATACATTTAATATATTATTGTTATTATATAATGAAATTTAGGGGGTTTTTTTGAGAAATAAGTCAAGTTTGAGAATAACACAGCTTTAAATGTGTGCATAAATAAATATCCACCCAATGGCAAAACGTTAATAGAAAAGCCATACTACAACTACATACAAAAATTTGTAATAGTTCTGCAGATAAGCTACTTGCCCAGTTCAAGTGATCCAAGTTTAGAATTCACCATCTTTACATCTTTCAAAACCGAGTTTACATCTGTAAAACAGAAATTATTCAGATCAAAATGGTGCATGCACTTTATATAAAGCCTATTAATCAAAATAATAGTATGAAAATATTATTAATATTAAATCTTAACTTTAGGTTACTATATTGTTATTATGAGTAGAATGCGTACAGCAATCTACCTTTCTCTTTCCTTTTCTCTGTATTTGTGAAAAATCTATTCCAAGGGTTTGGGAATCTTCCTAAACAGTGGGAATTGTCCAAATTGGACACAGTGACCTTTGCTTGTTCTTCACCCCCTGAGTTTTTTGAGTGCAGAGAGCTATATGTGATAGGAAAAGAAGGGAAACACTAGCCACACAAGCAGCTTTTCACTTCCCCAATCTCTTCAGTATATTAAAGGCAGGGGAATCTCTCCTCATGGGCCTAATCCTGCCCATAAACTTAAACCATCAGCCTACAACAGGGGTTTTCAAACTTTTTCAGGCTGCAGAACCTGTTAAGTCAAAAGAAAAAAAAAATCCTGGAACCTTTAATCAAGGCAAAGCTCTAATGACAGAGCGGCATTTGAGTGAACCTTTCCCCCCTTAAGTCTCTCATGAACCCCATCATGAACCCCATCAAGTTCTCATGGAACCCTAGGGTTCTGCAGAACTCAGTTTGAAAAACCTAGCCTAGAAATGGAACATTTTATGTGTACAAAGACATATGAAAAAAGAGTTTATATCTAAATGGAGAGAACACGTGCCTGTGTGAATGGAGAGTACATGTACAGAAACTGGGGAATCAGCACTGGGGAAGCAGAAGGGAAATTGTGATCACCATTCACCCAGTGGGATGTCTCTTCCCACTGGTGCTATGCAGACTCAAACTTGCTTGCTTAGAACGGATTTGGCAACTGAATCAAAATTATCCATCCCTGCTCTACTGATGGAACAGCCATGCCAAGATACTTATATTGTAAATTTAGCACTTTCTGAAATTGGTTTTGGAGGGAAAGTATGTAGTGGGAATGGAAGAGAAGGTGAAGCCGTACTGTGCAAGTGAAAATCCACTCACATATCTTCAGGTACATCTAAAAGACAAATGGTACATTTTTGCTTTCCCACTGTAACACTTAACCTGGTTTTTGGAGGAATACTACTTCAGTTCAGCAGTGAGACAGTACATCTTGCTGCTGGCTATCAATTCTGTATGTATGCAATGCATTCTCTCACTTTTCTTATACAATGGGAATGACAAATGGATTAGATCTCTGATCATGTAACACAAGCTAACCATGAAATTTAGGACACGGGAGTGCCAATTTTCATTACATTATTTTCATACAGCAAAGATATCTACATAAATACTTACTGTCAGATTCCTTTAATGGAGGTACTCCACTCAAAGAATTCAGACCACTCTTTATGGGTAATGAATCAGAAAGAGATGCAACATTTGTGGCTTTGTTGTAATCATTTTTCCTTTAATAAAAAGGGGTGGGAAAAACAGTCATCTTCTAACTACTTTACCATACACTTATTAATAAAATATTGCATCTAGCAAGATGAATAGTGACTCCTGCTGCAAAGTGTGGAAAGTAAGGTTCTGTATTGGTTTCTTACTGAATCTAAGACTTCTGCCTGCTTTCACTTATAGGAAGATTTTTTGTAATATTTATGTCACAGAACTATTGATGACCAACATCAATACTTCTGTGAAAAAAGAGATTTGATTGTAATATAATTTGTATACAACTAAGTCAGAATTCTGGATTTAGTAAAATTTTTTCTTCAGCATAAAAGGCAATGCTGAGGGTACATGGTTTATAGAGAGATTAATTCTTTGAACCTGTAAAAATTAGTTTTCACTAACAGCTTTTTGACTGTTTCAATTCTTAGCCGAAACTGAAAAAACTGCATACATAAAATGGAATTACCACAGTAAGACTGCACAATGAAAGGACATTTTAGTGTATGAAAAGGCTTTATATTTCATGACTTATAATTCTGAATACATTTTTACACCATGTAGACAAAACTGCAAAAATGAATTTCTAGAAGAGCTTAAAAAGTCAGTTTTATATATAACATATTCTGAAGATGCCTTGCATGCACAGAGCTTACTACAGGATCCTCCAAGCTGGAACACTAATGTCCTGGCATTGTCATCTTTTGCAGACATATGAAGAAATCATGGCTTCATTATGGTCAAATGTATTTCCATATATAACGTAAATATTTTCAAGTCAAAAGGTTCTACTGAAAATTAGAAATATATTTTCTAAATTTTTTTTAAATACTTGTCTTCAGTGGTTTATTCAGGCAGGAAAACACTAAAAAAGTTTTAACAATACAACCTACAGGTTGGGGAATTCAAAAAAAGATTTTGTAGTGCAAAATAGGCAGTAGAACAAACTATTCATCAATTCTTTGTGCAAAAGAAAAGCTTCTAAAGCTTATCCTTTATTTACTGTAAAATTAAATACAGCATCTTTCAAATTAAAAAAAAAAATCTAATGAATTCATTAGACCAATATATTTAACTTACCAGCCATACGATCGTTCTGATTTTGGTAATGGATCATCAAAAAAAGAATCTCCCTCTGCATCTTCTTCTGTTGCTAGATTATTTTTTTCTTTGGTATCTATTTCTCTGTTTGGTTCAGAAGTTAATTTTATTTCATTTGGTAAGAAGTGAATGCTGCCTTTGCTCTTTGCTTCTCCAGACAAGATGCTTGTATCACTATGACTGGTTTCAATAACCTTAAAGAAATTACACATTCTTTTAAATAATGCCACAGAATCAGTTTCCTTTGAGCTGTGATCTATTTTTAATAATAGGAGAACAGAAAACCAACAATAGATCAATAATTTATATGATTATTGTGACTATGGTGTCACATTAATAGCCTCTTCAGATATATGGTGCAATATACTGCAGGTGTAAGCAGAGACCCCAATTCCAGAGCCCTGGAAAGCTAAAAATACTTTTCTACTTATTGTTATTAGTTAAAGTACCAAATACTCCCACAATGAATTTAAATAGCAATATGTAATGCTAAATAAATTAACATGTAAAATAAAAAATAAAAAACAAATTAGTAATGAAAGAATAAAAAGTGGAAGAGATTAAGTACTCTTTCCCATTCCCTTATTAAAATTTTTCCGCTGAGACACTCAAATGGTAAACACGATGTTGTAAAACGTGTAATTCCACTTTGAATACTGCAGGGTCTGCATACGATGAATAGAAAAAGCTATTTCTAGTTAAGGCAAAAAACCAACCACTAAGCATCTGTCTTCATGCAAGACCAGTAAATAACTAAAAAGATCTAAAGTTCAAAAATAATCACCCATGGTCTTACATTTTCTTTGCAAAGGGTATTAGAAACTAGAGAGAATTACTTCAATGCATTTGCTATCTTTTGCTCAAGAATATCAAAGATGTAAAATTATTATTTGACTATAGTCAGGCTAGCAGCACTAGACACCACATTCAATTATTTCTACAAGTTGTCACGTCTCCATGGTTAAATTGCTATATTCAACATCTGAAATATGTAATTTACAGCAAGGAAAAAAGGAGGGAAACATTAGCTTACAAACCACCCAGAATTGTGAGAGTGAGGTGATTACAGATATGGAAAGTATAAATAAATAAGTTAAAAAATAAGATCCATAATCATATACCTGCTAAATATATCAATTTTTCCAACTTAGAGAGGCAAGAATAGGAATATTTTTATTATATTAAAAAAAAATCACAACAGAAAAAGATCAAGAAATCTCTCCTTCAAATTGCAAGTTCAATGCTGAATTGTATTTTTTCTATACAATTTGAATGGAATATATATATAAAAAAAGGAATTATATATAACATGTCATTCCACCCTATCACTAGCCCATGAAGAATTATTTTTCATCCCAAAATGGGTTCAACTTTGAATAACACACTTGCCAACACTTCTATATCAGTAACTAATATGGATCAAAATGTCTATTTAATATAGATTATATATTTTATATTTAAAAAGTTATTCAAAACCATCTACTGAAAAGAGTACCTTGTCAGTTCAAACATAAATGATTTTCGCCATTTAAAAAGTAGCAAACAAATGACAGGACACTGAAATTGCAACTAACTAAATGGCATTTCAAACATTTTTGAAGAAATGTCTTTTGGGTAGAAGCAAGGATTAGGACAGGTTAATCACCAATATTCTCTTCCTGAGCTTTAGTGAGTAGTTCCTGACCAGCTCCACTCACTGTATTGCAAATTGGTATTACAGGTTCATTCCTTCAAGAGTTAAACCTGGTTTGATACTGCCTTTCAGCTTTGTTATTGGGTGGGATCAAGCCACACTCAACTCTAGTTACCAAGTAACAATCCTGATATGCAATCCCTGACAGCTACTACCTGCAAAAATGTCTGCAGACTAAATATTGCAAGCTGGGCAATTGAGCATTTTTTATATCATTAACCATGATAGCGCTTTATAGAGGGTGTCTGAGATAGACATCAGAACAGGGTACAGTAAAAACAATCATGCCATACAATTAAAGAAACACCCAAACAACAGAAGAAAAACAATCATTAAAAGACAAATGGACAGGACCCACCACTCACTCTAACCCAAAGACTGGAGAAAGAGCCAGGTCCTCAGAGCTATTTTGAACATAACCAGGATGTGGGCCAGATGTACTGTATCTTGAGAGGGACAGTGTTGCAATGGAGAAAACATGCTACCCAGATTTCATCAGGTGACACTGCTTAATGGGTGGTACTTATAGCAATAGGACTGTTTTTGAAAAAGGTTCTGGAAATTTCAGCTGTTGCTTAAAATGACCATTAAAATAATAACTAAGCATTACAAACGTACAACTAATGATTTTACTCCTGTTACTTTTTCCAGTCAGTTTCCCAACAATTTAAAGTGTTGATTTGATCTTTAAAGTCACCATGATCTAGAACTTTGGTCACTGGGGGATTCCAGCCATCCAAATCTTGAAATAGTCTCTCAAGCACTGACTAATCCTGATTTGTGAGATATGGTAGGTAGCTATGAATAACAATCCTTTTCAGGAATAACCCCGTTTGTACAATATTCTCTCATCAAAGATTTGCTTGGCATTTACATTTTATTTTCCCAGGCGTTTAATCAGGTGGCAATTCATACTCTTCAGAGTTATCCCTCTAACTCTGTTTTTATTGATTCAAATTAATTGAGTTTTATTTTCTTCTTTGTACTCTCATACAACTAGTACCCAATCTTAACAGGTGTGTTATTATTTGTTGCTTTTTATTCTATTTTTGACTATGTGCTTTTTTAAAAAAACTGGAATCTATTATAAGATAACCTATCAATTTGTGAGCAAAGACATTAATAAATAAAACACTGCTGAATGCTTCAGTTTCTTACTTTTCTATCCTACTAGCCAAAGGATAAGCCCGAAGATGTTAATTATCCTGTCACAAAGAGAAACGGTAAGACTGCTACTTGATTGTTATATCACAGAAAAACAATACCACACTAAGGAGCTAATTAATTAATTAATTAATTAATTAACTATGTCCACCCATGATTCTAGGCAGTGTACAAGAAGTACAGTAATAAAAACAGGATAAAAACAAAACCACCCTTCCCCCCAGGCACCAGACCAACAACCTGCCAGCTCAACTCCCATCCTAGCCCAACACTTGGGGGAAGAGCCAGACACTGCTAAAAGGATTGGGATCCCTCAGATCTCAGGTGGGAGGCTATCCCAAAGGGCTGGGGCAGCCTCCCACCTTCAAGGTCCCATCAGGTGACAACATTTAAGAGAGGGGACCTGGAGCATGCCCACCCCATCTCACCTAGCAGTACCAGCAGATACAGTGGTACCTCGGTTCATGAACTTAATTCGTTCCGCGACTCTGGTCGCGAACCGAATTGGTCGTGAACTGAATCAAATTTTCCTATAAGGTTCAATGTAAATACGGTTAATCCGTTCTGACCCCTACGAATTTGGCCGCCAACCGATTTTTGATCGCGTCCCGAATCAAATTTCCCTATAAGGTTCAATGTAATTACGGTTAATCCGTTCTGAACCATGTTTTTTTTTTAAAAAACCGCAAAAATATGACACAAAGTACAGTACGAAGAGAGAGAAAGTTAACCTTGCTCGACGCGACTTCTGGCGTGAAGGACAGGAAGGCGGGTGGGGAGGCGGTTACTGCTTGGAGGGAGAGTCCCCCTTCCTACAGGAAGCCGCGACCACGTGTCACGGGAGGGAAAATGGCTGCAGATCCTGTTCGTAACCCAATGTGGAGTTCGTGAACGGAAGCAAAATTTTGCGACCGGAGCTGTTCGTGAACCAAATTGTTCGTGAACAGAAGCGTTCGTGAACCGAGGTACCACTGTACTCTCAGGAAGAGGTGGTCCTGCAAATAACCTGGACCTATGTCATAACCATCACCTTGAATTGTACCCAGAAAGCAACGGAGCGCCAATGCAGCTCATGCAGCTGTAACTTAGGTGAACCACTGAGCACCCAAAACTGTGTGTGCCACTGCATTCTGCAGTTGCAGCTTTCAGATGGTCTTCTAGGGCAATCCCATGTAGAGCACACTGCAGTAATCCAAACAGAAGGTAACTAAGGCATGAGTGACTGTGAGCAAGGCCTCCCAGTCCAGGAATGGGCACAACTGGTTCACAAGATGAATTTGTGCAAAGCCCCCCCACCCCCAGCTACAGCGGCCACTGCTGTTTCAGTAGGAGCCATTGTAGGGGAGATGGGCGGGGACAAATCAAATAAATAAATAAATAAAGTCCAGAAGGGTCCCCAAATTGCACACCAGATCTGTCTGGATGAGTGTTATCCCATCCAGAGTCAGAGATGTCAACTCTTCTGACCCTGGGGAGCCAAAAACCCACAACCACTCCATCTTGCTAGGGTTGAGATACAGCCAATTTCTCCCCATCGAGACCCCTACAGCCTCTAGGCACTGAGCCAGCACCTGAATAGCATCACTTGTCCAGCATGGGTTAGAGATGTGTAACCGGGTATCATCAGCTATCTAACCTAGGACCTGATGATCTCTCACAGCAGCTTCGATGTTAAATAGGAAGGGAGAGAGACCTGAGCCCTGAGGCACCCCATGTAACATGGGCCTAGGGCTGGACCTCTCCTATACCACAATTGACTAGTACTGGCCACAGAGAAAGGAGGAGAACCACCACAAAACAGTACCTCCCAAACCCCAGAGCCTGTCCAGCAAGATACTATGGTCAATGGTATCAAAAGCTGCCAAAAGACCCAGGAGGGCCAGGATGGACAAACCACTCCCATCCCTAGCCCTCCAATGGTCATCCACAAGCACATCCAATGATGTCTCAGTACTACAGCCCAGCATGAATCCTGACTGAAAAGGGTCTACATAATCCACTACATCCAGGGCCTCCACAGCTTGGAGCTTTCCTATTTCATTTCTAGACCAACCTGCAAACAAGACTGGGGAAGTGCTTCAAGGTCTTCCAGGTTTCTCTGCACTTATTCATAGGAAACGTCACATATGAATTAGTCTACAAAAATCAAGAACTGATAGTATTCATAAACATTACCTATTAAATTACGTAAGTATATGTATATATATAAAATTTAGAGGATTCAAATGTAAAACTTTTTGACACAAAGCATCAGCATGTAGAAACACTTATTAAGTTATTAGGGAGCCAGACAAATGGACATTTTGTAAGTATTTGTAAACCTAATTTAATTAAATACATTTCATTAAATGTACATAAAATTGTGAATATTGTGTGTCTCAAAGTCCATGTTACTCCTGTACATTTGTGAAATTAGTTTACCAAAATGCAACTGAGCCAGTTGCATTTACTTTTTAGTGCAAGCTGCTCCTTTATTATAGTTAGAAACAGAAGCACCTGCCAGGTTCTTCTGCTCATGCATTTTACCTGCTCAGTTGTGTTCAAGCACCTTTTCTGTTTACGATGTCCTTTATACCTTGGTATCTGAACATAAGAATAAAATAATGGCATAAAAATGAAAATAAATTGAATGTGGGTTATGTCATGTAAAACTAAATACTACCGTAACAATATTATGCTGTGTTTACTTAAAAAAAAAATCCTGTTATTAAAAATACTGTTGATTTGGTTTGTGGAATAACACACGAACTGTAAATGAACATTGCCATGTAAATTCCCTGCCACTTGAAAAAAATAATTGACTTCTTCAGATGAAAATATATTATCATGGAATGAATCATGTTCATTATTATATTAAATATAATAATATTTAATATATTCAAGTATATATAAAATATACTTCTTCAGATGAAAATATATTATCATGGAATGAATCATGCAATCTAATTGGGCTGGTGACAGTATCTTATCTAGTTAACATTCTATGATTTTATTGTCCAGAGTACTTCAGCATTTATATTAGACCATGTCATTCCTATCTAGGGTGTCCTTCTCTGAGCAAAAATAGAATTAAATCCAGTATTACTAAGAGTAATTGACCATTCTCCATTTAAAGCACACATATTTTTGCATTTCATTATTTAGGCTTCAAGAATCCTTTGGACATTTACCAGGAAATAAATCCATTAATGCAAACTGGATCTTACTTCCAATTAAACATTCAAAAGATGATACTGATAATTTATCTTTTAAATAAAATAGAAGTGTTAATCTGTGATCTCTGTACTCTTTTATAATCCCAAACCTTTATCATATTGCTGACGTTTCTGATAAAACACTGTTTTAAGAAGTGTACTGCTGGTTTGAGAGGGTCGGTTTAAGTATGATTTTTGTTTTGTTTTGTTTTGCTAGGGTTCTTTGTAACTGTTTAAAATGTTGTCCTGGGTCCACCTATTTTTCTCGTCTGAGTTTACTTTTCTACCCTGACCTCATCACTTTTTGAGTAAAGTTTTCAGTGTGCAACTCTACAGTAAACTGCAGCCTTGAAGAGGAAAAAAGTTGCAACCTCTGAACTACGTTTATTTTTCTACCACAGAAAACATACCACTTCATGTTGCAGTATTTTAAATGTCTTTGGTTATGTAGCTTCCATTACTATTTACAAAATTATGCTTAAAATTAACATAATGATATGCATCTTGAAAATTCAGACAGAACATCCAAGCTAATCAACATGATTTGAATAAAGCATGTTCATAATTAATTATGAAATGTTATATATATTAAAAGCACCATTTATCTACTTTAGATAGCATATATAGCTTTAGCTTAAATACACAATGTATCATGGTTATGTTTTTAAAATATAAATACCCTTTTTCATCACTGATTATTTAGAGCAGCTCAAGTAGACTTCATTTTTAAAGCATTCAGTATCTTCCAATAATTTATCAACCAAAGAAAGTGTGAAAAACTATGAGTCATATAACCTGAAATCCAAAGGGTCTTCAGTCAACCATCATTGGCAGTGTTGCCGTCACAATAACGCCACACCATTTTATATGTGGAAAAACACTGCAACCATGCTGGGCAATACAACAGTTGCTACATAACTCTCCAAGCAATGGAAGAGACTTTTCTATTATTAAAATAGTTTGTACTAAAATTTAGAGGTTTTCCGAAAAACTGAAACAAGCAGTTGGTGCAAAACAATTGGGCTGTATTTCACAGAGTATTTTTGTAGCATATAGTGCCAAGTTGCTTTCAGTATCTTCTCTGAAACATCTGATTTACTTACTAGAAAATGGACACAGATACTATCATTTTAACCTATTCTGATTACTCAAGACTTCTTTGCAGAAAATATATTCTCTATATAGACTGAAGGAAGAAAAAAAAAACACCTCCCATGAATTTCCCCTCCCTTTCCATAATACAAAACCTGCAGGAGAACTTTAAAAACATGCTTTATGTCTGGGAAATGAGGAAAGTACAAAAAAGAAACTCAAATTGGCTCTACCCTAACTACCTGGAGTATAAGTTGGAGGGAAGGGAATACATAGTCAGGCTATTATGGGGTATGACAAAAAAATTACAAGAAATCAAGTTTGGCTGTTCCATGCTGCAGAGTATTGCTGAATCTGCAGTTACACAGCTCAATCTTACTCAATAGACTAGTGGCAAATTCTGATCTACAATACTGCTTCTACATACAGTCATTGGAATCTATGTTCCCCATTCCCAAAACACCATATTCAGGCTAAAACAAGATATTATTTGTTATCTTTAGTAGAGATGTTAGCTACACTGAATAGATTCTCTCTGTTTTAGCCACAGCTGCAAGTATTTCATCCAGTACAGATACTTCTCCACTCCACAATGGAATATTATTCTTTCAACAAAATATTTAATATCTAGACTTCATAGCCAACGTGATATGCCTATTCACACACACACTCAAAACTGCCATGGTTCCTGAAATAAATGTAAAATATCTCATATTTGCACTCCTATCTGGATTAGATTACTCATTGATCTGATTCTATAAATTCTTCTTTCATTGTCTTTTTTTATATCCTACCTCACATGTTGCAAAATTAACAGGTCCCCTCCAATCTCATTTAGTCAAACAGAAACTTCCAGAAAATATTTATGGTTTACTCAGAGCGTCCGTAATCTCATAACTAGTTTACTAAAAATGAATACAACAGCACCATAGATCCAATTATACTAAAAAAAAAAAAAGTTAAGAAACATGATGCAATCTCCAGGGCACGGAGTAATCCTGCAAATACATTAGAACAACAGATACTTTTTTTCACTTTGTCTTAAAATTTATCACAATCAAGATTAAAAAGGATGGACTATTTTCTTTTAATAATAATTTTATTAAAAATTACAATTACAAAGATAAAAACTAATACAAACTAAAAATAATAAAAGAAAAAGAAAAAATAGAAAGTGCAGAAAAGTAAAAAATAGAAAAGAAAAAATAATATAGTAAAGAAAAAGAAAGGAAATATATAAAAAATGACTTCCCCCTTCATCACAAGTATAAACAATTTTAGTAACTTATCACCTTCTCTTAAAATACAACAAATGATCTCTTCTTCCCATATCCCAAAAGAATGGACTATTTTCAATATTCTTTTGAATATGTAATGGGGTATAACTCATTTTTATTATAATATTATATACATTTTATTATATCAATTTAATACTTTTTTCTATTACAGGTCATTCTAGATGGCTAGGAGTTTAAAATAAAAGGGAATAAAGCTATTAGTAGTCAAACTTAAAAGACCTTACTGAAGAAGAGGATTTTTCCTGAAGCAGTTAAGAGTAAGAACTAACCAACTGCCAAGAGAATACATTCTGTAGCTTGAGAGGATTATGTACAAAAACACACTTCTATGTATCCACCAAACAATGAAAGTTCAGTATCTTCAAGAAGATCTCTCTTGCCAAACTTCATTTCTATACAAATTCATATTAAATCCTTCAGATAGGTAGGTCCTAAACAAGTTAGAACTGTAAATCTTGTAAGATACTACAGGTCAATGGCCTAGGTGTCAAATAGCAGTCTCACAGCACCACCTTATGAATATGGCCTGACATAGAAGACAACACTGCAAAATAATATCCTCAAATTTCAGAAGATAATATCAAAAACCACAAATACAGGTAGTCCTGGTTTAGCTACCAGAATTGGGACTGGCAACTCTGTTGCTAAGTAAAGCGGTCACTAAGTGGAAAATCATGTGACCGTGACTGTGTTTTCCTTTTCCCCTTTGGAATGCTCACCCCAGCAGCACTGGGATAGCTGGCTCGAAATTGACAAGACTAATCAGTTTGACACCTTCCACATTTGTTTGCTTCCTAACCATTCCCCTGCCTTTTAGAATGCTCACTCTGGTGCTGTGATAATTAACAAGAATTAAAGTTTGTATTTACATTCATTAGAGAGGAAAGGATTACAAGAGAGTACAAAGGCACACAATGGAGGATACACATCAAAAACAATGCGCTGGCACCAGCAGCTGTAAGTGCGCTATGCAAACAACCTGGTGTGTTCCCCGTTGTGTGCCTGCTTCCTCTCTTGTGAACCAACTAGTGAACCAACTAGCAGTCAGAAGACATGATGGAAACTCCTTAATCTCACAACACACGGACAGACTTAACCATAGTTTCAACTGGGAAACTGTCAGCATCTTAGACCAAGCTAAATCCAAAAATGCAAGGGAATTCTTGGAAGCTTGGTATTCAGACAAGGCAGCCATCAACAGGCACATAGAGATAAACAACATCTACACACTATTCAAAAGGGACAATAGAAAGGAAAACAAAAGACCAGAATATCTCCTCACCAGCAATTATCACCTAGATAAGCAGAGATTAACACCAAGATTACCACCAGACATACAAGCAATAAACAATACCTTCATCAAGGAACTACCAGAGGAAAAAATAGAACAGAACAGAACAAAACAAAACCCACACCCCTACCAACACTGGCAAGGCATGCCACAATATATAAACAGAGAGCAAACCCCATTCTGTTCTAACACTGAAGATGTTACCTAGCCAGGTAATGAAACGTTTGCAAGAAAACAACCAAGCTCAGAGAACCCCAAGGACTCCACAGTTCAACCCTGAGCTACACATATTCGCTTCTATTGGTATAGAAGAGATTGCCTACAGAAATCACTTGTTTTTGCCACTGCATTGCTTTTGATGTGTATTCCCCATTGTATGTCTGCTTACTCTCTTGTAATCCCTTCCTTTCTAATCTCTGCTCTGTTAGAGGGGGGAGGGGGAAAAATAGCAATTGCTATAGGCAATCTGAACTGTGCCTGACCCATTCTCCATAAAAAGGGTTAGAATTTGGTCTACTTATCTGTCTGTTTATCTATCCATTCTCTAACAGCATAAGTCTGAAAACAAAACAGAATGGGACGAAATTTGGTGGGAAAAACTGGCAAAAGAAAGATCTAGTTTAAAAATGGGCTAGATTCAGTGGGATTTGTGGAGAAAACATTCCAGAAAAAACTCCCCAAAGCATCCCTATGGAATGGACAGTTAGGCAGTGTCTTTGAATGCTGCTGATTACTCCTATTCATGCTCTCTCCTGATCACAAGACCCAGAGTGCATTGCTATTAAGTAAGCCACATCTGCATACTTTCCCTATCTTCTTTTAATAATATCAATGCTTTTTATTTAAATATATAGGCATCACTCCCTCCCAGAAGGAAGCATTAATTATCTCTCTTAATCATATAATCAATCATCCCTAGTCAATTTAATATTTATATTTATATATTCATTATTGGCATATTGTCCCTTTGAGGACCCTGTACTCTTGTTCTTTTGCTAAACCTACTAGTCTTATAACTAGCATCAACACTATTAACTTACTACTTGCTCAGACATCACTATCAAAATCTGCCCCATTAAGTTTCTATGTGTAGTACAAAACAGTATGCATAAAGAGAACGTCTGCTGTATAATTAAACAGTTTTCGAACAGGAGCACTTAGAATAAAAAAAGGTCAAGAACAGATTAACAAAATAAAAATTAAATAGGAGTGAGATATGAAATAGAGTGAAGTTGGATTGTTAGATAATAAAATTACTGAATAATTGTCCCCCAGACCAGTGAAATGGAACTTCACTTGAGAATCAGAGATAATGCTAAGTTAAGGTATTTTTATTCATGGTTTATTGAACAAGGCATACTGGCTTGGTTCACATTTAATACTAAACTATAATAGATACTTCTGTACCAGCAATTCTGTTACTTGGTTATATAAAAATATTCTATCAGTACAATTTTTTTGCGATCTATATGACCTATATATTAGTTGGTTTTGCTTTAAAAGAACAAGTTGAACTAGAGATATTCTCCAAATTCAAACCAACTAAGCAGTTTCTGTCAAATCTGTTTTAGAACTTCATGCCTAAAAGAAATGTATGGAACCCCAGAGCTTTAGGCAGAATAATTTTAACTTCTTAGAAGGGTTATCCAGGATGGTTTAGGATTTAACATGGGGAAGGGGAGTATTCAGGTGAAGGTGGAACACTTTTTACAACTATGAAAATCTCCATAAGCTGCCAGTGATTAGGCCTTAAAATAGCTTTCAGCAATAGGGTAGTTCAAATAATTTAAAAACAAAGATTTGCTAGACTGAAAAGCCTGGCAAAGCCACCCTCACCTCCAGTGTTCTCAACTACAAGTCAGCAGGTCTTTGAAACCAGTGAAGGACCCACTGTGCTCATCCCACTTACAATTGCTCTGTACACTGCATTTAAAAACAATGTGTATATAAAGTTCCATAATAATTTATATAATAGCACATTTCTAGTTCTAATATATACATATACAGTGGTACCTCGAGTTACGAACGCCCCTCCTTACGAATTTTTCGAGATACAACCAGCTCCAGCCCCAAAAATTTACCTCGACATGCGAACTCTGCCTCGAGCTATGAACCAGATCCGCGGCCATTTGCCCTGCTGCCACACGGTCGCAGCTTCCTGTGAGTGAGATCGCGGTAGCAAGGAGACGTTCGGTGAGGCTTGTGGGGTGTTTTGTGGCGTTTGGAAGGTTTTTGGTGTGCTTGTCAGCATGGCTCCAAAGAAAATGCAGAGCAGGCTTGGCAAGAATGTATTTACATTGAACCTTATGGGGAAATTTGCCTCGTGGTGCGACCAAATTCGGAGGGCGGATTAGCCGTATTTACATTGAACCTTATGGGGAAATTTGCCTCGCGGCGCAACCAAATTCGGAGGGCGGAACGGATTAACCGTATTTACATTGAACCTTATGGGAAAATTTACCTCAAGTTGCAACCAACTCGAGTTGCGATCAGAGTCAGAACGGATTAAGTTCGTAACTCGAGGTACCACTGTATTTGTGGTATTGCTGCTATGGTAATATATATTTTCCCCTGTTACTATTTGTAGACTAGGTGATGAAGACTAAGTCATGCAAGATTCTAGAAATATCACTCTTAAAGATATGCTTTATTATTCCAACTTACCTTGCTTGGCGCTGAGAGTATGTTAGACCTTTCATCTGATGATTTTGGAGGTGAATGTACATTTTCAGATATTACTGGAGCTACCTAAATAGAAATGTAGAAAAACAGTAAATATAAAGTATGATTATATTAGAATACCATTAAGCAGTATGGATATAAGGACCAGTATAGTCTAGTGGTTAAGACTGGAAATCTAGGAGTAAAGAAATCTAGTCCTGCCTTAAGCCAGATGGGCAATTTTGGGCCAGTCATTCTCTCTCAGCCCTTGGAAGAAGTAATGGCAAACCACTTCTGAAAAAGTTGCCAAGAAAACCTAATGGGCTTGTTCACTTAGTCACTAGGAATCAAGACTGATTTGGTCACATACACAAAAAAAGTATGGACATACTCTTGCCAAAGGAAACAATACAAAGCATTATTTTAAATAAATACCACTATTTCAACAGTAATTTGCTCTTCAAAGTACCTACATCAAAATGAAGAATTCATTAGCATGGTTAGGATGTTAACAGTCTTACATTTCCACTGTTAGAAATGCCTTTTTTCTGCTGATATCTTCTGACCACTTCCAGTAGCAAGGGCCCGTCTACTGGGGCTTTAGGTTCTAAAATACCCAAGTCTTGAGCTAAACTTTCTCGAGGTTCAAGTCCATTTAACTGCCAAAACACAAACACACACATATATACATATATGCAACTCTAAGCCATAGGATAATTCAGTAGTTCTTTATTTTTGTCCGTTTGACAGCAAATTGAATACAAAGCATTTTCATGTCAAAATTTATTGACATTTTCACATATATTCCCTTTTACAATATACAGATATACATGCCACATGTCTTCTTCTAGGTTGCATTTAGTTTAACCTCCCAATTTTTAATTAGTCCTACAGAATTGTTTTTTAATTCTATAGCTTGGTATACAAATCTGAGAACCTAATGTAAGACAGGCATGTTTTCTCACCTTCCAAGTTCTTACCCAGCTAAGTGAATGAGGTCTTTACTTGATACTCCAAACCCATTATATGTACTAAAATTAAAAATATATACAATACTGTGCAAAAGTTTTAGGCAGGTGTGAAAAAATGCTGTAAAGTATGAATGCTTTCAAAAATATATATTGTAATTGTTTATTTTTATCAATTTACAAAATGCAAAGTGAGCAAACAGAAGAAAAATCCAAATCAAATCAATATTCCCCAAATGTGAAATTCTGTCAAGCAAGTTAAATAACTATTTTAGCAAGTAATCCAAATGACAAAAAATAAGTATCTATAGTGAATATGATGCTCTGCTATTCATCAAATCTTTTTTTCAGGTTTCTGAGCAACCCTGAGAAAAATGTGTTTCTTTAAGAGTTGCTGAGGGGACGACCTGCCTGTCCCCATATTATACTGTTGCTGACACTCCCAATTTGCTATTAAGCCAGGTTCAAAGGTTTTATGATGTATATGTCCCTAAACAACTTGGGACAAGGATATCTGAAAGACTATGTTTGCTGTTAGAGATCTGAGCTTTATCCAATACCATCAAGGAAATTCTGCTGTGTGTGCCAAGCCTCACAGAGTGCCATCTTCTGGTTACTCATAGGATGACTTTCTGTAATGATAGCACCACCTGCAATTAGGACTATTTTCCTCAATGAAATTGATGAGATGCATATTATTAAATATTTTAGGCACCTGCTGAAAACCTCTGTTTTCATCTAGGCCTTCCCTGTAGGAATACTGGATGAATACTTCTGTTTTGAGTTTAATTTCTCCCCCATGCAATTTATGTAATGATGTTAAAAATACATAAATATTGCTTATGTTTTTACTATTTTAATACTTTAATTGTAAATCACTTCATTTTGTGGGAAGTGACATCTATGTATATCAAGTACAGTGGAACCTCGGTTCACGAATTTAATTCGTTCCGCGACTCTGGTCGCGACCCGAAATGGTCGCGACCGGAATCAAATTTTCCCATAAGGTTCAATGTAAATACAGTTAATCTGTTCCGACCCCAAATTTGGTCGCCAACCGATTTCTGGTCACGACCCGAGTCAAATTTCCCCATAAGGTTCAATGTAAATACGGTTAATCTGTTCTGAACCATGTTTTTTTTTTTAAAAAACCGCAAAAATATGACACAAAGTACAGTATGAAGAGAGAGAAAGCTAACCTTGCTCGGGAGGGAAAATGGCCGCGCTTCCTGCTTGGAGGGAGAGTCCCCTCCCTACAGGAAGTCACGACCACGTGACACGGGAGGGAAAATGGCCGCGCTTCCTGCTCGGAGGGAGAGTCCCCTCCCTACAGGAAGTCGCGACCACGTGACACGGGAGGGAAAATGGCCGCGCTTCCTGCTCGGAGGGAGAGTCCCCTCCCTACAGGAAGTCGCGACCACGTGACACGGGAGGGAAAATGGCCACGCTTCCTGCTTGGAGGGAGAGTCCCCTCCCTACAGGAAGTCGCGACCATGTGACACGGGAGGGAAAATGGCCGCGGATCCTGTTCGTCACCCGATCCGGCGTTTGCGACCGGAGGTAAATTTTTGCGGCCTGAGCTGGTCGTGACCCGAATTGTTCGTGAACAGATGAGTTCGTGAACCGAGGTTCCACTGTAAATGCATTTTCAAAATGGAATCAGTAGTAACAACAATATTTTTGATTACTTAAAGACTATCATTGGCAATTTTTATACATTTTCAAGAAACAAAATGTGGCTTTTTTGCCCCAATGTATTTCAGGCTGTTGTAACTGAATACTCTCTAGCTGTTAGCTTGGTCTAAGTGGAATAAGCCAAAACTCAGAAACTTGTAATTTAATTATAGCATCCTGGCATAAATAAGACACTGAAACATTAGACCCAATTTCTCTTGCATTTAATCCAGCATTTCTCAAGCTTGGCCATTTTAATATGTGTGCACTTCAATTCCCAGAATTCCCCAGCCAGAATGCTGGCTAGGGAATTCTGGGAGTTGAAGTCCACATATCTTAAAATAGCTAAGGCTGAGAAACACTGATTAAATTTATTGTGAGCACGTCTACATTCCTTTTCAGGGATACTCCAAAACAGCATTATAAATTGTATAAATTAAGCATACAAATGAATTCAGGTTCCATTCAACCAGCACAATATCAAGTATAATGATGAAATTAAAATGTTAAAAATGCTTACTGTGCTTGATTCAGGTTGAAATACAGCTAAAGTAAAATCAAGATTGAAGAACTGAAGAAATTCAGCAACAAGACTAGCCACCAATCGGCCTTTAAAAAAAAGCATATTACATGTTCTTTAATTACAATCACTAATCATTAAGAAACATTATTTAACCTAACAAATGCATTTCGGATTTAAAAATGAGAGATTTTAACATTCAAAAGTTACTTTGGATTTTTAATATAAAAGAAAATCACTTCCAAGTTCAGTAACTCTCTACAGTATGGACAGAAGTGCATTTGGAATTTTGAGAATACATTGTGGGCGTGTTCATCCGATGACTGCCATGGGACACTTGCCTATTTGCAAAATACTTGTCGTGATGGACATGGACATTCACAAAGTATCCATTTACCAGAAGTTAAACTCGATGATATCATTCCAGTAGAAATTTGGGAGGGTGGGGGGCAGTTTCTAGACATTCCTAAAAATAAATATGATGCAAGAGCCTGGAGTTTTGTTTTATAACATGGCATCTTCCTAATAACTTTTTAATTAAAACAATATTTTAAAAGGTCAGGATGGGATGTATGATAAGCACTAATAGTGGATCCCTTGGGCACCATGTTGTCTAGTCTGACCTAGATCTAAGTACCTCCAAGATGCATTAAGTAACATAAATTTAATTCCAAGTTATTATCTATAAAGCCCTGCATGGCACACAACCAGGTTTTTCACAGGACTGCCTTTTTCCAATGTTATCTGCCCATCTTATATGCTCCAATAGGGAGGGCATGCTCCAGGTCCTATCTTTGAAACGTTACCTTGTGAGACCCAGGAGATGGGCCTTCTCAGTGATGACTTCTGCCCTTTAAAACAACCTCCTACCCAATATATGGTTGGCCCTGACCTTGCAGGGCCTTAAGACCTGGCTCTTTCCCCGGGGCACCTGGGTCAAGATGAGCAGAGTGCCCATTTGATGGGCATCAAATCTTACTTTCTAATCACAATTTAACTGTTTTGTTTTAGAGTCATGTTCTGCTTTTCTTTCATATTTTGGTCAGAAATTTTTGTATACTACACAGAGTCGTATTGCTTGAGTTGAGCAGCTATACAAATGAATCTGCAAGTTTACATTTTCTTATTGGCCTGTACATTCTTAAACTGATATATCATCCAAGAAAAAATGAAATGATTCTGTTAGTTTAAGTACAACAGTAATTCACTCATAAGCTCTCATTCAGTTATGTCAGCCCCATTAGTTAGACCACACCAGAAAATCAACTCTGCAGGAAGGCTAAAACTTCTTTTATTGAGATTGGCGTTAATAACAGAATCTTGCAAGTATAATTGTGCTGTACCTCCTTCCCCTTCTTATACTCCACTGAATTAGGGAGGAGTCTGCCTAAGCAGTTTCCAAATGTTATTTCATTTCTCTGGACTTAAAAAAAAAGTTTCAGCTCCTTTTGCCTAGAAACTGGTTGTTGCAATATTTCTCTACAGTCTCTGTAGACTCTCTCTCTACACTCTCTACTATCACATTATCATTATTTGTAAAATACAAATTGTAGCTTTAATAAATAAAAGAAAGGGCTTACCATCTTTTGTGCTTAAAAACGTTTTCAAACTTTCATTTACCAGAGGAGTTTTATTCTGCTCAAAAAGAGAGGGGGGGAAGCAGTTAAAGATTTTCCTACACTGCAAAATAATACAGTACTGCAAAGCAATATAATGATGGGATTTAGACTGAAGAGCCACTTAACAGTTATTGATATTTCTGTTAACTTAAATGAACAACTTTATGGTCCATTATCAGAATCAGAGAGCAGTCAATGGTTAGTAGAAATACCAAGCTGATCTGAATGCTCAACAAGTATCAGAATTAGATAAAAATTAAATAATAATGAATAGTATACTTGTTTTTACTGCTACAGAAAGGCACTATAACAGCCTGAAAACAAGATTGCCCTCCTTAAAGATAAAAGCAGCAGCACAACTTTTATTTGTGCAGTGATGGTCCCACAGCAAGTGCAGGGTGGGCTGATATTGCTGACATCTTGGGAAACAATACTGTGTTCACCTGGAGCATTTAGCTTTTTCAGACAAAGAGAAAACCCACTGTCTTCCCCCTCCCTTTAAGAGTTAGCACTAACATTACCAGGGGACCAGAAATGGCCAGATTTAAGCATATTCAAATAGCTAAGGTTCCTTTGCTTGAGAACATCAAGAAAGAGAGATAACATACTGTATTATAACAACTAAATTAAACAGTACTTTGGTTCCTCACCTCTACTTTTTCTTGCTCTTCAAGTGCTAAAAATACAGCTGCCCGCAATTCTGCCTGTAATAAAAGGTTTGTGTAAGCTTATATATTTGTAAACTATGTATGTCAAAAAAAATTAGATAACAAGCAAGCTACATGCAGAAGTGACAGAGGAAGACAAACAGGATTTCTACCTGCTCTTCTACAGCTCACTGCCTGTGAGCTATGCTCAACTGTTACCCATTAGCTACTCCATTGCAGTCCTGACCTGTTATCATCTCAGCTATTTGAGTTATAAAGTGTAATTTTAAGAACTGATGCCTTTCCTCTACCTTTTAATCCCCTTTTGTATATTATGTCTTTTATGAGATTGTAAGCCTGTGTGCAGGGACTAATCTTATTTGTAAAATACTCTGGGAACCTTTTAGCTAAAGAATAAGATTAAAATGTTTTGAATACATACAGGTCTCACCTGAACCAAATTATCATACTTCAGACATATTATGCAAAGACCTAGCTCTCTGGAAAAAGCTCTAATTCTGGAAAAGGTAGAAGGAAGGAGAAGAAGAGGATGATCAGCAGCAAGTGGCTATGGATACATCATTGGAAGACCTGATAGCCCAGGTTAGGGACAGATCATCAGAGAAAATCTATGTTGTCACTAAGAGCTGACACCAACTTGATGGTACACAAACAATCAGCTTTGAGCAAGAAATAAAATAATTATAATTTTATTATTACAAAACAATTTAATTAAATTTTAATTATACATCAAATAAAACAATCAAAGAACCCTATAACTTTATAAAAGTTTTCACTGGACATTACCAGTAAAACAATCACATTTAAAACCAAATTTTCTGCTGGGAGACATGACCTTGCTTAGTTTTGCATAAAAACTGAAATCTGGCTTTTATTTTGAGACAGCTACGCTCATTTCTTGTTCCACATATATTTTGGATTTATATTTGCTCTTTATAGCAGCAACTAATATTGCTTGTGCTCTTTGAGTGAATTTTTGAGTTGTTGAGACAGAGCACAAGCAAGTTCTGACAGATCCAGGTTTCAACATGCAAAGCCCAAACCCTGTCAGAACATTCTCTGGTCTCTGCTCTCCCCTTTCTTGGGACGAGTCAAGAGCCTGCTTGGCCAGACGGAACAAGTTCTGGCAGCAATCATACCTTTTGTGTGTATGTAAGTCGCCGCCCCACTCCCCCCCCCCACACAATTTGCTACCCCCTTTAAATTTGATTGCTATCCTCCCTTGGTGGAGGATCACGGCCCAGTTTGAGAACTGCTGGTTTATGGTTCATAGAACAAAAAGGTAAATATCTGCTAAAATGCATGCGTATCCAATGAATTGTTTCATGCTTGCTTTCACTGCAAGAAACACAAGACACTTAGCTGTGATAATTTTGTTTTTTAGTAAAAGAGACCTGCAGAGTTGCTTTTTTTAGAAGGAAAAGCTACAAATAAAGTATCAGGAAATAAGGCTTCAGAGGCACTGTTTTGCAGATAACTGGTTCAAATGGGACTGCTGCTGCTATACCAGCCTGTTACATACCGGCCTCATTACTCAAGCTGCTTGAGGTTGTGGCTGAGTTAGTGTTGGAGTTAATTGTGTGTGTGGGGACTTTAATCTGCCCCCTCTGGGCACAGATTCAAAGATGACTCAGGAGTTCATGGCTACTATAGTATCTATATACTTGACACAGGTTGCTATGGGCCTGACTCACAGAAGTGGTCAGAACTGGTTTTTGCCTTGGAGCAGCAGCAATGTGATCTGGATTTGGGGGATGTCACCATCAGTCCTTGTCATGGTCAGATCACTCTCTGATAACCTTGGAGTTCTCTGCAGTCACTCCTCACCACATGGAGGAAGAACCTATTTGATCAGTCCATCTCAGGTGCCTGATGGACCTGGCTGGGTTTCAGGGGTAACTTGGGGATGTTCCTGAGGCTCTGATGCATGGTTCAACCAAGGTCCTGGTCACCATCTGGAATGAGGGGCAGTGATAGTTTTGGATTGGATCATGTCTGGACAAACTCTTTCTTTCAGTGGAACCTGGTAAGCTCTCTTTTAGAGGAATTTTGGGAGATGAAGTGGTAGAAAAGATGCTTAGAGTACTTCTGGAGGAAGACAAAGAGCCTTTTTTTCTTTAGGACTATTTTGTGATAAAATGAAAGTATTTTCTTGCTCTTATTGCATCCACAGGTAGTACCTTAGACTTTAAGTGACTCAGTCCTTCCTGGGGAAGGAGAGCTGGAGAAATATCTGCAGGACCACTGTGAAGATTATTGTATGTAGACATTTATCAGATAAAGTCATTCAGATTCGCTCTGAGTTAACTCTGGCTATGCAAATCCTTTGCAGCTGACTGAGGCATAGTCTAAAATGGTTACCAGGGAAGGGGTTGAAATCTGTTGGTACTGAGGAAATGACAAGGTCCTTGGGGCTGTGGATGCAGCCCCATGATTTAGATCCATATCCCTCCTTGTTAATTAATGCCTCCCAGGAGACATGTTGTTGGATCCTGTTGGTGGTAAATCATCCTTGAGGAATGGGATGGTTTTGCCAGTTCTTAAAGAGGCAGTGATTTATCCCTCCTCAAGAAGCTATCCCAGGATCCAACAATACTGGATAATTTTCATCTGATCTAAAAATCTCCCATATTTAGGGAAGGCATTGAGGTGGTGGTCAGTTTGCAGCTCCAGAGTGCCCTGGAGGAAATGGATTATCTGGACCCCTCAGCATTGACTGCACTTGTAGATAACCTTTGGCAGGGCTGGGATGGGGGGTGGTACATCTAGCCTTCCTTGATCTCTCAGCAGTTGTCAATACCATCAATCATGATATCCTTCTGGATTGGCTTTGAGGATTAGGAGTGGAAGGTACAGTGTTGAATAGGTTCCCCTCTTTTCTCTGGGGCCAGTTCCAGTCAATATTGGTGGGGGAAAAGAGATTTAGACTGAGACCCTGCTTTGTGGGGATCATCAGAGTTCTATTCTTAATCTGCTCCCATTTAATATCTATATGAAACCATTGGGTGAGACCATCCATTACTAAAAAATCAGTCTCATCAATATGCTAATGATGTCCAGTTATAGATTTTCACCCTGGGCTGACCAATTGATGCAGTCAAGATTCTTACCTAGAGTCTGGAGGCTGTGAGGCTCTGGATGGGGAACAACAGCCTCCGGCTTAACCCAAGCAAGACCATGTGGTTGTGGGTTTTGAGGTCCCCTGGTTCAGGGTACTCTCCTTCTTTAGTATTGGTTGGGGTTGCATTCCCCCAAACAGAACTGGTGCACAATTTGGGGATCTGCCTGAACTCTCAACTCCTGCTGTAAGAGTAGGGGGCAGCCATGACCAAGAGGGCCTTTACACAAATTTATCTTATGCACCAATAGTGCCTATTCCTGACTGGAAGGACCCACTCATGGCCATTCATGTCTTGATCACCTTTCATTTGGACTACTGCAATGTACTCTGCCCCTGAAGACCACCCAGAAACTGTAATTAATCCAAAATGCAGCAGTGCAAATACTTATTGGTGCACCATGGTACATCCATGGAACACCTGTACTTCACAGGCTATACTGACTCCCTATAGGCTTCTGAATGCAATTCAAAGTGCTGGTTATCAGCTATAAAGCCCTTCATGGCACAAGACTGAGTTATTTACAGGGCTGTCTATCAACAATAGTTTCTGCTTGTCCCATGAGACCCAGCAAACTGGGCATACTTCAGGTCCCTTCTATGAAGCAATGTTATCTAGCAGGATCCAAAACTGTGCCTTCTTTGTTGCAGTGCCTGCCTTGTGGAATAGCATTCTCCTAGAAATTCAGATGGTCCTGGCCTTATTCACCTTCCATAAGGCTCTGAAAACATAGTTTTCCCCCAGGCATTGGCCCAAAGCACTGAATGAGCCCATCCAAACATGACTTAAATGGGAATGTTGTGGTTGGCCTTGGTTATTATGTATTGGGTGTTTCTGTGTTTTGTTCTGGGTTCCTTTGTTTCTATACATTTAACCATATGTAAACTGCCCATGCTTGCTAATGCAAGCTGGGCTACTATATCAATCAACTAAATAAATAAATAGTGGTAACTATATCCAAAGGAGAATGCCAAAGGACTCAAATGTGAAATTGCTGATCTTTTAATAAGTAATAATAATTTGTTCCAAGAGTGACCTCTACACCACTGGGCTGGAAAGCAAATAGCACAATGTTAAGTTCTACAACAGCAGAGGGATTCAAGAAACTTTGTTCTGGCAAATTTATGGAATATATTTATTAAAACTGTCAAATATAGAAAAGAAAAAAAAACTTGCTGAAAAAGAATACAGCAGAGGAAATTATGTCCTGCTACTTCATTATGTTATGGAATTTATTTTAGAGTAGAAGTGATCTGAGATGATATATACTTGGCCTGTCAAAAAGATTTTGTTTTGACAAGCTCTTCAAGACTTTTGAGTAAACTTAGACATGAGAGAACAGATCACCTTAGGACTGGGAAGGAGTTAAAGAACATGAAGTGAGTATAAAACTAAACTGAAAGGCATTATGTTTGAGATATGTAAGAAATGGGATCCCTTACAGGATCCTATACAAACCTTTTTTTAAAAAATATTGTCATAAATAATATAAATGGCTAATTGGAGAAATAACCATATTTGCCAGCATCTCCATTTATTCATATAAAGGAAAACAAAAACAGATCACTAAAACCTCTAAGAATCTCTCCCACAGTAAGAGTTATAATATAGCAAATGCAATTCACATTAAACATGAAGTGGTACACAATGAAAAAGAGGACTAATTTCCTATGTAGACTAAGAATAGAGAAAAAATCCTGCTAGATAAGGTCAAAAGCGTCTATTTTAATATTCTGTCACACAGCGGTCATCCAGATGCATCTGGGAAGCCTGCAAGAAATTCATGAAGATGATGAATATCTTCTGTGGCTGCTCCTTAGCAACTTTATTCAACATATTGTCTTCAATTCTGGAGATACTATCTAACTATTAAGACTAGTTACCAATGATAGTCCTATCCTCCATGAATATATCAGATTCCCCTTAATAATGGGTTGCCCTTAAGTGAACTGAATTCTGTATTTAACTATGTGCACTACTGTATAAAGAAATACTCATCGATCCTGGATCTCCTTGCATCTAGATTTAATGAAACCAATTTCTAATATTATGAAAGAGAAAGACAGTAGCATTTATCTTCTATCTATTTTCCATAGCATATAGGATGTAATATGTTCCCATTGTAATTACCACATCTTTTATAAAGGATATCACAGAGGTGTCCAAGAGAAAGAAGATACAACATCTGGTCCTTCTTAGTTTAAGAACACAAAAAAGGATAATAAAGGTGGCTAGTATAAAATCTCATAGGAGTCAGGTTATATTCCTGATGGCTTCATATCAGGGTCCCTGTAGCTTTTGTGGCAGCACTGTCACAAAAGCTACATGTCTTCTCATGGGACATTTTCTTGAGGTTTTTTTTTAAATTACCCTGCAGCTGTGGTATTTCCTGGAATATAAAATTATACATGCTGTGGAAATAGTGACAGAAAAGAGACACCTGTGTTTTAATCTCCTCTATGATACAAAGTTTAGCAGATGACTTTGTGGCAGTCACCATTTCTCAGCTTAACCTACATCATAAGATTGTTGTTGCCGGCCAGAAATGGCTGACACTTCGGTGGTTCGAGTCCAGCCTTCGCGTTAACAGAGTGAGCTCCTGTTTCCAACCCCCCCCCCAGCTCCTGTCAACCCAACAGGTCGAAAACTCACGTGAGTAGATAAATGGGTACTCTCACTCCGGTGGGAGGAAAAATGCTGGCAGCGCCTGCAAAAGGAGTTGGGAGCAGTTGCCGGTAAGTGCGAAACTGCGCTCGCCCAAAAAGGGCGCGAAGCAACGGAAATCCCGCCTCCTGTGCTCACCAGCTGGGCTCTGCTCTAGGAAGGAGGCTCTGGCAAACCACTTCCGAAAACAATTGCCTTGAAAACTGCAAGGATTTGTCCAGGCAGTCACTGCAGGGTCAGTAATGACTGAGCGCAGACCAAAAAAAAGAACAGAGGTAGGTGGGGGAGAAGCATAACCAAGTACACTACCTTGGGTTCCTTAGAAGAATAACTGGATATAAATATGAGAAGTAGGATTAATCTTTCTTTTAATTGTGAATCTGAGGCAGGTGTTCTTATCCTGATGCCCTCAAAAATATGGAGGGCTCCAGCTCCCATAATCCTAACCAGCCTGGTTTCATCCAACACATCCAGAGGCCAGGATAGAGAAGACTGACCTTCTATCATGTAATGACGCTGGGCAACAAGAGTGGTGAGACAGACAAAAGGAAGCACTTTCTTGCCTAACACATAGGAATCTGTCGTTCTTCCGGTGTACTGACACCAACTTCACAACTTTAAAAGACATTTTTTAAACGCTGCGGAGGATAAGACTATTAACAGTTACCTTTCCCGACCCAACGGCTATAGCCAATTTGCAGGAGTATTAGTAGCGGCCTGGCGCTAATGGCAAGTCACGCGCGACCACCCCCTGGAAACCATGGAAACAGAATGTTGGACTTCAGAGGCCTTTATCTATTCCAGTCCGGCTTTCTTACGATCATTCACTTTCCAACCCCCACCCCACACCCCCCAGTAAAAGTTCTACGCATGCGCCTTTAGGCGAGGGCGGCGCATAGCGTTCTTGCCCTGCTCACCTCCCTGACAGCGGGAATGATTGTGGCAGACGGTTGGTGCGGTTGACATCTCCTTGTTCTCCCGTGCGGGCCGCGCAACCGGCAGCTTCGCTCCAGAGTGCTCCCGTTCTCACATGAGTGTGCAGCACGCGCTTTGCCCGTCCCTTCCTTTCCCCCGCCTCTTCAAACCTAATACTTAGCCCCGCCCTTCGCACCCTTCACCTTGATTTTATTGAGCACCCCGCTCGTCTCCAACGTCTGCACGAGGAGGTCTCTCAGCTCCGTATCTTCCTCCGTGGCCGCCGCCGCCATCTTGTTTCTCCCTGACAACCGCCTAAACTGAAGTCGCGATCGACCGAGCCTCGCAGATTCGTTCCTCTAGGACGGGGAGGGGCTTCGCATGGGAGAGGCGGAGCATGTGACCAACCGGCCGCCCACCCACCCGAAGGAGCAGGTGAAGCGACGCCCGCGCGAGCTGTCCGAGCAGCCGCGCTTCTAGGCGCCTCGAGTGTGCGAACGTGAACGGGCAACTTGCGATCCAGCTCTGCGATTGGTTGGAGAGGCGCGGAGGCGGGAGGTTTACAAGGCGGCGAATTTCGATCGAGTTTGGTTTGGGTTTGAGCGAGCGAGCGAATGAAGTTTCAGCCTCCCCCGTGGGAAGTCACGCCAGCTGGAAGAAGTGGAATATTAGTGTATTAATGTTAAGCCTCGCGTGGTTGGTTTTTTTTCCTCAGAAAGGGGAGGGTAGGTAGGGATAATGCCTTATTTCACTTGTCCTGGTGGCGTTCTCCAGGCGGAACTGTCGTTCCAATATAGTTCAGTTCACAGGAACTGAAGTAGCCCTAGTGCTATATATATAGCAGGTAGCAGTTCCTGGGTAACCTTGTGATCTCCAAAAAAAAAAAAAGAGGGGGAGCAGAGCTGGATCTGGTTAGTAGTTTGGAAGGAGACCAGGAAATTACAGTACAGAGCTGTAGGAAAGAGTGGGAGTCAAAGGGGAAAAAAAAAAGATACTAGCAAACTACTTCCACATTATTGCCAAGAAAATTATGCCAATGTGGTCAGTATGTGTAGAGAACATTTACCTTTTCTAAACCTTACGTAGAAGTGCGGAAGGCAGATGTGCAAGTTAATTGTTTGCCCTCCCTGTTTCTTAGCTGTATGAGTCTTCAAAGTTTATATCACAATCCACAGTGCAGCAGGGATTATGGTACCCAATAGATGAAATCAACCACTTTTTCTTGAGTACTTTGACCAGCTGTTACCTGGAACTGCTGTCCATGGTAGATGTCTTAAAGGATACAACGTAAAAGAAACTCTCCATAAATAAATAAATAAATTTGCTGAAGTATTAAATTCAAACCAATGCATATTTGCAGCCCAGTTTTATCTACTGTAGGTACATTTTACTTTGAAGGTATTGAAAATAATTTAATTGGACTTGTTCTCAAGTAAGTAGCATTCCAGTCTCTAATACCTATTTAATTTTACTATTCAAGATTTTCATTTTTAATAAAGATGATCAGCTAATCAAACATTTAAAAATATTTACTTACAAGCTAATCCTAGAGTTATAGGCTACAGTAATTTGAATTTTTGAGTAACTATGTTTAGGACCAGAGACTTTCATGTTGAAATGTATATTTCATTTGGGAAATATAATGGAATCAAGTGACTTGATATGTGAGCCATTTTTAAATAAGTTTTCAATCATCTCAATAAATATGTATAGGATTGGCTCTGTGTCTAGCTCCTATGGATATTGTGTTAGAATTTTAAAATAGCTGAAGACCAAAAGAAAAAGGGTGGTATTACAAAATAATAGTGATTAAACTAAAGATGCCATAAATTAAATTGCCAACTACAAAGAGTAGAATTTTTCTAGTAAGTAATTTAATTTCTAATTAAATGTCTAATTTACTAATTGAATATGAATATTATTTACCAGCTTGATCAACTGCCTTTGTTTCCAAAATGTTTGAGTTCCTTTGGATTTTGCTGCTCCTGTAGTGCACATTCTGAGGATTTTCATCAATACAAACAGGCATGAAGCGACATTTCTAAAAGAGCCACCTTTTTCTAGCACTGTAAACCCCAAGTCAGTTTAACAAAGCTGAAATATTTTGTGTTACAGACAGTGACTCTGTCATACAACGTTGAAAATGTCTCCTCCTTAGGCAGATCCCATTAACTCTACACAGGTGGGATATACCTAAGCTTTTCCTCATAGTATTAGGCAAGGAGGGGCTAAATCTTAACATGTTTTATCTTTCAGATAAAGACTAACATGTAGCATTTATTGCTTCTAGAATCATGCTGCAGATGGCACTAAAAATACATGTTCTGGTCTTTAAAAGCAACAGTCTTCAAAGTACTCTACCAAAGAAATTTGACTGCAAAGATTATATACCAGCTGAAACTTTCTGAGACAACAAAACTTTTTTTTGTATTACTTTTTATCTGAGCCCTATATGTAACAAGGTATTACTAATTTATTTTTTTTTTCACTTCTGAACTGTAAATAGATTGTATCTAATGGTCATGATTCTGCAAGTATGTTCCAGTGGCATTTTCTGCCTATTCCATCAGAAATTCCACCAAATTTATCAGGACCTCCTATATGCCCAAGCAGCCTTAATATTACACAGTAAAAGAAAATAATAAAACATTGGGGACTGTGAAGACTGTGGCTATGCCTTAGAGGTAATTCATGGGTTCACTAGGTACTTGGCTGTTTCATGTTTGCAACAGTAATCTTGTAAAAGATAAAGGTTGAATACATTTCTCAAAATATTTAAGCATCTGGAAAATCACAATTATTGCTGAACAAATTCAGCATTTCTGTGACAAAAAGATCTCCATTATAAAATGTGAATTAACCTTCAGTATGGTTCATTCTTATTTAGGTGAGTTTGCAACTAATCAGATTCTCTTTGTATCCCCCAATATACTTATGGTTAACCTGGGTTTGCTCAATCCAGCTTTCTGGGTGTGCATAATGCTGAACCCTCAACTAATCACACTGGCTGGGGTTGAATAATACATTTGGCTACAGTGCATTTGTCTTCCCTTTATTTGGTTATTTAAATATTTAAAGTGTTTATAGAATATTACCACTTTTCCAATACAGCATTCTACGGATTAAACCTAGAGTCTTTAAATGCTTCACAAATTACCAAAATGCACATTTGTGGAATCAGACTCAGCAAAGCCCATTGATTACAGTTAGTGTGTGCTAATTAACTACATATGATCAGTCTGTTTCAGTGTGAGTAGGCTTGCTTGGAAGTTCCACCAATTTTAAGGCAGATATTTTTCTAGCACGGCAGATATACATCCACTTTGGAGTTAAAAATGCCCTTATTCACTAGACTGATTTAATAAACTTCAGTTATCAGTGTTTAAGAAATCACAAACTCTATCAGTGTATAATCACTTATGGTATTATTATTATTATTTATTATTTCTATAGCAGGGATATAGGGCATCTGAAAAGTTACATGGGTATGGTCTTACACACACACACACGTATGTATGTATATATTTGCAACATTCATCTTATGGAAGACAAGCGATTAGAATCTACGCAATGCAATGATGCAATTTATACTACAAACCCCTTTTCTCTGTCTTCCACCCAGCACCTAAAAGAAGTTACGTGGGCGGGATTTAATGCCGGAGCGGAAGTGCTGGCCCCTACAGGGAAGCGAAAGTTAGCGCGGATACGAGCTTTCATTATTGGTTTTCGCAAGCCGAGCAAAACAGTCACGAGGCGTTTAACTTTTTGATGAAAGCTTTTACTCTTGAAGTGTGCATATTGGACAGTAACTCTTTCTGTTTTGAAGTGAATTTCTAAGTAAGTAGGCATAATTCCAGCTGTTTGGTTAGCGTGCGCTTTTGTTTCAAAATGAATCGGACTTGGGATTGGTTAATTATAATGCGTGTAAGACTGTATCTTTGTACTGAAAAAGGTACGCTGCCCTAGGATATGTCTGTCGAGAAATACGTCGGACTGTCCGGTAGAGGCTGTAAGAAATGGGTCTTTAAGCATTTGTATTTTGTTTTTTCCTTGAAATCATTTCGGACGTAAGAGCTAGTCGATTATCAGAGATGACTTCTGAATAAGCCTCGATAAAAAGAAACAGGGTTTCTCATGTTTGCTTGTTTAGAATGGGTGAGGTTTAGGGAATTACCCAGTTGCTTCAGCATGACATTTCTTTCATTTAAAGGCAAAAAATAGCAATATAAACTAAAATCCGAAAGCAGGCCTTTGAATTATATTTGAGAATTTGCTACTTAAATCTGTGCTAATGTTTTAAGGAAATTAATCTTCATGATGTATTCTTAAAATGTGCAGGATATTCTTAAATTTTTGTTGTGTATAATTTGACAGAACTCTTCTTGTTTTGTCTCGCTGAAACCTGGATAAGAATTAGTAGGTAAACTGTAGCTTTTGTATACCATAATTATAGATGTACTTCCATAAAATATATGGTACAATCCGTGAGATCTCTGGCTGCCTTCATCTAGGCACTGAGTAGAGCTAGACCAAGTTAGTTTTGAAAGATTATTGCACCATGTACATACACATGGTGCAATAATCTTTCAAAGCTAACTTGGTCTAGCTCTACATTAACCTCAGACTTCATTTTCTAAGGCAAGTATGTCAGTGGCTATAACACAGCGCTGGCCCATAACTAAGGGAGCCATGATTTACTCACCCTAATTTTGAGGGTTCATACAATGCACTGAACTATAAACTAACCATACAAAGTGGGTTTGTATCATACAGTCAGCTAAAATGTGCTGGCTAGTTTATTGCTCTGTGTGACCTGCAGGTACAGCTAAAGCCATCTAGTGAGAATAAAAGGGGAGGAAACAGGGATTATCTGCACAGATTCATTATGCTTGGGAGGGCTGAGTGCCATAAGAAGGATGATTCCCGTCATCACACTTACTGCAGCAGCTCTAGAAGTGATTGGGGGCTGTCTTGAGTGGCAGAAATCAAAATTTCCTTCTAGAAGGCAGATTAGAGCTGATTGTTGTAACTGTGAGTATCTCATAGAGCCTTACTGATGCTGACTCACTGCCAAGATCTATAATGTTTCCATATATCTTAGCTATTCAGGAGTGGAATAAACCCCAGACTTTTCCTTTGGTTCTGCAAGGGAATGATGAGACTGGCTTTTCCATTTATCAGAACACGTTGGCCAACTAGTAGCAAAACAAATCTAGCCTCCCCTTGACTAGCTCCAACTTGGAGCAGAAAAGTAATGACTTGGTTCAAATGTAACATTGTTATATTTATAGTCTATGAACCAAGCTATTATGCTTTGTGTTATACACAAATCATAGCTTATTTAATAAACCATGATTTTAAAAAGTCATTTGCTTAACACAGCATGTCAATTTTTTAACAAGTCTTTTGTCCTTTCAGCTACACAAGTCAGATCTGCAACAAAATGTTACACAATACCACTCTATCAGTTGTGTCATTTTCTGGACTACTTCATTACATTTCCCCATGTTCCTAGTTTTCTGGCCCTCTCCTAGCCTCTTTCAATAGGCAGTCAGCATTCCATATCCACTGAGCTTTTTCAGTTCTTAATTAGTTTGGGTCCCCCTCCAGATAAGGGACTTGTTTCATTTAGCCTGCAGAATTTTGCAAGCAATTTTTTATTTATTTTGTTCTGTTTGTATGTCGCTAAATCAAAAGAATTCATAGTGGTTTACAGCAATCCAATTAAGCATACAATTAAAATGTCAGTGGTAAAATTATTAAAATCAAAATTGTAAACAAAGAATAAGAATGCAAATAATATGAAAAATAAAACAAGCAAAATAAAAGACAAAACATTATGCAGAACAGGCATCTTATAGAAGCAGAATGAGATCTCGGATGAGGTTTGGTGTAAGACAGCAGTGACCCTAAATAATTATTGAGCTTCTTGACAAATTAGGGATTGTTTGAACATCCCTAAAAAATTAAAATCTGCAGTATTTATTCAAAGGCCTAATCCGAGACAGTGCACTAATAATTTTTGACAATTTTTGTCTTTTTTACAATGTAAGACAAGATCTATATTGTTACATGCATCTCAGAGAAGGAAAGACAGGAAACAGAATGAATGCTAAAATTATCAGAACTTCTTTACATAAGAAAGGGAAGTTAAAACTTTTCTATTTCATGATTAAAGGATCAGCAAAACAATACTGATTGCATAACTCAGCATTTCGATGCCACTTATATTTCTGGAAACACTAATCAAGAATCACTTCCTCTTCTCTTCAGCCCATAGAAAACTAATACATCAGTAGTTCATGCTCTTCTATCTGTGAGAGGCTTGTTGGATCAAGTCAGTAATATTAATATTTTGGGGAAACTAATTTTAGTATAGCCAATGTACTAAAACAGCATTTTAAAAAAGATCTGTCCAATTACAGTATAGTCAGATTAATAGAGAACAAAAACAAGAATGTAAAAAAAAAACTATGCAAACAGCACAGAAATAAGTGATAAGAGAAATTATTTCTGCTATAATATGTTTCATTATGTTTGCAAATAATTCTGTTCTAGCATATGTTCTGATCAGAGGTTGACTGCTAAACAAAACAAACAGAACATCTGTTATAATTGGTATCTGTATTTGTTTACATGCACTTACTATTTAAGTGAAGTCTGCCAATAGCCAGCAGACTTACCACTTTTGTCTACATACTTTCAATTAAACTTTTATTCTCACCCACAATCCTGATCACAGATATGTTAAATCTGTTCCAAATACACAACTCCACTATAGATAAAAGTTTCTCTTCTTCTCTCTAAACAGTCTGCTGTCCATAGCAGCATTGGAGCCCTAATCAATTCCCTGCATTTCATCTGAAGGCTACACAGCCACAATGTTCTATACAGACCAAATTATTCTTCAGGCCACTGATCATGCAGGTGTGATATCTGATATGTGTTATACTGTTTTCTCCTTTCTCTCTATTGGTTTGGGATATCTTCCCAGATTATGTCAGATGATCAGAGCCCTTATATCATAATCCAACCATGCCACTCGCATTAGCAAAGCCTAGTCAAACAATGCAATTCTGTATTGTCATACCTTTTTCAGCCGATATCTGGGCAAAGGAATCAGAGAGGTGTGTAGTTTTTCTTTTTATGTAGTGATCCATATCCTGCAAAGTGACGGAAAATTAGAAGCCTGTTACATTCCATGATATTTCTCTGCATGTAGATTTGCATATCTGCAGTAGGATTGGAATGAATACCAATACAATGATGCTGAAATATCAGCACTTTGATATTTTTGAGTGTCTGAATATTCAAGGAAATTTAAAGAGGAAGAAAGGCATTGCATATAAGATATTTCTAATGAACATTCTTAAGTAGATATTGTTAATATACTTTATGAGACAAACTTGCTGCTTAATCTACTGTCAAAAGAACCTCTATTACAGGTTGATAGAAGTAGTGATGTAAATTATTCTTTTCCTTATTTATCAGTGTTCTTGTTAAATACTTATGTGCTCAGATAATTATGGTAAAGTTTTAAAATGTTCTTACATAAGTTGCCCAAGACATTCTAATTCTAGGTTAGCAGAAAATTAGACTTGCTTGTGTCAGTGATTTCAGTTGGTTTAACAGTATATTCATTGTAGGATTAGAACTGTGCTAGTCTATGGTAGCAAAAAATCAGGAGTCATCTGATAGCACCTTTTCCAACTAACACTTTTTATTAAAAGTCATAATCTTTCATGAGCTATAGGTCACTTCATCAGATGTCAACTTTACCCCCACATCTACACCAACAACACTGTTACAGGCCCTGACAAATGCACACACAAGATGAGAAGTGCCTTCACATGATCTTCCTCCAATGCAATATATGCACTGAATGAATATGTGTGTATGTATGTATTCAAAAAGAAAGAATTGTGCAAAAGAATTAATGGACACAAATTTGACATCAGGACTTAAAACAAAGACAAAGTATCAGAACCTTTCAACTGCCCAGGATATTCCATGGCAGACCCCAAAGTGGAAAAGTAGGACTTTAAATTGATAGGGTATTTGTAATCTGTCTCACATGTAACCTGTATCAGTATAACCAATCTATCATTCCTTCTCCCCCTCCCCCAGTTTAAATTTTATATCAGTCCAGCCACTCTATGCATCTGATGAAGGGAACTACTCATGAATGCTTATATAGGTGGTCCTCATTTAATGACCACTCATTTAGCAACTGTTCGAACTTGCAACAGCACTGAACAAGTGGAGTTACGACTGGTCTTTGAACCATCACAGTGCCCCCACGTGATTGTGATCCGGGCACTTGGCAACTGACCTGGATTTCCGGCCAACACAGTGTCCCGCAGTCACATGATTGCAAGTTGTGATCTTCCCTGCCAGCTTCCCACAAGCAAAGTCAATGGGGAAGCCGGCAGGAAGTCGGAAGTTGCAATCAGATGAGGTCTTCACTCACGTGAGGTGTTCACTTAATGACCCGCACAGTCCTTGCTTAACAACAGTAACCAGGAACTGCCATCACTAAGGGGCAGAGTCACATGACATCACACTTTACAACCACATTGCTTAGCGATGGAAATTCCGGTCCCAATTACCCTTGTTAAGCGAAGACTACCTTGTTAAGCGAGGAGTATCTTTTAATAAAATCTGTTAGTTGGAAAAGGTGCTACCAGACTCCTCCTGGAGAAACAAGCTACTTGCTTTCCAGTGGTTAAATTGCTTGATGAATGAGAAAATAACCATCAGTGTTACATTTGTTTCTCTTTTCCTTTCTTCATAGATATATTGTAAATAAAAATGAAATCAGTGACTACTTATGGTTTGCTTGTTGAGTGTTTTTGGCTTGCTCTTTTTTGTGGATCTGCTACGCCTTTATTGGCTGATAGGTAAGTCACCTGTAAAAAAAAAAAACCTATAAAGACAATAGCATTTAATTTTACAAACATTCCTGAAAATTTTTATCCAGTAACCAAACTAATCCATAACACTTAACTTCCATATAGTTTGCCCATTTGTGGAAATTAGCTCTCCTTTCCCTTTGACTTTTCCTTAAAAGTATTCTGGGGATTCATCAACTCTCCATAGTAATTATGAGGCATGGAAGAGGGCATCTTCCTGTTCCACTAATGGAAGTGGTTCTGTTGACAGGAGGAGTGAACTGGTAGCAGTCCTTCTAGCCTGCTGTTTCAACTAAGCACTTCTGCATCATGGGTTTGGCCAGCCTTTTCTCTCTCTTAGGGAAAGGTTAAAGTTAGTTGCTATACTTCAGCATCAGGAAGCAAGACTTATTTTCTTGTACCAAGAGACAAAGGAAAAAATAATAAAATTTTAAAAGACCCTGAAGTCAGTAGAACAGTTCACCTTCTACTCTGTCTCACCAAGTGAACCAGGGACCTATATCTACAGCAGAGATGGCTGGTCAGATGTTATAGGATTAAACTAATATTATGTTCTTAGGTATGCTAGCTGGAAGTTATAGTATCTGAAGGCTGTATGTTACCTATTCCTAGTCTTCAAGAGGCCTCAAAGGCCTCTTTGTGGTAAAAACATTTGGCTGTAAAACTAAAGTGTACTCCATGTATATCCATTTTACACTTAACTTTCTGATAATTTGCTCATGGGACCTCTAGTAAGGGGTATTTGCAATTGTATAATGGATTATTGTTGAAGTTACTTAACACTATATAACAATATATAATATAAATATATTTTGTTTAGAAGTGCAGTGTTAATGTCAAGTCAAGAAACTGTCTGGGGTATCACAGAAGATGCCATAATTATTGTTTTATGAACAAGGCTCATGTAGAATTGAAAGATGTGTTTATTGAGTTGTGTTATGTTTTAGTCCATCATAAAATGAAGTACTTCAGGATTTTCTCAATATGAATATGATAATAAATGCTTGTGATATGTTCTAGCAAAGTTAGTCTGTGATCACACAACATGCTAACTCACAGTGTAGTCTGCTTAATCTCAGATTTATTAATAAAGTACGGTAGGATAATTCATACAACATGAAAACAGTTAAACATGGTTTATAAGCTACTGTGGAGTATCCATAGTATCCAGCTGTTATTTCTTATCTGCCTAGCAGGTTTTCAGAGGTGGGGCTACTGTGTGAAAGAAGTTTTGGGTTTTAGTTGGAGATGTGTGTTTAAGTTGCCTGGTGATGAAGTGGGGAGGGGATTTTCCATGGAAGTAAAGTTTGTCTGCATTTCTTCTGAGCACAATTAGCTTCCTATCTGTAGAATTAGTATTTTATAGTGCTTTATGTGCTGTGGCTTTTAAAAGTCATAGCCCCACTGTTGTCTTGTGCTCAGAAATGAATTGGGCATTGAAATAATACTATTACCAGAAAGAGTTTAGGAGTTTGGAGGAAAAAATTGTTTGGTTTTTCTGTTTTATGTTGTTGCATCTCAGAGGTTTGGGCAGGTTACAGAAACAAACCAAGAACAGAGTGAACAGAGTAAATCAGTATTCTGGGTTCAGGCAAAAGCCATGATTTAAATAAGTATTTGTAAACCAAGTTGAAATATGACTTTAATTCACAGTTAGGCAAAAAAAAAATCCTGATTCAATATTATATGTGAACTACACCAAGAAAAATGCAGGGACAGTTTGCTACTAATGAAGGGTTATGATGCCTTTGGAATATTAAGGATTTTTTAAAATTTTATGTTTCAGTGATCATCATCATAAGTGGGAAAAATTATACTTAGTTCATCATTGGCCAGTGACTGTATGCATGGTAAGATCTTCTTAAATGGATGCAGTTATTTTGCTATCTGTATGCGTATGCCTGTATTGAAGTATTTGTTTTGCTGTATCCTGAAAGGGGATAAACAGTTTCAAAAGAGATGGAAGGTACTGAGTTATGTTAATCATTTGACCACTGCATATGGGTAAGAAGATCCATGTTTAAATATGAGAAATTGTGCTGAATTTTCAAATAATTAAAAACCAGACCATGTATAGAAGGTAATGTTTAAGATAATTCTTTTTAATATATTTATTAAAACTAGATACCACTTTTTCTCAACCTCAGGGTGATAAGTACACCTTTAAACAATTCCCTGCTAATTATTCCAGAAGGCTAATGTTTTGTGGGTTGGTAGTTAGCTCCGAAGTTGTTTTGGTAAATACTGTTAGCTTCAAAAATGGTGAAAGCAATTGTGCAACTGGATTTCCTGCTCAGATAATCTACAAGAAAGACAGACTGTCAGGATATCCTCTGATGGTGGGAAAAATATGTCTTGCATTGGTTCATATTATATTCCTTTTAGATTTGAGAAGCAAAATCTTAAATACTTCAGCACAAACAATGTTATTCCATATTATAAGCTACTCTTGTTTTATGTTTGCAGAATTAGCAGGGTAGGGTCAGTATGCTTTTCAACTGTACTAGAGTTTTCCTATCATTGATTTACACAAATTCAAATAAAATTATCCATTTATGAGTGAAATAATCTAAAAGGAGGAGAGTCTCAGAATATCCTCTTCTAAAGCTGGAGAAAATGTGTCATGTTTCCATTCTTTATTTCAATTGTTTCAGACCTAAGAAAAAGCAATGTCCTAATACTACAGCACAAACAATATTAAATTTTTATTATTATACTCTTATAGTATTATGTCTGTAGGAAGGGATCACATAATATTATTAATAATAGCCACACTAATGTTTTTATAGTGCCCATATCAGATTCTTGGGTGGTGTACAAATCATAAAAACAAACAATAAATAGATAATAAAACCTGTCCCCAACTCAGAGCAAAATAAATCCCCTAAAAACATATAAGGCAAGAAAGAGCAGCCCAGTCACCATTATCTTCCAAAGCCCATCCGGATAAAATTGTTTTTAAGTCTTGCAGAATGTCAGTAATCAGGGTGCCAGGTGCACATTTGGGGATAAGGTATTTCAGAGCATCAGGGCTACCATAGAAAATGCCTGCCTTGTGGCCCACAACCCCCTCACTCTTAAGATTAGGTGGGACTATTAGCAGGCCCTCTCTAGATGACATGTGTTTTTGAGATAATAATAAGTGTTTTGTATTGGCTCTAGAAACCTATTAGTAGTGCAGCAACCAAATAGGTGTTACACTGAAGTAGTCTCACCTCCAACAGCATAGCTGTCATGTTCTGTATCAGTTGTAGCTTCTAAGTAATCTTCAAAGTAGAGTATGTCACAGACTTACTCCTTAAGGAGACCTCATTTAAAATGATCACTGGAACCCACCTATCTGGACTACCCAGATATTTACAGATGAATAGTATCTCCATCTTTCTGGGTATTAATCTTTTTTCACCCTATCCAGTCCTTCATAGCCTCCAGACACAGGAACAGGACCTCAACAGCATCATCAAAATACTGATGGTACTTCATCCCAAACCAACAAATGACAGATGTTAAATAGCACTGAGAAGAGAGGCAAGGCCTGGAGTACTCTACATTGAAGCAACCACATTACTTCATGTTTGATCATTCCTCCCTCACAACTTATAAGTGAAACCATCCCCTCAGTTAGAAGTGGAACCAGCATGAAACTGTGTACCTGCCCCTTGCAGACAGACCAGAATACAGCAGTGAGTGGATGGTATTGAACACTGCTGAAAGGTCTAAATGGACTTGGAGGGGTAGACTGCCTGCATTCAGTTCTAAAGAAAGGTCATCCACTAGAGGTATCAATGCTATTTACCTGCAGGAGCACTCTGGTCAACCCTTATAGCAGAGACCAGTCAGGCACAAGATAAAGATGCCCAATATTTTTAGTTTGGAAATACAATTTGCAAGAACTGTATAGCATAAGAAGGGTAAAAAAGAAGGTTCACTGCAGTCACCATGATACTTCTAGCATGTGGGTGACAGAGTAGTAGGGCTGTGCATATGTATGTGGATCATTCTCAGAGTTCCCCCCTCCTCCACCAGTTCTTTTAAAATATATTCCTTTCAAAACCATTAGCAGAAAAAATACCTAGCTAAAGAGACGCTGCTACAGGAGAATAGAAAGCTTTGCTCCAGCAATTAAAAAGCTGCTTCCATTCCCAAAATTCCCTGCAAGATTTCACTTTGTAGAACAGTCCATGTTTATCATGCTCCCCACCCCCCAGTGTAGCAGCATAGTGTAGAGACTTTTTTGCCCCATTTTAAACTTTTTGGGACAGCTGTCAAAGGGAATTAGGTCTGTTCTTCCCACTCTAATAATTTACTTTTAAAAAGCCAACAACTGTCATAAGTAGTTGAGTCTATGGAGAATTATATTAGAGTCATAGGAATGTATTCTAACCAAGCATTGCTTAAATGAGCTTCAGGGAAGATACATTAGAAGTATTCACTTAACTAAAATGCATCTTTTATTTTTCCTTCCATAAAGAGGAAAATGTTTGGGTGGAGTATATATTTTTATTTAAAAGGTTTATTGTATTTAAAATATTTATTTATGTACTTTCACTTCTGTCCTGAAGCAAGAATATTCCCATGTATAAGTGGCATGACATTGACTCAGCTGTCCTTTTAGTGCTACATGTGAAAGCAGATTGTTCACAGCTATAACCAAAGCAAAACTAACAGTAAATCCATACAACTCCTCTGCTATACTCCCATCCCAGACCCAGCAGGAAATCATCCACCCCAAATCTTGCTAACCCCAAGCACATCCTTACTGCAAACCCAAAAAGGTCCATGCTGCACTGCTGTCCATACAGATTTAATGCACACATTTTAGAGGCCATGATTTATCGTTCCCTTGGCTGAAATTCCGGCTCTGCCAAACATCATCTACTGTATGAAAAGCCTCCTCCAGTTAGTACATGAGAGCCAGTTTAGTGTAGTGGTTAAGGCACCTGGCTAGAAACTGGGAGACTGTGAGTCCTAGTCCTGCCTTAGGTACAAATCCAGCTGGGTGACCCTGGGACAGTCAGTCACTCTCAGCCCTAGGAAGCAGGCCATGGCAAACCACTTCTGAAATCTTGCCAAGAAAACTGCAGGGACTAGTCCAGGCAGTTGCCAGGAGTCAACACTGACTTGAAGGTGCACATGCACATGCACACACGCATACACACACACAGTACACACAACATGATGGTTCTGTGTAATGCAATTTTTTTTCTTTTTCATTGCTGATATAATGTTGACCAATTGAACTCTTTTTATTCTTTATAACTATGGGTAAACCAGTTGACTGTTTGACCTGCGGACCACTAAGGGACAGCAAAGAATTAAGTTTTTGTATATCTTGACTGCCATCTAGTGGTTGTCTGGATTTCCACTGGGTAGGTAATTTTCACACTACCAGGTTACAGAAGCATAACAGCTGAGTCCTTTTGATTTTACTTTCAGTTACATGCGTGAAGCCCAGGACAGACTAGTCAGTTTCAGGACTTTATAACCCCTTAAGTTCACCATTCAAATAACCCATTTAGGAAAAGGAAAAAAGGGGCTGCAGAAGCTGGAACTCCAGTCTCCCTTGCAGCTAAACCAGTACTGCAGAACAGGTACTAATCCCAGCCATTAGGTGGAAGGAAGTGATCCTACAGCAGATCTACCAGATAAATTGGGGCTGAGCAGACTGCCATGGGTTATCTGGATGGAAGTTTTTGAGCTGGGACTCAAGACTTAAGCCAACTTTTGACTGCCTCAGTTGTGTGTTGACAAGATATGGGTTCTGCCCTGAAGATATGTCCACTGGAAATAGTGGGGCATTTTGTGGAAGCTGTGTGGGTGTGGCCTAAATGTTTTTATTTAGTGAATAAATCTATTGTCTATGCATAGAGGCCCTTCATTCCTTGCTTGTGACATGAGCAGTCTAACCACGTTCAAGTTACCTCTTTCCTAGGAAAGTCTAGTTTTCAGGCTCAAACAAACCCAAGTATAAACTGGTTTGATATCCTAGAGTGAAACAAAGCTCCTATCCTTTTTGGGTGAAATAGAAAACAAGGGCTGTTAGAATCTTCTTGGTTTGTTTCCAACGGAAAAGGAGAAGTGCATACAGAGAAAATCCTGACAGATTAGTAAATTCAGATTCAGTCATCCAATGCCTCTTTTTCTCTCACTGTAAGATTTGCAAGTAATTTAAAAAATAGAAGTGAATTTCAGATGAGCAGAAAATACTAGGTACAGCTTGGGGAATGCAAATATTAAGAGCTGAAATAATTATTGATGTTCTACAACAGCAAAGTATTTCTATAGGGAATTTGTATTTGCCAGAATCTTCATTATAAAGATACCATATACCAACTAGCATACTACAAGGCTTGAACAAGAGTAGAATCTTCATATTCTCCAAATGTTTTGGAACAGAACTCCTGCTGTACTTTGACATTTGCCCTGCTGTATTGTTTGGAGCTGATAGGCATTGATGTCCACAACACCTACAAAGTACCATGTGGCAATATTGCTTACTTTTGGAAAAGTCAAGCTGATATCTCCATTCACTGGCTATTGTGGGCAAATCTCTTCCATTAGGCTTTTTATGAAGCTAAATGTCATTGCTTCATAGCTGCTTCTCTGAATTGTACTGATGATCAGAAATACTTGGAAACAGCATGAAGAAGTTCTGCTTTTAAGTGTCTCTGACACCATAGTCAAGGACTGAGCTTTGGAAGCTCTTGAAAGCAGTGAATTTTTCCACTTGTTTCTACTGCAAAATTGGCAGAGTTCCTGCTCATCTCTTGCCAAGATAAATGTAACACTTGCTGTTGGCTGTAAATGGATTTGAGTTTGTTTTTAATGAACAGTATTCTGCTACTTCGATGAAAGATTGGTGAATATAAAAAATGGCAAACATTTCATATTTAAGGTAGCCTGACAGAATGCTTTGGAAAAAACAGTTGTGATAGAATTACAATTATTTATACTTTCTTTTTGTCATATGAAAAATTGCCTGCCAAAGGGTTTTGTTAAGCAATTAATACTTTTTATAGAAATCTACAGTTCTAACATGGGAGTTTTGCCTTCTCTAAAGTCAAGTAACAAAATTGTTTACTTTTAAGCCATAGCTTTTATTTTAATATTGCCATATTCTGAATGACAAATCATAATGTAAGAATTATGTATGAATAGGATTTTGGTGGGCAGATGTGCACTTAATGCTTTGAAAGGATAAGGGGTGCAATGGGTGGAGGGATGGAGGTGATGCTAAGAAAGTGGAACCATATCCTGGAGTGGAGGAGGTTGGGATTTTCTGTTTGGGGAGGGTTTTAAAAATGACATTATAGTTTTTATGTACTTATTGGTCTAGAGGGGATTCTAGTCCCCTCCCCACCACCGCCACCAAAATGGTTTGAGCCTATATGTCTGGATTTCAGTTAATTTGTCTTACATGATGTTCTCTCACTAAGTTAGCTACAGCCATTTTCTAAATAGAAAAAAACCTTTATGTTCAGCAAAGAACATTTTTTGAACTAATCTACTAATTTAATAGGAAAAAAAGCAAACGATTTCAAAGTATTTATTTATTTACTGTATCTGTATGTGCCCATTGCTAAAGGCTCTGGGTGGCTAGTAGTCAGCATTAGCATAAAATAAAAATCAGCCATCTCAAAACTAATAATTACTTTCCCAATAATATAAACTAAACTGACAACTTCAAAATAATGAGAAAATATTCAAAGACATGCACCTGCCAAATTCCAACCTTCACTCGGAACAAATATGGCAAGAGTGGTTAACTTTCATTTGGTCACAGATACCATCTTATACAGGATACTGAACAATACATTGAAAGTAGATGAGGTCATAAAAAGTTTATGAGGCTAAAAGGGGAATGAGTGAAAAAAGATGGTGTGCAAATTCATTTTTAATATAATGAATAAGTAAAATATTCCCCTTCTCCTAGTGATAAGCTAGCTGCTTCTAAAAGGTATAAAAAAATGGAATGAAAACCTTGGCAAATAGGGATCATGTCACAATTACCCAATGTTGTTTTCTTCAAGCCAGAGATATGTAGCTGGTTTCAAACACCAATGGCTTATTAACCCTTTTTGTCATTAAGTGGAGCAGTTAATATGATAAAGCATTAATTCAAAAGGTAAATATTTAAGATAAATTATTCAATAGTAAATTTTAACATTCAGATTATTTTGATTTTTTTATCAACTATTTTTCTAATCCTGAGTATTCTAAACTATTTTCAAACATTTTGCCAGTGTTTTGTTTTTTATGAAAGTGAGACCAACCTTGTGGGGTTTCTGGTAACAATACTTCTTGATGAAACAAACCATGCTAATAGTATCTCCATGTAATTTTTCTGGGTTGGGATTATAGCATAGCAGACTGCAGGTGGAGGATTAAACACTTAAACACTATAGTATAAGCTTAATAAACTCAGTGTAATATTCCAGAAAGAATGGGAGCTGGAGGAATTGCATCAAGCTGCTAATCATATTGTTGATTCTTTCCCGCAGTTACAATATGGCCCATGAATAATTGCAAACGGGATGAGCACTGTTTATCAGCTCCAGCTGTTAGGCCATTTGCATCCATTTATGGGAAGGAATTATCTAAAAATGGTGGTGCATATGCTTATAACTTCTAAGTTCAATTTATGCAAGTGGGGATACTTTTATAGATAATTCACGAGGATTGTATAGAACTTGTCAGACTATTCACCAAGATAGCCCAAAGAGACATCAGACTTTATTCTGTTGGCTGCCAGTTTGTTTCAGGATAAAATGATAAATATTTATCCATAAAGCCCTGCACAGCTTAAATCCAAGTTATCTAAGAAAGAGATACGGAATGTGATATCTGTCAGAACATTCCTTGGTGACTACCACATTCACTGCCTCACTGAAGTTTATTAAGAATCTTTTAATTTAATAAGTAAAAGGGAAACACTGGTGTGTTCCAAAATGAAGCATTATTCTTCCACATAATTTTATTTACTTGAGCACTGTTGAACTACATCAAGGCTCTGTAGGCATTATTATAAATAAAAATTTAGCTATCACGGTGAACAAGATCATTCCGGGAGGAAACTGTTTCCTGCAGATCATTCCCTCCATCAGGAATCTACTAGCTTAGCTTACTTTCTGTTTTTTCTTCTGGCCAAACTGGCACCATTTTGGAATCCTGAGTTTGGAGTGATCTTGCCCACCACAATATTTATTTTGTGAATAGGAAGCCCTGCTATAGCAGATGTCGTGAGAATCTCTATCAGCCCAACTGGATGTTGATCACTTCTGCTTTTTTCTTTTGAAACACACACATTCTAGAGTTGTACAAAATTTTGATTCCAAGTTCTGATTCAGAACAGATTGATTGAATTGATGCTGAATCATTAAATCAGATGCCTCAATCAAATTTGAAACAAATTGAAACAATCAGAATAATTTGAATCACAGCTGAATCACCCCCTTATTTTTCCATTATGCATAAAAATTGGTTTTCTTTAATAATCCAATGGATTTATTTTCTCTAGATGAATGACAATGAATGCAAAGATCCACCAATGTACTGGACAATCCATGGACTCTGGTAAGATATAAATTTTGGGGGGAAAAAATCTATTGTTAATTTTAAGAGTTTGGCCTAGTGGATATATACATGTTCTTTCTAAATCTATGGTATCTTATATTTGAAATATCCTGGTCTGATGCCCATAGAAGAAGAACGTCTTTATTATATTAGACAAATGATCCCCTATGGTAGTCCTTGCATCAGAATACTTCTATGAAAATAACAGGATTTCTAGGTGTGTGGCAACTATGATATTTTCATCTATTCACATAATATATGTCGGTTAAAATACATTGTATCAATGGCCGGGGTTTGTGGTGCAGTGCAAATGCAGCAATGCCGGGGAGTTGCGAGTGCTGCAAGACTTGGGGGTACAGCATGAGTGTGGCAAGGTGAGAACTACCTCTATATATACACTGTATTGAAGAGAATGTAGTTTTCTCCTTATTATGAGTAAAAATAGCTTGGACGTAACCTCTCCTCCAAAGATTTGCCTGGGGTCACTAATTGTAATATAGGGAGTCCTCACTTAATGACTGTTCATTTAATGACGGTTCGAAGTTATGCCTTGGAAAAAGTGCTTTATGACCTGTACTCACACTTATAACTGTTCCAAACTGTCACACCACTCCCCTGCGATCATGTGATCGTGATTTACGACCTTTTTACGATTGTCATTAAGCAAATCACATGGTCATTAAATGAATCACATGATGGTTAAACAAATTCCAGCAAAAATATCCATTGGGGAAGCTGGATTTGCTTAACGACCACATGATTCGCTTAATGACTGTCATAAAAATGGTTTTAAAATTGGATCTGGTCACATGGTGACTGGTGACTTGCTTAACAACTGCCCCGCTTAACGACCAATTTTCTGGTCCCTGTTGTGGTTAAGTGAGAACTACCTGTACATCAGAACCACCTTCTGGTCTACCTGAAGGATTAGTTTTGCTTTTAAATTTCTTTTTTAAATTGTTTTCTGTGAATTGAACAGCTCTGTCATTTGTTATTACCAATGCTGACTACAGTATTTAAATTTTAATATTTTTAAAATATTTTTTTATCTTTATTAATAAAGTTTGATTTTTTTAATCTTTAGTGGGATTCCTCCCCAAGAAAGGGAGGAAGTTCTGGAACTTCTAATCAAACACTTCTATGCTAAATTGCCATGAGATTACATTATAGAACTTTTTTTTTCATTTTTCCCTTTTTTTTAACCTTTATATACCCAGTAAGGCAGTATAGATTACCTAAACCTAACCCTCCTCAAGACACCCCTGTGATGTCTCCCAATTTACAGGATATATGCTAGAGAAGGAGAATACATCCCACTACTATTCAGAACAATTGGTTTTCATTGTCTGTACTCTTTTCTTCTGCTTCTTCCACAGGCCTGATAAAGCTGAAGAATGTAATAGAAGTTGGCACTTCAACATATCTGAGCTTAAGGTATGAATAAAAAAAATGTAGGTACTGAGTACTTGAAAAAACTCTAATTGTGATTAATTCAAGAATTTGACTGGACTCAGGGATGCTTTAGGGTATTTTGTCAAAGCAGTATTATTTATTAATATATCTCTATCAGTAGAAAAGTTTAAGCTCAGTATTACCAAACCAGGCTTTAGAGAAGGAGGATGATAGGTCCCTTTCTAAAGGACTTAGAGTTGCCCATACATCCTAATGTTATCATAATCACAGCTTATCAAGAGCTGATATTTGAGGTGTTTTATAGTCAGTGAGAAAATCTGGGAGGAGTTTGCATTGTATCCTTGCTTTTTAATTTTACAGGATTTTTTTTATATTGTTAGGATTTCATGGAAGACATGAGAGAATATTGGCCAGATATACTTCATACAAACCATACCCATTTCTGGTGAGTTGTGTCACATTTAACCATATTGATAGTTTTACAAAAATGCTTACTTTCAGTTGTCTTTCCAGATGAAAAACCCTAGGGTAACAACAGAAGGCAGATACGCAGATAATATAAAGTATGGATTCTGTCAATTATTTTGCTTCTGCATTAATGCTTTCTTAAATAAAATACTGTATTTAGGCATGCAGCATAGATGGCATTTTGTGTCCCTCAGAGGAATTCAAGACTAGATTTCAGTTTTAATGTTTTCAGTCAATGTCATCTTTAAAACATTCAATGAAAAATTTTTGGCTTAGTAATTATTTCTTGTTACATTATCTTGTAAAGCATCCAATGTATTGATTATTAAAAGAAATCCATTAAGCTTGTATTATGTGTGATAGGGCTGTGAGTACTTTGGCTTCAATTCCAAAAAGCTACTTTGGAGCATGCAGAATACTATCTTGGCATATTAAAACAACTGTATCTTTACCTAGGAGTGTAAGCTGCCCTCTGCAACTACTGCACAATTCCAGAAAAAGATACAGCTGTTTTCAAACGTTTCAGAGACAGGTACTGTGCTCATATTCCTGTATTCTTCAAAGCACCTTTTTGGAATCAGATCTGAAGCATTTCATAGCTCTAACATGTAATATTCATTGATTCCCTGTAAAGAAAGTAAAAGCTTCCTCAAGTCAAGCTTGACTTTAGGAGACTACATAACACACCCATGTAGGATATCTCCCATAACTACAGTTCTGACTGTACATTTTTGTGCTTATTTTTAAAACATTAACAAATATATTGTACTAATAGTTGCAATTTTTTAAGCAGTTGAGGATCTTCAGTTAAGAAATAACTTGACTGCATCACATTCAGATCCTTATCCCCACTTGCTACATCGTTTTGACTGCCTTTGGTTTTTCTGTTTAAAATAGAAGTATTACAAAGGCCTACGAAGTAATGTATTACTAGACATTAAAGGAATATGATGCTGTTACTAACCTACATCTCTGTGCTAATGTTGAAAATGAAACATCACTGTGCTCAAAGCAGGGCTGTGTAATGCTTTGGAGCTTGCAGGTACATATATAGAGCACTAGTATGTACCTCTTGAAAGCAGCCACTTTTCCCAGAATCAGAGTCACTACAGAAAGCATTCTGCAATCCCTGGAGTATGTGCTTTGTAGTACACATTAGTGTAAATCTAACAACTATTCCCAACTTACTGAAGCTACTTTAAGCACTGTCGACGGGTACTGCATTCATACTCCTGTAAGCTGCAAAGCACATTTTCCAAATTATTTCTGAAGCACTACACAGCTCTAAGGTGAAATAACAATTAAGCTAAGAATTCTTGAGAAATGGCTACTTATTCATTATCTTGATTTATATAGCTGCATATCTTGCAATTGCAATTAAGTAACTAAATATTATTTGTTTATGAAACATGCACACTACCTCAGTTGGGTTGGACTCTAGGCAGTTTACAAGTAACCTGAGTTTTTGCTGTAGCAGTGTGACCCATATGCAGTCCAAATGCGATTCCATATTGGGAACATAACGCAGAAACCATGATAGGGTTAGGGTTAGGGTTCTACCCTAACCAGAACTGCCTCTACCAGAACTGCCTCTATTTTTCTGATTTGTAACCTTGATGGGAAATAAAGTCTGTGCAACATTTCAGTACTGACAGTGCTTAGTGAAGAAGAGTATTCAGCAATTAACCTTTGTTATACTGTGATTCAGTAAAGTTGGTAACATCGTCCTTGATATGCAACAAAGTGAATATTCTTATGTAGAAGGACAAGATGATTTTCTTTTCATTTGACAAATAAAAACAAAGATAGCTTTTTTTTTACACTTAGTGGTTTCCATAGTTTCCAGTTTCACATGAAGCATGACTGCAGCATGTCTTCTCTCAAGTACTAAGTTTTCTTGCTTCTGAAAAACAATCTAGAAGACTCCAAACTATTGCAGGTGTCTTAACCATCACATTTTCACTTCTTTTGTCATTTAATTTAAATTACTTGTCAGAAGAAATCCTTTTCTCAGCAGAAGAGAGACCTTACACCCAAGAGACTTTTTATATATAAATACTTTATATATACTAAGGAGATATGTATTTTGTATACAAATGTTGTACATGATATGTATTAGGGTGTCCCTGAGGAATTAAAACATGTCTTTAGAAATGTTTCTTCATTTTTAATTCCTTAACATATTTTGCATGTTAAATTAAATCTGGCATTTAATTTTTGTTTGAATATTGCTATATACCTATATTTTAGCTGTTTTATGTCTTTTTTAGTTTTGTGCACTGCCCAGAGTCCACTGGAGTTGGACAGCCAATAAATTTAAATAAATAAATAATTTATAGAAGATGTTACAGCTGCAAAATACTGCATTATCATACAGAAATGTGAGGATATTCTTTCTGTTTTATCTAATGATATTTCTTAGGAAGAACAGTTACTAAAGTTGGCTTTATGCCTGAAGTTTCTAGATTTTCTATGCAGTGGGGGAAGTGGTAGAATCTTTACTGGACTCACAACTGAGATTTTCTTCTCAAATAAATATTAGACATTACAGAATTTTTGTGTAGCTGTCTGAATACATTGGTGCTTGAAGATACTAGTTAATTTTTGTTTCTTTACACAGGAGACATGAATGGGAAAAACATGGGACATGTGCAGCTGAATTAGAAGCTCTTAACTCACAAAAAAAGTACTTTCAGAAGACACTGGAATTCTATAGAAAAATTAACCTTAACAGGTGGGAAAACTTATTTTCTCAGAGGCTTCTACAACATGTAAGGCTCTCTGATAGCAAACATACAGTATTTCATTGACTGATCTAACAGACCCTGGGAGCATGGTAGAGGGAGCACAGTTGTTACAGGGGGAAGCAGGGCTGTTACAAAAAAGATTCCTGAGTCTGGGAGTGGGAGGGGGAAACACGAGAAAGAGACTCAGAGGCTACGTATAAGTTGAGATAGAGAATTGCTTTGGCAGCTTTTCCAGATTCTGTTGTCCTATCTTACTAGAATTAAAGATATTTACAGAAATCCAAGTGGTTCTTATTTCTTGAGTTTGCCTGCTATGGAAGGCTTGACATTGACAGACATAATGCTTCCGTAAAGATTAGAAGTTCAAAAATGGTTGTTTGGGGGGAATTGCTCTTGCATAACAAAAACGTTATAGCAGCATAACATTAAGATGGTACCTAGTCTTGAATTCATCAGTGTTGCTGGACTGCATTGTTGAGATCTCTCATGACTCTCAGTATTGTATGCACAAATATACACAATTCTTCTAATGCCAGCATTTTATTAAACTAGATAAGGTAATATATATTGTTACATATTATTAATATATAATGTTATCTAATATCATTATAATAAGGAGAGCCAGGAGACTGTAAGTTCTAGTCCTGCCTTAGGCATGAAAGCCAGCTGGGTGACTTTGGGCCAGTCACTCTCTCAGCCCAACTCACCTCACAGGGCTGTTGTTGTGGGGAAAATAGAAAGGAGTATTAAGTATGTTTGCTTTGACTTATTTATTAAAAAATAATTTAAAGGCAGGATAAAAAAATATATTAAAAACTGTTGTCTACAAACCTATCTGCCATTACACATTTTCCTAATGAAGAATCAGTAAAAGAGCTTTCAGAGGTTCCCTGAAAGAAAGATCAGTAATTTTCAATCTCCCTTTAGAAAATTGATAAAATAGTGGATATCATATAATTTTTGTGTGTGTACAATGTATAAATAGCCCTAAAATTAGTAGATTACTTTGTGAACATTATAAGCCTTCACTTATTCTATGGATTATCAATCCAACATTACTACCACCAATGTTCCAGGTATGTACAGTAGGCATTATAACAACTTTAAGAGGAAATGTAATACAGTGTTAGATTTACTATGTACCTGAAGCACATTAGGCTTCTTGAAGTTTTATGTGTCTTTTCTATCTAGCCTTTTATATGTGGGAGAATAATGATGAATGACTTCTCTTTCAGTTTTCTCTTGAAAGTTGGGATAAAGCCAGGCTCTACTTACTATCAGGTAAGAGAAAAGTTCCCTCTGCATTGCATTCTGCAAAACTGTAGCCTTTACTTGTTGTATAATACACAGTGGTGAGTAGAATCTAATTAAGTCCTTCCACTGAAGAAGTAATTCCATTAGCAGAACAAACATATCTAATCAAGATTCATTTCAGAGTACTAAAGGGCTCTCCAAAGGTTTTGGGAGGAAGGATGAAAGGAGAAAATTTTATTACACATGCAGACTTTCATTTGTTATAACTTGTGGGTTACTATTTTTCTTATTTTCATACAGAGTTTTCATAATTCTAGACCATGAAAACACATCTTTAATTAAACTGATGCTTGATCCTTTTTAACTATTTCATGTTTAAATCTTCAGCTGGCAGCCATCAAAGAAGCTCTTGAAAGTGTTTACAATATAACACCAAAGATTCAGTGTCTTCCTCCTGAGGAGGTACATCTTTTTCTTAGTGATTTCCTAGTTAACCTTCAATATCTCCTTTCTAAAAAGATTGTTTTTAATATTTGGAAGACTGAAAATTAAATACATCTAGTTATTTAACCATTCTTCCAAATATGTATCTAATACAGACTCATCAGTCTGTCCTCAATAATGATGAAAATCTCTCTCTCCCCCTCTCCCTTTCCCCCATTACTCATCTGTCCAGATTTAGGCTTTAAATGGGAGGTAAAAGTGAAAGAAAGTTAAGATTGCACGTAGCTAGTTCTCATATGGTTTAGGTTTATGGAGACAAACCTAAAATGGATGAAACCTTTCCTTTTCAAATTGGACCTTTGTATAGTTTGAGAGCTTGTTTGGACTTCACCCATTGACATTTTGGCTACTTTGTTTGCCTGCTTCACTGGTAAGGTGGCCAGCCAGTGCCATCTGAAAAACTGGCATTTCTCAGTCGTGGTATATCTGATGAAGGGGCACTGCTTTAGAAAACATTTTCAGAATTCAGCTGGGTAGAAGGTGCACTGCTTTCTGGATCTGTTGGCTGAGACTATTAAAAGTGTATGGTTTTTAAAAGATAACCAAGGAACAATTTCCCACTGAATACTTTTAATTCCATTTATCAGCAATAAAATATAATCTTTTATAGCATTAAAGAAACAGATTGGTTTCTTTAATATTTTTCCTTCTCTAAACTCTCAAATAACACAGAACTTAAGACTTAAATAGTTAAGAAATCAATATACATTTTCAAGTACAGCTTGGTTCTGTAAAAGGTTGCTGACTTCAAATTGTGCCCATATTTTTTTTTCTACTGTTGGGAGCAGAGTTTTGATCAAAATAGTTCATGGAGTTTACTGCTGTATTACAATATAGACTTAATTTATCTCTTGGCCATCTAGTTTTTATTCTGATAAGAATCTTGCTCAGTATTATTCCAGGTACTGGATATTAATTTCATTGTGTTGTTTGGTAATTATACATGCAATATATCTGCCTCAAGCTAGATTAAACTGTTAGATTCTGCAAATTATCTCTCTTAAATTATTGTGCTGAACTGTCAACAACTGAGACATTAATAATATCTTTATAAACTTTCTTATACTACTTTTTCTACAGTATTGCTTTATTTTCCTTCCCCAGGGACGGCTACAAGTAATAGGCCAGATTAAATTCTGTCTTACCAAGGAGTTTACTCTGAGAAATTGTACAGAGCCACAATCTGATTTATCTTCTGCACATGACGACAGCTCAACAGAAGATCTGTCAATTTGCAATGATACTCTGACTTACTACCCTTCACATATGCATACTTAGAAATATTTTGTTGCAAATGTTGTTGAACTTTTTAAAGTTCTAGTGGGGAACAATTATGCATTGGATTTAGACAGCAAAGCCATCTCTGAAAGCTAATATTAAGTGCTTTCTTTTTTATTTTGATTAGTAACTGCTTGTTTCAGTAAAATTGCTGTCCATATATAATTAACTTCAATAAAATTGGTTCATTTTCCTTTTTCCCATGTTTATTGGGTGTTATTTTCAAATAAACATCAGTTATAAAATTACTACAATCTGTTTGATCTGCAGTGTTTGTGGCAACTTTATTTGCCTGCTTAAAATAACTCGCATATATTTGCATCAAATACAAGATTTCAAGATACAAGTTCATCAAGATTTCAAAATACAAGTTCATCAAGAAAAAGTCAAAGGACTGGAGCAGTAAATAGCCATACTTAGGCTAATGTGAAAGGACAAGGATTTATCAGCTCAGAAACAAGACACTCTTTACCAGAAACTGACAGTGGAAGTAATTCTCTGTAAGGAAGGCAGTAAAACAGAGTGGATGAGAGCAACAAGCAGAAGCAAGAAGTGTATTTTGTTATAATTATCATGTGTGGTATGTATTATGGTCTGTTTTTTGTTTGTACTATTTCTGTGGCTGGTTGTAATCCTAACATGTAAGCCACCCAGAATTACCTTGGCATACAATTGAGGTGGCAGATAGGCAAGACACTCTGCACTTTTGGAACTCAGAAACAATTTGGGGGGGGTCAGGGGAAGGAAAAGAGAAACTGCAGAATGAGAGATAGGACAGTAGGTTCCAAAGAGGCAGAGAGGATGCAAGCGTGTGCTATAAGAAGATAAGGAGAAGAATTGTGCTAGTTGGTGGCTCACTACAATGAGAAGCTGAAACAAACATGCTGATTGGACCCAGTGGGCAATTAAGTTTGCTGACTGCCAGACTTAAAGATCAGAGATAATGACAGAACAACTTCCAAGACTTAAGTCAACTGACAGTGATTCCTTCCTTCTAATACATGTGTGACAGATTATGCTGCAAAGAACTAGAACCACGCTAGCATGGACTTTGAAAATCTTGGCAGGACGTCAAGGCTCTAGTGGCTCAGGTGGTATTCTCGTACATCCTTCCAGTCTTTGGAAAAGGGCCAGAAAGGGAAAGAATACTATTAAGTGAATGATTAGCTACTCAAAAGCAGTTGACAGAAGGGATTTGGTTTCTGAAACCATGTTCAATTATGGATTTCTAGCATGAGAAGGATTGCCTTTCACAAAGACTGGTAAAAATGTTTTGGCTGAAGTATAGCAAACTTCATTGGGAGGGCTTAAGTGGAATCTTTTGGAGCTTGGAAAGGAAAGTCCTGATGAAAGGACTTAAGATAAAGACTTGTGCACTATAGAAGATGAAGTATTACTGAAATGAAACTTCTTTTAACTATTTGGTGGATAATTGGAAAGACTTTGACTCTTAAAATTCATGGTCTTCATGTCTATTACAGTAATGCTCAAAGTACAGGAATTAACAAGATGCACTTGAATTCTTAATAGTGATAGGCAAATATGATTTGACATATAATTTTGGTGGGATGGAATACAGGAATTAAAGGATATGATTTGTTCAGAAGGAAGAAAAGTAATAGAGATGAAGAATTGTACCACATGTTAAAAAATACCTATGAATAAATTAACTTGGCAATGTTGGAGAAAGGGTTAAAATAAAAGGGAGAACAAATAAAAGTAGCACTGCTTTTGGTATCTATTTTCGTACTCTCAAAAACATACCACAATCAAGGAGAAAATGTGGGTGACACTTTCCAAAAGCAAAGTGTGAACTTTTCAAAGAGGCATGAAGTTATAGAGATGGGAGACTTGAATTACCCCAATGTCTTTTGGGAGACAAATTTTGCTAAGCTTGGCCGTTCCAGGAAATTTCTGACTAGCCTTATACATAAGTGGAGAAACATTAAAGTGAGTAATTTGTGAAACTTGACAGAATGTTTATTAAAAATAGAAAATATATAAATTTTAAGACGTGCAAATGTTAGTAGCAATTAGTAGGTTGTAAGCATGTGGACTATTGTGAGGAATAAATACTTATCAAAAGACATGAAAATGGCTGCGTGTAACAGCATGCTTCTGCCATTTTGTTGGGTGTAGGGAAATTTTACATGGAATCCAGATATGTCAGGAGAAGAAAAAAGTTGAATGCAGTGGGACTGGGGCTCTTAAGAGTCTCTGGTAATAGTGAGGAATAAGTGCTAAATGAATGTGCATTGAATACAAAAGTGGGTAACCACTCTATAAGAAGGATATTTAAGTCGTTTGGCTATACAGAGAGAATGAATCATGGTTGGATGAAATTGATGAGATTCTCAAAAAGATAGAGATGAGAAATTTAAAGAACAAGAGTTATTATATGAAGTGGCATGGATGGTTTAGATGGATGATGACATGGATAAACAGTTGTGGAGTAAGATACTGAATGGTGTTGTGTAAACTAGATGTAACAATATTTTTTATCTCTTTTTTTTTTTTTTGCTTGCTTGCTTGCTTTTTCCTATTTTTGCACTTTGCATAACACTGCCTAGCCCCAAAGTAATAGCATAATGGGTATGTAGAGAAAAAAGGATCTATGAAGTTCATTATATTAATTAGGACCCAGAACAGATGTATATTATATCATATTGAAAAAAACCCCAAAACAAATGGTAAAGCCTTATAGTTCAATGTCAAAGTAACTCTGTTATAATGTGCATGTTGTAATATTAAAATGCTATAGAAAGAAATGGGTGGTAGAACCTTACCTACTCTTGATTTTTTTTCTAGAAGTAACTTTCCTAAGAATTGCTCATGATTATATATCATTAAGAAACATTATTCACTGATGCAGTGTGCTTCATGCTCTGCACTTTACTATTGAGTTTATATTTAATTAGTGGCATACTATTCAGCTTTCTTACCTTCTATTCACACTAAATTATTTGGCATTACATAATTGAGCCCAAGGCCACATACAGGTGAAACTCGAAAAATTAGAATATTGTCAGAAGCGTCTTACCTGGGCTACAGAAAAAAAGAACTGGTCTGTTGTCCAGTGGTCCAAAGTCCTCTTTTCTGATGAGAGCAACTTTTGCATCTCATTTGGGAACCAAGGACCCAGAGTCTGGAGGAAGAATGGAGAGGCACACAATGCACGATGCTTGAAGTCCAGTGTGAAGTTTCCACAGTCTGTGTTGATTTGGGGAGCCATGTCATCTGCCTGTGTTGGTCCACTCTGCTTCATTAAGTCCAGGGTGAACGCAGCCGTCTACCAGGAGATTTTGGAGCACTTCATGCTTCCTTCCGCAGACGAGCTTTATGGGGATGCTGACTTCATTTTCCAGCAGGACTTGGCACCTGCCCACACTGCCAAAAGTACCAAAACCTGGTTCAGTGACCGTGGGATTACTGTGCTTGATTGGCCAGCAAACTCTCCTGACCTGAACCCCATAGAGAATCTATGGGGCATTGCCAAGAGAAAGATGAGGGACATGAGACCGAACAATGCAGCGGAGCTGAAGGCCGCTATTGAAGCATCCTGGTCTTCCATAACACCTCAGCAGTGCCACAGGCTGATAGCATCCATGCCATGCCGCATTGCGGCAGTCATTGCTGCAAAAGGGGCCCAAACCAAGTACTGAGTACATATGCATGCTTATACTTTGCAGAGGTCCGATATTGTTCTATTTCTAATCCTTGTGTTATTGATGTCATGTAATATTCTAATTTTCTGAGATTGTGAATTTGGGGTTTTCATAAGCTGTATGCCATAATCATCACAATTATACCAAAGTAAGGCTTGACATATCTCGCTTTGCATGTAATGCGTCTATCTCATATATTGGTTTCACCTTTTGAGTTGCCATACTGACATAAATGAACATTTGCACGATATTCTAATTTTTCGAGTTTCACCTGTAATTTTCCATAGAGAAAAATGTCCATGTAGCAGTACTTTTCTTAAATTTTAAGCTTCCCTGAAACTTGAGCTGTTTTAAAGTAGACCTATTTATCTCAAGGTTTGATATGGGACGTTTTGGGGGAGCTCATTCCTGGATTTATCTAATCTGATTGGTTAATAAATTGATAGTCTGTTATTTAGTGTTATTTTGTTACATTTTATTTTACCTTATTCTTCTTTGGAGAAACCAAGGAAGGAAATACATAATGTCACTGTGCACTTAATTGTCACATCAGTTTAGTAAGGTAGATTAGTATGAGACATAATTAAACCACTGCAATTCCTCTGTATGAATAGTCAAAAATAAGATGAGTTTTACTCTCAGAAAAATGGGTAAACAGGCCTCAGAATAAAATTTATGTAAAGCATTCTAATAATAACAAATAGATATAATTCAGAGTCCAAGATAATGACTATATTGTATAGCCTTTTTTCTTCCTATCATTCTGAGTCAAAAATATTTCACCATTTTCTTGTAGGTCTTGGAAAGTAACTGATCTGTGTTGATACAGTGGTTCTCTTTAGCCTGAGAACTGCTGGTTCCTGCCTTGCTAACTTCAAGCACATTCATCTGCTATGTTCCAAAAATATAAATGTGTGATTTCAAAAATAAATGTTTACTTATATTTTAATTAGTCATAATATTGCACAGCACTTGCTTACCTCCTAGGAGTGAAAAGATTTTTAACCACTGTTGAGAAAATCGCAAATGAAACAATCTTAATGTCAATGTGCTTTTGTGTGGTGGTAAATATCCAATTTTAGAAAACAAAATTCACTATATATATATGTGTGTGTGTGTGTGTGTGTGTGTGTGTATCTACAGGTGAAACTCGAAAAATTAGAATATCGTGCAAATGTTCATTTATGTCAGTATGGCAACTCAAAAGGTGAAACCAATATATGACATAGACGCATTACATGCAAAGCGAGATACGTCAAGCCTTACTTTGGTATAATGGTGATGATTATGGCGTACAGCTTATGAAAACCCCAAATTCACAATCTCAGAAAATTAGAATAGTGTGAAAAGGTTCAATATTCTAGGCTCAAAGTGTCCCACTCTAATCAGCTAATGAATCCATAACACCTGCAAAGGGTTCCTGAGCCTTTCAATGGTCTCTCAGGCTGGTTCAGTAGGAATCACAAGCATGGGAAAGGCTGCTGACCTGACAGTTGTGCAGAAAACCATCACTGACACCCTCCATAAGGAGGGAAAGCCCCAAAAGGTAATTGCAAAAGAAGTGGGATGTTCCCAAAGTGCTGTATCAAAGCACATCAATAGAAGGTTATGTGGAAGGGAAAAGTGTGGTAGAAAAAGGTGCACAAGCAGCAGGGATGACCGCAGCCTGGAGAGGATTGTCAGGAAAAGGCCATTCAAAAGTGTTGGGGACTTTCACAAGGAGTGGACTGAGGCTGGAGTTAGTGCATCAAGAGCCACCACACACAGACGGATCCTGGACATGGGCTTCAAATGTCGTATTCCTCTTGTCAAGCCGCTCCTGAACAACAAACAACGTCAGAAGCGTCTTACCTGGGCTACAGAAAAAAAGAACTGGTCTGTTGCCCAGTGGTCCAAAGTCCTCTTTTCTGATGAGAGCAACTTTTGCATCTCATTTGGGAACCAAGGACCCAGAGTCTGGAGGAAGAATGGAGAGGCACACAATGCACGATGCTTGAAGTCCAGTGTGAAGTTTCCACAGTCTGTGTTGATTTGGGGAGCCATGTCATCTGCCTGTGTTGGTCCACTCTGCTTCATTAAGTCCAGGGTCAACGCAGCCATCTACCAGGAGATTTTGGAGCACTTCATGCTTCCTTCCGCAGACGAGCTTTATGGGGATGCTGACTTCATTTTCCAGCAGGACTTGGCACCTGCCCACACTGCCAAAAGTACCAAAACCTGGTTCAGTGACCATGGGATTACTGTGCTTGATTGGCCAGCAAACTCGCATGACCTGAACCCCATAGAGAATCTATGGGGCATTGCCAAGAGAAAGATGAGGGACATGAGACTGAACAATGCAGCGTAGCTGAAGGCCGCTATTGAAGCATCCTGGTCTTCCATAACACCTCAGCAGTGCCACAGGCTGATAGCATCCATGCCACGCCGCATTGCGGCAGTCATTGCTGCAAAAGGGGCCCAAACCAAGTACTGAGTACATATGCATGCTTATACTTTGCAGAGGTCCGATATTGTTCTATTTCCAATCCTTGTGTTATTGATGTCATGTAATATTCTAATTTTCTGAGATTGTGAATTTGGGGTTTTCATAAGCTGTACGCCATAATCATCACAATTATACCAAAGTAAGGCTTGACATATCTTGCTTTGCATGTAATGCATCTATCTCATATATTGGTTTCACCTTTTGAGTTGCCATACTGAGATAAATGAACATTTGCACGATATTCTAATTTTTCAAGTTTCACCTGTATATAGGGTTCTTATCACACTAACATGAGTGAATAAATTCCCTTAGATATATTCTGTGGGTTGTTCAGTTATTCAAGTGCATATATTTATCTATATACTACTAAAACTCTAATGTCTATAACCTTCAACTGTTCATCATAGGGCAACAATTTTTGAACCAAGGTACCTCAAATGGGCTAGCTTACCCATGGGTTTGAAATTTGGGAAATTTGTGGCTGCTTCAGTACTACTGTGCTACTGCACTGCTGTGGTCAGCCCAGGTCGTGTGATTGTCATGGGCGCATCCCCGACCTCTTTCCCTCCTCCTTCTGTCTCCTGTGCTCAACTGGCTGGCAGCAAGATCCCATGGGCGAGTGGCAACTGGCTGCTTTGGGAACAAGGCAAAAATCTGATATCTCTTAATGGCTGTGGGCATTGAGGGAAGGATGAGAGAGTGATGATGCCTGCTGGGGAGGTAGGGCTGGCTGGGGGGCTCTGGTGGTTGACAGGTGATTGATCCCTCTTCCTCCCTCAAGGGAAGGGGCCATTGGGGACATGCTGGAATGGGGAGAAGGGGTGCAGCTTTCCTGGAGGGAGGGAGGGAGGAAGGAAGGAAAGATTTCTGACACTCCCTGCCAGCTTCCCATAAGAAAAGTTAACGGGAAGCTGGCAGCAAATCGTAAGTCACTCCCACTCCCACTGCTTTTTTGCCCTGGGTCATTCTGTTTCTCTGTTTAGGTAAGGAAATATCTCTGAAACAATGACCCAATGGGTCCTGGGTTGTCTAATTCAATCTAATTTTAGTTTAATTTTCCTCAACTCATGTGTGAACTGAGTACACTAAACATATATCAAGATTTACCTACAGATATCTCCCAGCTTTGTTTTGTTTTTCAAGATTCCCATCTGGTCTAGTGATTGCATATCTCTGTGATTAGTACTCCTTCCTGCTTGCACATGCGTTCACACACACAAGGACATATACTGGGGCATTACCTATATAAACACATGATTGGCAGCATCACACTGAGAGTTTCTCCATTTCTATTCTTTAAAAAGCAGCTGCTTATAGCATGATGATTTATCACATAGTAAGAACAATGTGCTACCAATTCTTACTCTCAGAGACGTTTAGATGATTTCGATATCTATAATTCCAGGGAGAAGTTTACTACCTGTAGTATTTCTTAAATTGTACAATTTAAATAATTAATCATTTGCTATCCCATTTTTCCACACAAGCAAGTACTCAAGGCTCAAATAAACTGGCATTCGGATTCCAGTGGAAATATGTTGTTATTGAAAATTCCTGATCAGATTCCTGATCACTTTCCAAAGGAAACGGTAAAGTAAGGGTCTGTTTGTTAGGTTTTTTCCAGATAAGTTGCTTTGTCTTGGGGTCTACACCCATGAAAATTCTTACATATTAAATCTCGGAAGGCCCTGCCTGGTTCCCTTGGTCATTTTTCATCTATAGTGAAATATAGTGACATGACTGAAAAAATATAATGTTCTAAAATGACCTTCCCACAGCTTTTCCTTTCCCTCCTTTATACAGGAGCATGAGTTTACAAAAATTGACATGTAACATTTAAAAACTATAGTCAATACTTAGCAAGGGTGGCACCAGTAGAAGACCAGGAGCAACACTTGTAAGAAAATTTTCAGGCCAATGGCTGCATTGGCACCACATGCTTAGACAGGTCAATGACAATCCAAGTTATCCAAAATTGGAAACCCAAGGGGTAGAATAGGCTGATTTATTCAGTCTTTTTAGCCAAGGTTTAGTTTTTGAACAGGATATTCCCATTTCATCTAAATCCCATACAGGTAGTCCTTGAGTTATGACCATTCGTTCAGTTTGAAGTTATGGCAGTGCTGAACAAAGGGACTTACGACCAGTCCTCAAAGTTCCGGCCGTTGCAGCATCCCCATTGTCATGTGAACAAAACTTGGGTGTCTGGCAACCAGCTCGCACTTACAACTAATTGCAGGTCCCATGGTTACGTGATTGCCATTTGCGCCCTTCCTGCCAGCTTCCCCCAAGTAAAGTCAATGGGAAGCTGGCAAGGAAGGTTGCAAGTCGCTGGGGTAAGCCTTCCACCCACCAAACACACACACACGCATGTACCCTGTGCCCTGTTTCCACAGCCTCCCTGCAATCTCATGCATGTGCATATCCCGCATCCTCTTTCCACAGCTCCTCGCAACCACATAGGCACACACCCCTCAGCATCTTGCCATAACCTCCTTGTGACTGCACACATGCACACACATACCCTGCACCCTCTTGCCACAGCCTCCCTGCAACTGCACACACACATGCATGGACCCTGCACCCTCTTTCCTTGGCCTCCCTGCGATCGCACACATGCATGCATATACCCCATGCCCTTTTTCCAGAGCCTCCCTGCGATCACGCGTACCCCACTCCCTCTTTCCCTGGCCTCCCTGCAATCACACACATGCAAGCATGTACCCCACTCCCTCTTTCCCTGGCCTCCCTGTGATTGCACACATCCTGCACCCTCTTTCCTCAGACCCCCTGCACTCACATGCACCCTGTGCCCTCATATCCCAGCCTTTCTGCCGTCAGGCTGCACTGAGTGCCCCCCCCTTCAACTCACATGTGGCCTGCCCTGGGACTCCCAGGGCCTCCCCCACCCCTCTGTGGCACCCCCGCACTCCTTACCTGGGATTCCCTCCACTTCCTGCTTAACAACCTGCATGTCTTGGGTTATAACAACAACCAGGACTGCCTGGATTGCTTCATGACTGCATCACTTAGTGATGGCAATCCTGGTCCCAATTGTAGTCGTAACTTGAGGACTACCTGTATAAAATATTTCTTTGAGGTTAATTCTCCATTCTGGTCTTTGGATCTGGGGTGGTCAGTTAGAGCATCTGCTAAATGGACCTTCTCCAACCCTGCCATCACTTTCCTTTTTTATTTACAGATTCAACTTTAGACCCACTGGGTATGAAACTACTGGACAAAAAAGGGTATGGGGAAAGGTGACATTTTTCTCCATCTTTTTTATGTTGGCTCTGACCCCTATCAGGCTAATATGGATTTTTTTTTAAAAAATGATTTTAATGTGTAAAAAGAAAAAAGGCAGGGGATGACAATCGGCTACCATAAAGATGGGATCTTGTCCAAGAAAATTGCTACCTAAAAACCAAGGCTAGCCTCAGTTTGCTAGATCATTCAGAATACAATCACTAGTAATATTATGCTGCCCAAGATCCTGACCGTTCTCAACCTTGTTGCGCCCATCCTTATCTGTCATGACACAGAATCACTTGTAAGTACTGTGTTTCATTTTAATTGATGTAGGTTTACACTGAGTCTCCAGCAAATCAAAGACAGTTGAGGCCTACTTACATCATAATTAAGGGCAGCAGTATATATCATATTATCTCATTAATATAAACAGGAAAAAATGCAATCCTTTCATTATTTCCTGGATAGTAAATTCTATTCAACACAATTACATTTACTTCTAAGTGCGTAAATTCAATTTGTATAATGTACTGCACATTAAGCAAATACCTTAAATCAGTTGAAATAAAGTCTTTATTTTTAAAAAAATAGTAATCTAGACTTGCAAAGCAGCGTTACCTTTTAAACTTCTAGTGTGACATGGGGTGATAATCTGTAAAAGGAATGGAATATGCAGCCTCTGCATAGTTGTTTTCCTCATTCTCTCCTTTTCTCTGTGATCATCTGTCACAAAGCCTGAAAGCTTTGTTGATTGGCATCAGCTGGCACATAGCTCAGGCAATCTGCTTTTTGTTGGCCTACTTTTCTGTACTTGTGTGTAAATACAGGTCCTTTTCTGCCTGCTTTTCCTTTCTGTTTTTCCCCCCATGCTATCTCTGCTTGCTTACCTTTAGGGCTTGCTATAGGACTGTTTCAACCCAGTTGTGCAGAATTATTTCTGAGGACATCTGGCTGAAAGTTATATGTTTAAGCTGCAAGAAGGATGGCTTTAATCCTTGCCCAGTTGGTTAGTATACATATTTTATGTTGCTTTTTATTATTTATTGTAAACTCCTCAGACACTACATTAATGATCCAGCCATGCATTTAATAAATTCTCTGGACTGAGCTGAGATCTCTTAGAGTCATATATGTGGATAGAGAGCACTGCTTGATGGCCAGGCAACTAGTAAGTATGTGCATAATGTGGATATCTGCAGCAGGATTTGCTCCCAGAAAGCCGATTCCTGGCTGGCTTCCTTGTTCCAACCAAATCAAGGATACATCTTGTCTGTTTTAAGTGTTGTAAATCTTATTAGATTCACTGGGCAGCCCTATGATGCACCATTTCACCCAATTCCTGCCTACTTATATGACATCCCACTGATAGGGGACATAGAATGGGAAAGCCACAAGGGAAATGTATATGGAATTTTTGCCTTGTTTTGGAGAAAATGTGGATTGATGACTCCTAGCAGTTATAACAGTCTGACTTGAGGAAATCATTTTATTTAAACTATGATAGCAATTCATTAAATAATCAGATTATGTGGTGACTAGTTTAGCTTTCCAATTTGAAGAACCTTATGTCATGAGCCCTTATCCATAGAAGGGGAAGCTAATAGGCAGGAATCTCAAACCCTAGAACTATCAAGCATAATGTACCTGAAGTACCTCCAAAAGACCTGGGCATGGGTATGTGGCTTTGATTTAGGGGAAGAGACTTCATCAAGCCTCCAGAAGCATAGATACTTCAGGTGATATATGAATGGCTGCTCATCTACAGGGATGATTTCCTCAAGAGTATTAAGTTCTCATTGGTGGAAATTGTAGTCCCAATACATCTGGAGGATAATTAAAATTAAAAGTCATGAAGAAAACAAATGAAGATTTCATTAAGATGAAAGATCATATAGACATGCTTCAATATATATTAACATCTCTTGTGACAGAAAATCAAGGGGCTGTACAGCAAGTAGTATCCACAACAATCTGCAGAAACATTTATAGTGCAATTAATATAACCCATAATCACATTGAGTTCTTAAGAGGAAATAGTCTGTTTAGAGACACAGGAGAATAAATTTAAGCATTACATTTTCTCAAAGTATCAGAGTAGGTTGGTTTACCTTACAACAGGTAGCAGTAACAATTAGGTTTATGAATTGTAACAATATTCCTTATTATAAAGACAGAGCACTGTCCCAAGTGGCAACTGGGCTGGAAATGTACCTTCCATATGAAGTAGAAGTTTATTCACAGCAACCAGATAATCCATTTTTTTCCTACCAGATCCTAACCTTGTCCTGGAAATACATGTAGTAACAGTGCAGCTTTTCCTATCCCACAGTGTAGTACATTCTGGATACTATTATCTCCTTCAGAGTTTTTGGTGGAATAGAGTAGATTCATTTTGCACTATTATCAGAATGACAAAAAGGTCACCAAGTGCTGATAATGCAATAGACATATTTAACAATCAATAAATATCATGTTCAGACACCATCAGATAACTACTATAGCAGAAGGCTTAGATAGGGGACATAGAATGGGAAAGCCACAAGGAAAATAATTAAGCAATTTCTCTGTAAAACGTGAAATTCAAAATCTTATAAAGACATTACTGTCATGGAAAATTCAGAAGAATGAAGCACAATGCTGAGGAGAAATAACTAATCATTTATTCAAGGAATTATAAGAAAGAGGAACCCCAAACAATGGGAAAGCAAAGGTTTTTACAGAAGTTGAGGGCTACAGAGCAGGAAATCCTAGAGATCTGATTTACTGGCAGTTCTTGGGGAAGCTAGACAGGTCCTTGTCAGTGTACGTTGTTAGTTGTTAAGCAAAACTGCCCTTTTCAGCAGAGCTGGAGAAGTCCATTGTTAACAAGATGGAACACTGGAGTGTCCCTGATTAAGGATGAAATATTGTGGTTTCTCATCTTATTACTATGTTGCAATTCCTTTATTAGGGCTGTACTGTGAACAAGGCTTCTATTCTTTGGTTTAGATGGGATTGTGGAGGACGGGAGGGTCAATTTGGGTCTGATGGGATTAGGCAAAGAGAGGAGCTGGTCATGTCCAAAAGACAAGCAGAAAGGGGATGCAGCCTCTGTTTTGTTTGTCACATCTATTTTTCTCCACCAGGATTATGTTGCGATTCCTTGAAGTGGCAATTTAAAAACACAATTCATATTTAATTTATTGTACATTAGCTTTCCATAAACTTCGGAGTCACAGTGACACAGCAAAGCAAGGATCCTCTTTAAACCTTTTCTCCATCCTCTGCAACAGTCAGCAGCTATGTAGTATAAATAATGACATCATGACATAAGCATAGCCTTGGCTAAACGGTATATTGCTGTCTTATGGAGGAAAGCCAAAAGGAGCAGAAGGAAATGAAAGACCTGTGAAACTGTGCTTATATTTTGGTTCTACAGGAATGTTCTGAAATTCCATCTTTCAAGGCAATCAAAATCCAGATTCTCTATAAATGGGGTTTTGCAGAAGTTTACGTAGATTCCTGCGCTGCGTCTGCTTCATGGCTAAAGACATAACTTCTTCTACAGCAGTGCATTCTGAACCAGTTACCAAGGAAAAAAAAGATATTCATTTGTATCTAAATGATTTTATATCTTTACACTGATACTTTTCATTAGTCATAGATGAAAAATAAAACCTTCACAGAATAAATAATTGAGTGTCTTGGTAACAACAGATATGCAAATGGTTCATTCAAGGGCTTTTATTACTCCAGAATAAATGAATAAATATTAGAACTAATTGCCTTGTACTCATCTCTGTGTAACTTTATGTAAGGATACTGCAGGATAGAAAACATTTATTAGTCACTAAGGAAAGTATTTTGCCAAGAGCTCACAAAACAAAATTGGTTTTTATTTCACTTAATAACTAACTTAGATGAGTGTTTTTTCTCCTGTTCATTAAAAATCACAAAGGCCCTATATTTGAGCAATAGATATTAAAATAAATATATTCTTACCAATTTTGTTTAATAATATAAAAACTCATTGTGCAGGCTCTCTTTCAAGACATTAAATATCTATTATGATTTAATGGAAGCATCCATCCAATGGCACTGAATTTGCAGGTGGTGTCAACATAAGAAGGGGCAGAAACAGATCAACCCAGAAGAACTGGCCTGTAGAGTAGCTTTGCCCAACTGGTACTTTCCAGATGAGTTTAATTCCCATAATCCCTTGCTAACCCTTTGATAGTTGCCAGTGCAAAGCTACTGATTCTTACATTTGTTCGGTTATTTTGCTTCTAACAGTTCTAGGAAGAATAAAACACACTAATAGCTTTCTTCAGTGAGTGTTTTATTTCTCATTCATGCCTAATGAAAAGTGTTGGAAAACAGGAAGCATTCTAGATAAGAGAACCTCATTTTTCCTTGACAGCTACTTCACAGTGCAGAGAAGGAGTTGGGCTTGGATATGGATGGTGCCTTTTCAAATATTAATTTAGCTATGAAGCAAACTCAGTGCAGAAATTTTGTGGTCTTATGCAAAACTGATTTTATACACAATGTGGAGATTGCTTGTCCTGAAACCTGGAACTTCAATGAGTTAACTTAATTTCAAAATGCACTAACTTGGGGAAGGATGATTTATAGACATAGTAAAAATATCTTCCATACTGTAGATATTTGGCTGCCTGAGGTGTGTACAGTACTACAAATTATTTAAATCCTCTGGCATTTAGGTTATTTTCCATTCTATCACTGAAGATAGAAGACAGGTCTTCCTCTCCAGTACTGGAGAACATTGCTCCTTTGATTTTTTTTTTTAAAGAGGATATCAAATGAAAATGCTGCCAGGCTGTGATACTCCCTCAGCACTATGGTGCCTGGATATTATCAACACTGTGATAACTTCAAGATAGTCTTCAAGGGAGAGCTTTGAGTATTCTGGACTGATCTTTCAAGGGAATGAGCAGATAATACAGAACTGGAAGATACTATTAAGTAACAAATTTTAATGAAATAAAGAGACGTCTGCTTCATGTGAGAAAGACTATGACTAATCTGGGCAAAATAGTAAAATGTAGAGACACACTTTGCCAGTAAAATATTATTCTTTCAAGACCATAGTGTTCCCAGTTTTAATATATGGCTATGAAAACTGGACTATCACAAAGGCTGAATGAAGAAAAATCAGTGTCTTTGAACTACAGTATGGTACTGGAGAAAATTGCTGAGAACATCTTGGGCAGCAAGAAGAACAAATAATTCAATACTAGATGAGATAAAACCAGCTAGTTCCCAATAAACACTAATAATGAAAGAAAGCTTAAATATTTTGGATACATAATGTGTAGGTAAAAGTAATTGAAAAACATCCTGATGCTTGGAAAAAATAAAGGCAATAGAAAAAAACCCAGCAGAAAATAAGACAGCCAAATGCTATCACTGATACCATGAGCTTTTGGCAATTCAGAAGCAGTTACTGAAAGACAATCTTAATGAACTCTTACCCATTGTAATGAAGAGCTGGAAGGAAAGCAATTGAACAACATGACTGAATCCAGCTCCCTGGTCAGTGCAAGAATCCAAATTAAAGCTTCCCCATCAGATGTTTACCCAGTCTCTACATGAACAGATACAATGAAGAACTCAGCACCTTCCTCAATTAATTGTTTTTCTTTTCATACTGCTCTTACAATTACACTTTTTCCTAATATCAAATCAGAATTTATTTTCTTGTTACTTATGTTCATTACCTCATATACTGGACTCTGGAGTATTAAAGAACAGACTTTAGTTCCCTCTGTGAGATACCCATATAGCTAATTCCTCCCTCAGTCTTCTTGTCTCAAAATTAAACATTTCCACTTCCCTCAGCCTTGTTTCTAGTCTTCTGATCATCTACCTTGAACTTCTTTGTGCCTGTTCCAATTTCTCAGAATCCTTCTTAAACTATGGTGCCCATTGTGCTCATTGAACACAATGAGGTCTGACCGGGAAAGAATAGAGTGGAACTATAATTTCCTGTGATTTGGAAACTATATCTTTATCAATGCAGCCATTTCGATTTCCATATCACCCTGCTGGTTCTTATTCAGCTTATAGTCAACTACTATTCCAAATTCTACTTCATATTTACTATTTGATTTTTCTCCTTCTTACATGAAAAACTTCCCATTTGTCTCCACTGAACTTTATTCTGTTATTTTCAGCCCAGTTCCCTCTCTCATCAAGATTATTTTGAATGATATTTTTGTCTTCTTGGTGTTAATAGATGCTACCCAGTTTTGTTCATCTCTAGATTTGATATGCATTTCCTCCCTTTCCTTCCTCAAGTCACCGGATCAAACCCTGGGGCACTCCACTTGATGCCTCATTCCAGTTAATGAGGAATCCTTGATAAGTATTCTTTAAGAGGGTTTTCAAACAAGCAAAGAGCTTGTCCGAATAAGGGAATAAAGACATGTAGATCTCCAAAAAGCATAGGAGGAGGAATCATTGATCTAATTCATGTGACATTAAGCTGTGATTCATTTAATCATAGTTTATTGGCTATACTATGTAGAGTAGGACATGGCATAAAGCCCTCGAGTATTATATTGTTTTTACTCTATTATATAGTATTTTTTTCCTCTTTTATCTCTGTGTCTTACTGTATTTAACGTAATTGTTCTGATATGTAAGTCGGGTCTGAGACTTGTAATAAAGTAACTGTATTGAATAAACATGGTTTCCTGAATATACTCTAGTCGACTTCGCACGTGTTCAGCCATGTTAAGCGATTTACACACCCCAAGGTCTGGATTCGCCCAACAAGCTGAAGCAAAATCAAAACAACCACCTTACGGCTTAGCGCAGTGTGGGAAGCGAAGTCAGCAGCCTGCTTCCAGGTTTGCTCCGCGGCTGTCGCTTTCTCTTCCCGCCCCAGGAAAGCCCAGCTTTACGGCCCCTTCCTCCACGCCCTGTCAGGTCCGCGGGAGGGGCGGCTGCTCGCCCTGCTCCGGTTTACGGCGGCCGCCTCTGGGACTGGCAGGAGCGGCTCCGCAACGCCTCCCCTCAGTCCCGCTGGGCTGCGGTTGCTATAGCACCCTCCGTCGCTGCGCCGTCTCCTCAGCCTCAACTTTCCCCGTTATTGTAAAAAAGAATGCAAGTACGGCAGGTGGACCAGAGCGCGCGCGCAAGGGAGTCGGTCGGCTCGAGCCGCCTTTCTCCTGCTCACCAGGCCGATTTACGGCGCGGGGCTGGAATTCAGACTTACCTCTCCTCCCGCCTCCCTTCTCCTTCCAGCGCGCTCTGCGAAGCGGCGGGATTGGCAGTTCCCAGTCTCTCCCCCTTGAGTCTGGTGGTCTCAGAGGAAGCCATTTTTTACGCGACCCCCGAGCCGCCCTCCAGCGCCGAGGCGCCTTCCGTGTTCGAGTCCCCGGCGCGCGTCACCCTTCTCTCTCATTTTCCACGAGCGCTGCTGACTCTCCCTCACTCTTGCCCCCAAGCAATTTTGGGAAAGAGAAAGTCCAGCCGAGATGCCCATTGCCCACTTGCTGGAACTATGGAAAAAAATAGAGGTGGAAGTGGAGCCCATGGAAACGGAGGTGAGCCCCCCCGAGGCGGCTATCCCGAAGGGTCGCGCCAAGTTCCTTGCATGCAGAAAGGGAAGCCATAAGTCTCTGTCAGGGGAGATCGCTTTCTTGAATTTATATAACCGCTTCATGAGATTTTCGTTGGGGAGGGGGGAGGCGGAGGGACAAATGCCCCCCTCCGCAGAACTTCAGAGCGCCCCTTATCTCTTTCCTCATTCCTTCGGAGATTCCACTTGTTGATACCCTTCAGAAGACGCCAAGGGGAGGACCAGCAGAGCGGAGCAATCTAAATCATACCTCTTAATGGTTTCTGTGCCTCTCAGACTTGCCCGGGGAGCAAAAACAGCTGTCTTCCATCCGCATTGCATTCTTTCTGCGCAGGGATCAATGCAGGAACTGCATGAGTTGTGCATTGTATAAAGTTGACTTTTCATGCTCACTCAGAACTACCAGCTGCTTCAAGCTCCTTGAAGCTGGATTTCTGGGTTCCATCCTCCCCTAATCAGATTGGGTGGGTTACAACCCCTATTCTCTCCAACAGCATACCCATGTGCTCCAATATGGAGATACAGTGGTAGAAATGTACCTATTTTCCCACAGGGGCCCTTATCCTGTTCAGTACTCCCACAGAAAACGGACATCAAAGGCCAGAATACATTTAAGAGGAGAACTCTATTTAGCATATAATTTCCTGTTCAACACATGCTTGCTGTTTGTGCCTTTTGTTATATGGTACTCCATTTTATGAGCTATGTGGACAGCTGCCACACAGCTCTCTACAAGTGCCAAAAGTTAAAATAAAAACAACAATAGCACTTTAAAAATTAACATATTTATTCCACTTAAGCTTTTGTGGAAAACAGTCTACCAACTTCATGGAGCAGTGCCCTGAGATAGGAATATATATCATACTTGTTTGTGGACCTGCGTGTTTGTGAATACTAGTTACTCAAAGCAGAGGAAATGAAAAGCAGAACATGATTTATTTTCATCTTGATAGTAGATATTCACAAAATAACTATAGGATGTGATTCATACTTTTTTAAATGGATGAGCTGATTAATACATGCTGTACAGGAAGAATCCTTAGTTTCTGTTTAACCCATGAAAATTAACATTAAATCTCTTACTAGCTCAGTTGATGAACCTTTTTTTCATAATTCTTTGCTCCAGGACAGCCACCTTGAGGTTATTGATTGATTTTCCTGAGAAGCTGAAGGATTTTTCCTTTGTTTTTGAAACATTGTCATTTTTGATGTCAGATTTGCATCTATTTCTTAAAAGTAAATATTGTCAACTTGTTTCAACAGTCAATAATCAGACTTTCTAGTTGATTTCTTTCAACAAGTGGTTCCTTTCTTATCCAGTGGATGAAAACAAGTGGTTCTTTTTCTCTGTTACTTTTTTGAATATAGCAGGTATTTGGAAAGTGGTGTCTCATTTTAAAATAATAGTTACATGATCTGGTAATTGATCATCAATCTCTACGAAATGAATACTTTTTTAATCTGAACTATCAGAATTATTACTTTGTCCTCAAAGTAACTTGATGATTAAAAAATTCTGAATTATACAGGCTGGAAATTAATACATATATATATAACAAATATATCATGAGTCTGATTCTGATGATTAAAACAATAGACATCAGTGGAATTTTTAAGTATTGATTTAATGATAGTTGAATACTTTTTTCTTTCCTCTCATAGGTCAATATTCTATAAGTATGCAATTTGATAGAGAGGATGCCTTTTTATTTACACATGTATAACATTTCAGTATGTGAAAGTAAGGTTTTAATCTTTAAAATATTACTAGGAAATAAATTCTACTGACCCTGATTAGATTTACTTGTCAAGAAACTTACAAAGGATGGAGCTTAAATGACTGAGGCAATTTTGCAGCCAGCATTAAAGCAAGCAGGGTTCTTTATTGGCTATCAACACCACTGTTGTAATAGTAGAGTGTACATTTTTCTTGTTTTTTATTATGCCAATTTTCATCATTAACCAATTAATCTTGGGTAATTCATTTGCAGATGTTTGACTGATGTTTTAAAATTATTTTAACTTCCCAACCTTAAATGTAGCAAGGATACCAAGCTGCAATATTTTAATTTGTGCACATTTACAAAACTTGAAATTCTTCTTCTGAGACATCATTGTACAGATCAAGGGACTTTTTTTAATTAAGGAAAGCTGGGGATTTTACATATGTCATTAAATTCATGTGTGCAGCATGCACTATTACAATACATCTGAGCATTTTCCTTTTATATGGTTATCTATGTTGTCTAGAGTCATACTATGTAACATTTAGAAGCCAATATAGAATAGGAATGTCTTCAGAACTGGGAATTTGCTGCACTAAGGGGAAAATGTGTTATGTTCAAATTTTCACATAAGAATCATGAACTTCAACAAAACATTGTTTGGAGATGGGAATATATAAAAAGAATGCAGGAGAAAATCAAATGTGCAAAGTATAGTACAGACTATGTCAGATCTGACAACAGTTGAAATCACATATAGTAATTCTTCTACCATATGTTTCATACAACGTATAGAGGAGAAACTAAAAGTATCTTAAGCACTGCTGATTTAATTTGCCTGCTCCTATTTTTGATAGACTACAAGTGATTAGCTTGGACAGATCAAGCAATTATATCAAACAGCTGAAAGTCATTAATTTCTCGGAATGCAGACAGACTTGTTTTGAGAGAGACAAAAAAGTCTGCAATAGCAAGATAGTTGAGAATTTTTTCAGAGGGTATACCAAGAATGAATGATGAATTAAAGAACTGTGGGACAGTGACTAACATGGCTAAATTTTGACTTATCAGATTTAAGGAAAAATTGTCTATATGAATCAGAGAAGGGGTACCATCAGAAGTAGCCCACTGAAGGTTCTACTACCTCATCTACAATCCCAGAGGCCTTCAGTTCAACTAATTCAGAGATAGCATCCTATTATGATAACTGGTTCCTATTGTTCATGCAGTGGTCTTACTCAATGTCTAGAAGTTGCTTTCTTGGAAGTCAAATGGTGTCTGATCCAGGAAGGAAAACATATTCACCATAGGCCAGCCAAATCTTTGGACAACAAAGTCAAGGGACTCTATTGAGGGAACAGAAATCAGCACCTTGGATAGCTCCAAGGGTACTCTGCTAGCTGAAGCCTAGGACAGTAGAGACTCTCAATAATGCTTAGGCAGCCACCAAGGTAGCAGTTTCATCCACTCTGGAAAAGCATTAGTGTCTGATAAAGGTTTAACTTCTCAAGGCTGGTGAACTGGATGTTATATTAGGGATTCACACCTGACTTAGGGAATGATGGCAAGGCTTTGTTTAGGAGAGGCCTAAAAATAGAATTAACTGCCTTTTCCTTTAGAGAGCAGTGCAAACTCTATTCAAGATGCAGTTTAACAGGTATGAGGGCTGAGGGTCATGAGACCAGCAGTCTGTAATAGGATTGCTTCCTCTGTCCCATTTGTGAATAGGAAATCAGCATGTCTGTCCACTACAGGGGTACTTTCAAGTTAAATGTTTATATCTTTGCTCTAATAAAGTATTTCTTAGAATCCCATGATACTTTCTAACATTTTACTCCCTTTTCACAACATTGACAATTTGATATGAAGTGTTTAACACAACCAAACGATTTGGTTCATCTTTGTCTATGGAGAATAAGAGTGGAATCTCATAGAGGCATCTGGAAGGAGGTGATAAAATGGGTATATATGTTGGGGATCTTTGGTTTAAAGAAGCCTGAACCACTGCTTTATTTTTCCATGATTATTAGCCACATTTATATAAACTAATATAATGAAGCTTTAGACATTTTTAGAACAATGCAAAGGTTTGCTCCAGGTGCTATATGTCCTTTGAAATGCCTCTAATCTACTACCTTCCTCCTGCTGCTTCCTTATCCATATATTATAACAGGCACAATATGAAGGAATAATCTCTTTATGAGAAAGAAAAGGGAGAATGTCTCTAAGATGGTGGTATCAGCTATACACAATTCTTGCTTTTATGAAGAACTAAAAGCATTTTACGTGATCTGTTTGTTGCATCCTGTCAGAGGGAAAACCTCATTAAACACGGGAGACAGACACACCAGAACATAAGCCACTTCAAAGTTCTAAAAGCTTTATTAAAATGTTAATTCAACAAGCAATAACCATAAATTCAATCAAGAACATACAGGATACTTACGTAGATTCACATTTATTTATTTGTTTTATTTATTTAATAGACTTGTCCCCGCCCATCTTCCCACAACGGGGGACTCTGGGCAGCTTACAACAAACTAAAATCAGAAATACATAATTAAAAATGATAAAAACCAGACTTACAAAGATAAAGATAAAAAGGCTAAAAAATCCAAGAGGCTGATAGAGGCCACACCAGGCCGCTAAGGGGCCAGCCAACCCCATTTCTGATATCCTCCCTCCCCGCCAATGAGGACCAGCATGAGCAAGCGGTCAGGTAAGACAGCTTGGCCAAGTGGCCCTGACCCCCTTGTTGCAATCCCTTTTATCCTCAAAAACCGCAAACCACAATCATGACTCTCAGGATTTGCAACTGAATCATAACATTCCCAGTGCTGATTTTACCACATTTCCCTGTTCCATTTGTCCCTGTCATGTTCTTTCCATCAGCAGTTTGCTTTGTCTTGCAATTTACTGATTTCCTGTTATTGGCCTAAAAGCCATATTTTAAGCTAGCTTTGCTTTTATTGAAGTTGATTAAAATATCTACTTATATTAAAAGGTAAATTTGAGGCTACTAATATTTTTCCTCTCACAATCCCAAGTTGTATGAGATATTCAGTGGGATTGTTGGACAAACACTGCTGTCCAAAACAAATTTGCATAATGTGTGTGCGCGTGCACACACTCTGTGCCATCAGAAAGTCTACAAGCATGTCTAATGGGTGTGAGTGATACCTCTTTTATGTACTGTACACTATTTCAGAAATGGGAACCAAGTTGTAACAGGGCTTCAAGAAATATGTAATTTCAAAAGCTTGTCCTTTTAAAATTTGAACCCAAATGCTGTAACTCATGTCCAAAATCTGGTTGCATTTTATATTCTTTTCTTCATCCAAAGATTTTGTTGTTTTTTCAGTTTTACAAAATACAGTCTGTCTCAATTTCAATTTTGCAAGATTATTCATAATATTGTAACATAATTGAGCAAGTCTGTTCTTGATTATTCATCCCTATCCTTAATAATAAAGCAAACCATTCATTCTTCAGTCCTTGGGATACTTATTTAGGAAGTAATTTTCACAAAATTGCTTAAAAATTTAGTTTTCCCCCATTGTGCTACTTTCTGTTTCATTTTTATCTGCTATCACTCATTTATTTTAATTGAATATTTTCTTAAATATATGAATTAAAACATTTTCTTATAATGTCTGTGTAGAAGTAAGCATTACTGAATAATGAGATTTGCTCTGAGGTTTTAGCCATAGTCTATTACATTTTTTAAAAAGGCACACCCACCAAAGAAAATTGTAACTCTAATCATACATATGACGCTTTTACCTTTTCTTTAAAGTAAAGGATGGACAGGAGAAGAATGGGCAACGTCCAGCTAATTACATTTAATTTTGTTGGCATTATTCTTTCTTTAAAATCAAGGGGGTTTATAATACTTAGTTTTGCTAATACTTTCATGAATAGCAATCCAATACCCTGGTGCAAGTTATTTCTTAAAATCTCATGAATTCTTCTTCAGTTTAACATTCTGTGCTGAGAATTATAATGATGCAGGATATAAAATGTTGACTATGGTACAGGCAGGTTTGGATTTGAATTTGTAAGCCAGTCAGCCCTGCCATGAAACTGACAATGATCAACTACAATTTCTGACAGTAATTTTTCATAAGATTATTATGAGAATATAATGGAATAACCCCATATGTGCTGCTCTGATCTTGCTGCAGAAAAGGGAAAATACCATGACAAACAAAATAATAATATTGTTATTATTCACTCATTCTGAATAAAATAAAATTTATTAATAAGAAATCTGACATTTTACATAATTGTGTAACAATGCCTGTTTTTTTTTTAAAAAAATAAATCTACGTATATGTTGCCATTTAAAGGTTTACATGTTTGCATAATATAAAATATTTCTTTTTTTCTTTTTAATTACTAGTCAGCAGCAGATGATACCAGAGTGGATGATGGTTTGGAAGAGTCTACAAATGAGGTAATTCTATTTGTCATACCATTTTTGATGACTGGGACTGATAATCTTTCATCTTCATTTGTAAAAAGGATTTTGTTGAGATGCTGTTAGATTAAATGGAGGTGGGGAAGATAGGGTCTCTCTTGAGAACTTGAGTTCAGTAGCTCATGCATATTCCTCTGGGGGTTTTTTTGACAACAATACAAAAGTGTTTGTCCATTGTCTTCTTCCAGGAAGTGTTTGTTTTGTTTTGTTTTAATTTCCCAGTCCAATCCATAGCCTGGGTTTTTCTGAGAGTCTGCATCCAAACATTAACGTGGTTCTTCCTCTTCCTCTTCCTCTTCCTCTTCCTCTTCCTCTTCCTCTTCCTCTCCTCCTCCTCCTCCTCCTTCTCTCCCTGAAACAGTCAGTGCTTTATTATGTGATGAATATAAGGAGTGTTAAGATTGGGCCATTCTTTCCAAGGAGAATATCCCACAATTCAGATGCTGCGAATAAGACACAGTTGCTCACCAAACATTGGTGTTATTATGCACTTCTCACCCATAAGTTATAAGTTATTCCAGGACCCAGTTTCAGTTTTCTTTGGAAGAGAATTTCAGGACATTGTGGACTTTTATATTATTTGATGTATTTATAAATCAGATAGAACATAATGGAGGAAATCAGTGCTGCATTCTTATCAGGGAGGATATATAACTTTGCTGAGAATATTTCCAGGATTAAAATTCTTCCAGTTTATATTAGAAACAAAGTTTCAAACTATAGAGCATGGGCTCCTTCTCTCTCAATGAACACCTGCCCTCCACTTCTAACTGGTCATTAGCATATTATCCATTTGATTATATACATAAATTATGGAATCTTCCTTCCCAAAATTAATCTGTTTCTCTTTCTGATGAGTTTTAGGTAGCATTAAAACTTTCCTCTTTCACACTGAGCCTTTGGGGAAACAAGTTCTTTTGCTTATGATTTTTAATGTTATTTATTCTGCACCAGTCTATCATGCAGACTTTAGTGCTACTTTTACTGTAAACTTCCTTGTAGATATTGCGAAGGAAAGGCAGCAGGTAACTATTTCATTTAAATGCATGTGGTTTAAAACCTCAGATGGCCTATACGTTTTTCTCAAAATTGGGATAGTTGTGTGGGAAACATGTGTTACAAAATTTATATAGGAACTTACATGCAGTGTTGCAGCATAGATAGTGAAGACCCGCCCCCCAAAACAAGCCAGGAGCATACTCAATCATTTTCTAACTACTTTATAATAATTCAATAATCAGTAATAATAAATTATTAAATTTATATGCCACTTTATTAGAACATATTGTGTAAGCACACACGTTCATCCATTCACATGTACACAATGTACATACCAGAACATAAAGAGACAGAATAATTTTCCTCCATTGGCCGAATTAATGAAAGGAAGTTGGGAGATTCCAAAATGCTCCTTGTGGAAAGATCTTGGTTTTTCAAATTTCATACTTCCATCTTTTGCACCCTGTGGGGTCATGATATCTGTCCTGGTTCTTGCAACAAGTTTTCATACTTTGTTCTGGCCTTCCCTTCTTGCTTTGATGTGTCAGTTTCTTTCTTGAGAAAATAAAGTCTTGTTTATTAGTACCAATCATGCAGTCATGATTTATCAGCTCTAAATGGTACCAGTTGATGCTGCGGTCTGTATTCTTTGGCTGCCTTCCCTTGCTCCTCTCTTCTGGTCAGCTAATAATAGAAGGATAAATATGGAGCTTAGTAGGATTCAAAGAGAATAGAAAAGAAAGGTACATTTAGAGATTATAAATGTAAAGAATAAGCATATTTTATTTTATTTATTTATTTAAATAAATAAAGTTTTAGTTTTTAGTATTATTTTAATTTTATATATAGCATGTATTTTATATATATTTATAGCTTTAATGTCTTTGTAAGCCGCCCAGAGTCCCCTATTGTGGGGGAGATGGCGGGGGGGAAATCCAATAAATAATAATAATAATAATAATAATAATAATAATAATAATAATAATAAACAATTTATATGGCCGCCCAACTCACTGATGGTGACTCTGGGCAGCTTACAAGAATAAAAATCCCAATATAAAACCCACTCCACCCATCCCCCACCCCCCTGGTGACAACAATACATTCAAACAAAACACTTGGTGAGCTCTGTATCAACCTGGGATGTCCAGGCCCACTGGCACACCCATGTCTTCAGGGCCTTGTGGAAGAGCATCAAAGTGGGGGCCAGTCTTATCTATTTATTTAAACAATGAATATTATATAGGAAGTACAAGTATGTATTTCATTTCACATATTGATTGATTGATTTCACTTCCCTGTTAAAGATTATCTTCTTCAATTCTATTTTTTTCCTCCCCCCTCTGGAATTCCAGCTCCCTTCTTTTTCTTTCTCTCTGGGATTACATTTCCAATTTCTTTAGCTCTAGTGGGTGGATTGTTCTCATCAAGGTGATTGGGGTGACTGCCTTGGCTTTGGGCTCAACAGGCTTGCAGCCTGACATGTTGCCCCTTGAGGTATCTTTTGGTGGCTGGTCAGACAAAAATGGCTTCCCACTCTTCAGGAGTACATGGGAGACCTCCGACCCTTAATACTAACCTACATTCAAACCCAGAAGCTTGAAATAAAAATAAAGCTTGTGCAAATCTTTACCACTCTGCTACAAATAATGTAGGGAAATGAAGAAAAATTAAAAAAAAACAACCCCACACACATATGCACCTATCTGCACTAGGCTACACACCTGTTTGTGTGTCAGGTGCAAAACAGCAAGGTTTAAAAAAATGAAAGGAAAAAATTAAAAATGGGCTGCTCCTAGTGTCCACTTACCCCATAACCATGTAGCAGATTGCTGAGGCCTGTAGGGTGAAATGCTAGAGGTCTCCTAGAAGTCCTCTAGATCTTCACATCCTGATCCTGCCTTCTGCTTTGTGGTAGCAGCTTGGTAGTTCCTGTTGCCAGCACCTGTCTTCCTAGGAAACTTAGCTGCCATACACCTGCTAAACCTGTTGTGCGTGAGAGATAGAGCTCTCATACTTTTTGTTGCCTTTCTACCGATTAAGAGGACAAAGTGCAAAAATTGAAATAATTTTGACAGTGCCACCTTCTGGCTATGTAGTGTAGAGGCATGATGAGTAGGGGATTCAGTCCTTCTTTTGAGACAGAAACTAGTCTCACAGGAGATTAAAAACCCATCTTTGTTTTAAAAATATTTTAATGTAAGTAACCTTTTAAAAATTTAAATATTAAAATGCAAACATTTAGTGCTGATGAAGAAAAATTACAGAACTTCCCAGATCATGATATACAGCACTTGCCAAATGGGTTAAAAAAAGAAAAGTTGAAAAGAAAATATACTGTTCTGGACACACCAAAGATGGCACTGGTCTGTTACAAATGAAAGTACAGGTGAAACTCGAAAAATTAGAATATCGTGCAAATGTTCATTTATGTCAGTATGGCAACTCAAAAGGTGAAACCAATATATGAGATAGACGCATTACATGCAAAGCGAGATATGTCAAGCCTTACTTTGGTATAATTGTGATGATTGTGATGATTATGGCGTACTTCTGCTAAAATCTCTGAAAAGATACTGGAGAGATTTAAAATTATTATTGCAGATCACACAAGATTCTAAAGAAAACATGAATACAAGTATGAACACAAGTGCAGCAAAAGGTTGGATCCAATTTAACTTGTACAGAGAAATAAAGAACTTTGGTCTTATTGCAACACAGCAAATAGAAATAAAACCATTCCTTGTTGACATTTTACTTTTTGTTTTAGAAATAAACATTTTCTGAAAAAAAGTTTCTCTACTTCAATTACTATGAATTTTCCAACTTCCTGGGAGATTCCAATTTTTGATCAAAGGCTGTGGGAAGATTACAGCCTTAATCCATGGATGCCTCCCAATTTTCACCCTTTGTTTTACAAGAATTGTACCTTTTCTATCTCCAATACTGTCAAAGGAAGTATTGAGGTAATTTGGTGCTCTACATGAGCAAGAGCCAATTCCCACTGATGACGATGTGCACTATATGTGTCAGACTGCAGTCTGGTATGTGGGCTGCATTCACAACAACATCAAAAACCACATCCACAATGGATTTACATTAGCCACCAACAATTAGTATTTGAACAGAAAATTTAACACGTATGCAGGTCACAGGGCCACCATTCATACCGAGAATTTCTTGTTAAATTATGCAAAAGATTATATACATGCAGTTGTGCACCTTTAAGTTTGTATAACGTTCTTATGCGCAGTTGGAACTCTGTGGGTTGCAAATCATTTGTACAGAGCTAGAACATATGTTAACATAGTTTCTGGGAGCTGTAATCCTGCCTTTGGCATGAAGCCAGCTGGTTGACTTTGGGACAATCCCTCTCTCTCAGTCCTAGGAAGAAGGCAAGGGCAGACCACTTCTGAAAACCCTTGCCAAGAAAACTGCAAGGACTTGTCTAAATAGGCACCAGAAGTAGAAATATAAAAGAAGTAGTAGATAATATTAAACTCAACCAAAGATAGAGAGATCAGCATAAATTATTTAGACAGTTTTTAATTTATAAACCTAAGAGAATTCCCATGTCTACTTATTAGCCATAATTCAACAGATTGTTTTTAAACTGTTTTAAGAATTATACATGACAACAATTGATGGATTACACCAAACTCAGTACAGTGAAAGTAGGTCAGTTATATTAACTATCTATTGACTTTTATCCACTTTCACTATAATGCAAGATGCTGACATTTCCATTCAAATCTCAGTTGACTTCATGCTGTGTAAACTTTGATGGAGTGTAGTGTTTCTGTACAGTTGCCTGCAGAGCATTATTCCAATTAACTTTATCTGAAAGTGAATGTATTGAACCTCTTGCTGGTAGTGTATGCACTTTGGGGAATTAGGGTAGAACTTCAGTTGTGGGACTAAAATCTAAAAGTGGTCCAGGACCAAAATAATAATTATTTTTTTATATATATATACAACATTCATATCAGTGCAGTATGTGGATAAACCCGATCATGGTTTTATTTTTCTCTCTTGCATTTCCTAACTTGGTTCTATAGCTTTGGATTGAGCTTCAATTTATGAACATTTTTTCAAGAAGAAAAATTATGATTAAGGTAACCAATACGCTATTCAAGTGAAAATTCTTGATAGGTAATTCATGTATACATATGTGTGTGTGTGTGTATATACATACACGCACACATATTATTCGTACACATATTGTAGAATACAGATGGAATTCCAGATGTACACAAGGCTGGGAAATAGTGTGCAGTAACAGAAGATTGAGCAGCAGTGGGAAATGTGCACACTCAGCAAAATGTTGCAATATGGGTAGCACCAGAATGGCTCGGTTCTCAAAAAATGCTAATCTACACAAATACTGTAAATCCTGTAATGGCCAACATGAGGATTTGGTTGATGCAACACACTAAGATAATGGCTGGGTTCCCAAACTACCTAACCCCATTTTAGTCTTATCTAGAGTGTTGTGCAAACCCACTTATGTTTTAAATTGCCTGTTACTGCTTTATGTTAGGATGGAGAAAGTTAATAGGACTTTAAGCAGTTAACTGATTCTTCTGCAATACCATATTGTGGGATCATAGGAGATGCGTGCCTGACAATATAAAATATTTATTTCAGGAGCTCCTGCTTTTATGAATATTGATTTTCTTTTCCTTCTGGTGTTTTTTTTTTAAGCATATTATGTTTTTGTGTTTAACAATGTTGCATGTGTGCATATAACATGCATAGAAACAGCATTAAATGCCATTGTCACAACTGCTAGATTATGGCTGGTTTCATAATTAACACTCATAGCGCTCCCTCTGTTGACAACAGATCCTTTGATGGATTAGAAGCTTGCAGGAGAGGAAAGGGAAGAGAGGATTTTTGGATTTTTTTTTTTTTAACTTAGTTTCCCTCTTTCTCAGAGAAGGAATGGAGAACCTTGGGAACTGTTGTTGATATGAGAGGAGGGCTACATAAAAAGGAGAGACTGATGAAAATCACCACCTCATCCATTCATGGGAGCAGGATTAGAGCAGGAGTGAGTGCAGGGAGGAGGTAAAAAAAAGTCAAGATGTTTGCTAAACCATGCAATCAAAGCCCTGCCCTTTTCTATATGTACCACAATGCATGTTAAAAAGGGGGTGGGGCTTCATTTGCATGGTTGTGGTCACAATCTTGATTGTTTGACTTCCTCCCTGCCTTCATCCCTGCTCTGATCCTGCTCCCATGAATGGATGAGGTGGTGATGTTCATCAATCTCATTCTAAGGAAAACCCTGGATCAAAGAGACTCCTGTCAGGAAAAGGCACATAATGGATTATATGCTACTTTATTTAAGAACAGATGATAAGAACAGGCAAGTCACGGTTTAAAGGTGATTGACTGCTTTTATTTAACATTTGTTTAGAATTCAGCTTTGTAAGGTTTCTCCCTGCTCCATGAAAGAGCAGATTCTCTAAGAGGAAAACTTCTGCATTAGGATACTATAGCTGAATTTAGGCTTCCGGTGTGAGTCATGGCTGACTGAAGAAGTCTCCGCAAATGAGCAGAGACATTGACCACTATGAAGAATGAAAGACCAGTGAGTAGACTAGTCCTTTGAATTTCTTCAGAGAAGGAGAAATTGGGAGATTGCCCATGAGTGCTCTGAATGGCATCTCCTGGTGGGGAGTCCGTAAAACAGTGGTCTTCCTTGGGTTTGAGTGCCAGGAGCCAAGGGGGAAGACGTCTTTGCTCTCAGCAGGGGGGAGCCTTTTATAAGGACACTAAGCCAGCCAAACTCACTTTCTAATCACTTTGGAAATGTTCAGTTTAACCACTTTATAGATATTAGAGACCTTCAAAATGGTGGGGTTAATTTGACACCTGGTGAGTTTTACCTTCTTTGGATTTAAAATTTTTTAAATAGTCTTAGGAATTTAAAATGATATACAATTGGCAAAAAGTGGGGGGGGGGGAAGAATTTTGATTTAAGAAAGTTTTAAACAGATTGGGAAACCAGAGAGATTTGGAATATTGGTTGTTTTTGCTGTAAGATTTGAAAAACAAGTATATAGTTAAATAATATACTTGTGGGAAATGACTGAAATGGAACTAAATCCATGTTAGAAACTGAGGCTTGACGAAGGTTGCAAATGAACACTAGAGAGAACTAAAGGACCAGGCAAAAAAGAGTTAAAATGGCTAAGCCAGCTATAACTTTTTCTTATCTTAAAGATTTTACATGGGCTGAAATAGTAATAAATAATAATTCAGGATACAAATTTCAATGGATGAACTTTTAAAAGACAATGAGAAAAACTTTAACAAGCTTTTACCTGACATAGACATTATAGAATTTGAAGGCATGGAAGATAACATAATTGAGATTACCAAAATGGCAATACAAAAGACAAATTAGGAAAAGGATCTGGACATGGAACAGCTGCAAGAAGAAAATGATACCTCTTTATGGAAACAAAAAGGATCTGGATTTGGAACAGCTGCAACAAGAAATCCTGGATGGTGCCACTTTATGGGATTTACAAAGTAGGCTGGTGAAAGCTTTGAAGACTTCTTTTAAATATCAAAGAGTTATGAAAGATCAAATTGTGTGATGCCACAGGAACGATTTAAAGGTCAAGATTGTGTGGAGCAAAAAGAAGGAATATAAAGTTGGACTGTTTGACCAGGGATAAACTATTTGTTTAATATTTCTGGCAACTCTTAATGAACTTTTTGCTGAACTAGGATTGAAAAGATGATGATTTCTGGATTGTAGATAAAAGTTAGGCTATGAGGAGAAGAGTTTTTTTATTTGTAACTTTAAAAGAAGGTGAAAAGTTAGTATATTAGCTTACGCTTGGCATGATGAAGGTTGAAAGCCACTTCTTTATTATTGTCTTTGTTGCCTTTTTCTTTTTTCTTCTACTTTTTTTTAAATTTCTTTTTCTTTTTTCTGCACCTTCTGAACTTTTCTTTTTCTTTTTTCTTCTAGTTTAGTTTGTATTAGTTTTTACTATATTTATTAAAAACTTCAATACAATTATTAAGGATACTATAGCTGAATTTACACATAATTTTAATTCATAGGTTGCTTTAACCACAGTTTGTTGAATAAGCTTGAACAAGCTTGGGTTCACACATTATGACTTAGTGCAAACGTAAATCCAGCCAGAGATTCTCTAAAATAGAATGATAGCCATAATAGATCTGTGAATTCTATGTTAGCAGAAACTATAATTTGCAAAACACTTCAGTTGGTTTCAGGCTTAGATTCAAATATTGAAAGCGATCGTGCTTTCATGTTATATGTGAAGTTAGTTTACTATTTACATTTCACAGATTTAATGTATGAAACAAAAAGCCTTCGACAATACAAACAAAATTATTGCTTTTTAAAAAATAATATTCCTAGTTTTAGAAATATTCCAGGAGCAATCAACTTGGAAGGGGTGTTTTCAGTTATTTCATCATGCACAAGAGCTGGCTTCCATCTATCAGCCATGTCCTGTCATTTAAGGGGAGGAAATGCCTGGTATCCTGTGTAGGAGCCCTACATACTGTAACTTTTAGGAATTTCCTGGGGAAACAAACAACCACTTTAATAAACAAGGAGGAAAACAAATATGCTAGATCCAGAGTTATAATGTAACTTATGTAAATATTGATCTGCAAATGTTTGGATACTGCATCTGATTTATTATTAATAGAGACTGAGGTACTCTTAACCTATATAAAAATGTTAACACTGATTCGACTTCCTCTCCTTTTAAATATCACATATGTTTTTCATACACTGACAGTTGGTAAAGCAATGTTATGATAACAAAATTTCCCAGCATTTGAAATCAATTGCCAAATAGCAACCCATTAAAGCAAACTAGCTTCTTCAACAGGGAGCTATTTATATTGCAGTATAAGGAATCTATACAATTAAAACACTTGGTTGTATACAGTAGTGGAAGAAATAGAAAGAACAGGAACTTGTTAGGTTAGAATGATTTCTGATCACCTAAATATTGCCCTACTCTTTGTAGAAAATGGAAAAGTAGATCTTTAGAATGATGGATTGAATATTCACTTTGTATGTAGAACTGTGTCTTTGTTCAGATACAAGTTATTTATACTGTAAATCATGTTGTACTTTACACATGATTTTTATTAAATTGAACATTAGTGGATACGTGGTTAGCTTTTTCTCCTTGTGATTGATGCAATGAGTAAGTAGCAAAATTGGGTCAAGCTTGACTCCAGATGACTACATGGACATATCATACAGTATTCCCTTGTAATTCTTGTCCCTTTCCTTTATTACCTTCCTCTCTGTCAACATTTAAATGGTGATCTTACTGTTTAGTGTTATGGTTCCAGTGAAATACAGAGGCCTTCTGAAAGTTTGGTGGTTTGCTTGGGGTTTCTATGTTGTTTATGGCTATCTTTTCTATGGCTGCTGCTTGATTCTATAGCCTTTTTCTCCTATGATGCATGAGATAACAAGGAATGACTGCACTGGAAGAATAATTTCTGACTCAAAGTATCTGTCAAATCCACTGGTCTGTCAGGTCCTAAAATGGGGGATGCTGGATCTCCAAGTAGTATCTTGTGACTCTGATGGTCATTGGTCTCCTATTGCTATTTGCACTATGTTCTCTGCCATCCAGCTGATCAGTCTTATCAGCTAATCATGAGTGAAAAAGAGAAGGCTGGACCATAAAAAAGTAAATCCAAAGCATGTTACTCACTTCATCTAATGGTATGGGCAGTTGTGTAGTACCTCTGATATTCAGTCTAGTCCTCTTCTCTTTCTGCCTTAGACCAGCCAAAAGATACATGGAAGAAGGACAGAGTTCTGTGCTATTTTGGTTGTGGCTAAGCAACAGGTAGTGTTGGACTATACCCCACCACCATTCACTTCCACTTTTGCCTCATGATTATGCAATTCTGTGTCTCCAAACACATTATCAGAAATATTATTTAAAACAAACAAAAAGCAAACAACAAAGCCAGATTGATTACAAGGACAGATGTTAATTTAAAGGTTGTGGCCTGCTTGGGTTTTTGCCCTTGGGTGTTAGGAAACTCTGAGAACTTCAGTAATATTTGGACATTTACTGCTGTTCCAAAAGAAAGCCAGTTTCTCACTTATTTCTTGACTCATTCTTACTTATGTAGTGAGGAACACTGCCATCAAGTGGAATTCAGTTAGAAATGAACTTTCTTATGAAAAGTACAGAAGTACTGGGAATTGTGACAGTTTTCGGACAAGATTATTCACTGTGACCAAACACACACATACACAGGCCTACTTCAGTGTTATTGGAAGTTGGGCAGTGTACACATTTGATAAACAAATAAATAAGTGATAGTATAAATGTATTTTCTATTCTTAGTATATGTATTAGGATGGTGTTATATATTTCAGATTCCTGATGCAGTCATATTGTAACATCTAATAGTTTAATAGTCTAATACAAATCACCTGAGATCCAATTCAATCTGAAGAGTGGCAGTTGAATTTGATTTGAATTGAAGGAGTTATTCCATCAAATTTCTTTCAAATCAAACTACACCATGGACAACGCCATCACAAATGCTCAGTCAGACATAAATACCCTTGAGGTCAATGAGATGTAGCCTGCATATATATAACTATAGACTAACCAACGTTTGGAAAGTAACTTTTAGGCTTTTATAGATACATGTTTGGTAATCTAGCACAGAAACAGAGCAAGACATTGTTATAATCAGACCACAGGTAATAGGCAGACTATATATGTAGATGTTTGAAATATATATGAGTACCAATGTGATGTAGTGGTTAGAATATTGGGAAGGCACTCTATAGTTCTAGGTTCAGGTCTCCACTTGATCATGGATCTCCCTGGGAATTTTTGGACAGCTGCTTTCTAGCAGCTCAACCAACTTCAAAGGGTTATTGTTTTGAAGGAAAAATGAGAGGAGGTTCCATGTACACTGCCTTGGATTCCTTAGAGAAAATGGTGGGATATAAATAAGGAAGAAAGAAATGAAACTGAAGACCAAAAGCCAGAACTCTACAGAGTCAGGGAAAGTGGTGTATATATAAGGAATGTATAAATCAGCCATGAGTTGATTTAGATTTGACATTCAAGGATGGCAATACTGAATCTGAATTTAAGATTCAAGATTCAGAGTCAGCATATTTGACTCAAACCTATTTGAGATTTGATGATAAAAATACTGACCATTAGCTATATGGAGGAAGTATCAAAACACTTGCAGCTGCTTCATTTGGCGGACAGAATGGAATGAAAATAGCAGAGATGGGAGACTCTTTAGAGCAGGATTTCCCAAACTGTGAGTTGTACCTCCTTTGGGGAGGTGCAAAGAACCTTTTAGTTACCTTTTTACAATAAATCTACCTTTCCCAAAGTTTCATTGTATTGTTTTAATTGTTCATTTGTGTTCATTTTGGTGTTTGGATTTTTAGGGGAGGTGTGTATATTAAGATTACACTAAAGCGAGGTGTGATGGCAAAAATTTAGGAACCCCTGCTTTAGAAGATAGTATTCTTTGAAGTTCCAGCCAGATCAAGGGTTTGATCACAATAATTTTTTAAAGTATTTTTCCTGGCCTCTCTTAAGGCAGGATATAGCAAGAACAAGGAAAGGATAATATAGCAACTTCCAAAGCCTATAGAGAAATTGTGCTGAACCAATGCAAAAAAGTCTTCTCTAACTTCAGAATAATCAAACATTTCATGTTTAAAAAGTAAGCTGTTACTAAAGATAAAAGACCTCTGGTGGGCTTATTGGTATGGCTCATTGGCAAGGATAGCCTCTTCTGGAAATTATGCATTATGCTGCTGGAGCAAGAGCGTTTAACAATAGTCTGAGAAATGTGGCTTAGCACTGTGGTACTTACAATGCACTATATTATAAATAAATTCTATGATATGCAGTGATGAAACAGCAAGCACACTGTCTCAGACCCACTCACATAAAGATGACAAAGCACAAGACAAGTCAAAGATAGACAAGTATAATTCAAAAAGAAAGCAGGGAAAGTTTTTTGTTTTGTTTTTAAATTTGGGTAAAGTATGGAAAATGAAAAGGGTAATTTCAGACAGGCAGATTGAATGCAAACAAGGGCTATACTGTAGGAGAGACAAATAAATATGAGAATCTAGTACTTTCAGGTCCTAAAGGGACAAACTGTTTTAACTCTTCTAAATATAGTTGTAGCTGAGCCCACATATGGTTTTCTAATTCATTATGTGAGACCGGCTGCTCAGGGCCTTGAAGGGCAATGCGGAGGCATAGATGCACTCAGCTTCCCTGTCTTGCCACTCCAGGAACTAGGTGGATTCCATGAGCATCAGAAGGGAATTCCACTCCTTCACCTGCTGCTGCTCTCCTCCTTCTTGGTAGGGACAGGGCTCAGGGCTATGGGTGCACCACCTCCCACCCTAATATGAGAGTCAAGAAAAGTTAAGGGTAAAGATGTATGGAGTTGGGAGAAAATACAATATCATGATCTAGGAAATCTTTTTTTAAAAGCAGCAGAATAAAACTCTCTCCCTCTCAAGGTGAATGTTCCTGAACAAATTTTCTAACATGACAGTGAGACCAGCTCAGCAGCCTTCCCCAAACACTTTAAATAGGTAGGATTTGGGCATGTCATAAAACTCATGCCTACCTACTATTAATATCAATATCAATATGAAATAGTTTAGTATACCAGTTAATACCTCTTGCTTCAGCTTTATCCATATAGTAGTAGCAATGTTTGAGACACTGCAAAGCCAGAAAGTTCATTGGATCTCCAAATCATCTTTAAATTTCTCTGAAACTTAAGAACACCTGATTCAGTTCAACACCTCAAACTGATTCAAAGTTTTGATCTGAAGAATTGATTCAAAGGGGTGATATTTCAGACTTGCAAGATTCTGTTATTATCTAGGCCTGATTATCTAGGATGAGTTTGATCCTGTTGGTCCTGATGAAGTGGACAGAGTTCTTGGAACTGTTAGCTCAGCCACCTATATGTTGGATCTTTTGTCCCTCCTAGTTAGCAAAGGCTTTCAGGAGATGTTGTATGGTTGGATCCTGGTTAGTGGTGAATTCATCCTTGAGAGAGGGGGTAGTTCAATGACTGATTAAAGAGGCAGTGGTTTATCCCCTCCTCAAGAAGCCATTTCTGATCCAAACATTTTGGATAATTTTCGTCCCATCTCCAATCTTCTCTTTTTAGGGAAGGTTGTTGAGAAGATGGTGGCACGTTGCTTTAGACAATCCTGGAGGAAAGTTTATCTGGGCCCTTTTCAGTGGAGTTTCAGACCTGGGTACAAGACCAAAATGACATATATTGTACTTGTGAATGACCTCTGGCAAGAGAGGGATGGGGGTGGTATGTCTATTCTTGCTCTCTTCAATCTCTTGGCAGCTTTCAATACCATCAGTCATAATATCCTTCTGGACAACTCTGGAGTCTAAGAGCGGGAGGCACAATTCTGTGCTGGTTCTCCTCCTTCTTCTGGGACTGGTTCCAGTCAATGTTAAGGGGAGGCAGGGATTTAGCCCATAGCCCTTTCTCAGTGAGATCTCTTGGGGCTTGATGGTCTCCCCACTCTAAACATCTACATGAAGCCTCTCATTGAGGACATCTGACAGCACGGGATGAGGAATTTTCAGTATGATGATGATACCCAGGGCTGACTAAGTGATGCTGTGGAGATTATGCCTCAGTGGCTGGAGGCTGTGGGGGTCTGGATAGGGAAGAACAGGCTTTAGTTCAACCCTGGCAAGACTGAGTGGCTCTGGGTTTTAGGGCCCACTGGATCCATTGTTTTTCCATCTTTGGTTCTAGATGGGGTCACAATGCCCCAAGCAGAACCTCATCCCACCAATCCAACAGGAGAGCTATGCTCCTGGTCCCCTCAATTAAAGAACACCATCTAATAGTACCTAAGAAGCAGACCTATTCTGTCACAATGCCTGCCCTCTGAAACTCCATACCCCCTGAGATTAGATTGGCCCCAACCCTGCCAGCCTTTTGCTAAGCTCTGAAGACCTGGATGTGCTCCAGGGCATGAGGGTTGGGAAGTTAGATGGCCTGTGAGATGTTATTACAACTGTTGTGTGTTCTCAGTGAACATTGTAGGTTTTTACACTTTTGTTGATAGTCTTTTTTGTATTGTGCTTAATGTGTTATTAGCCACCCAGAGTCACACTTGAGAGATGGGTGGCTATACATATCAATTTAATAAATAGTTAAATGATAAATTATTTCTGTAAATAATAGGGAATTAGTTAAGGATTAGGAGTTAAGGAGCTACCTAAATTATTCATATAAATAATAAGGAACAAATTACAGTATCTTTAACTGACAGTAGATGTCCCTCTTGTTATGCAAGAGAGGTATTTTGTCCTAGAAAAGTCTTTATCAATTTAGCTTTGTAGTCTTGAATTCCAACAATGAAATAAATTTGTGAGAACACCCTAGGTATGACTTACTTCACTCCTCTGACCTTTCCCATTGTTAAAAGTAATGGAGAGATCATGAATATTAGACAGATCAATAACTGACATAAAATGGCATGCACTTTATGTCAGCAAAATTAACAATTGCCAAATATTGGAAATATCCCAAGCATCTCTTACATAGTGACTGGAGATAGGATTTGGAAGATTGCATGATAGAAAATTGGAAGTTAAAGTGAGTATGGGCAATAGAAATAAGGGGAAGGGAGAAACAGAACAGGGCACGGGCTACATGGCTTGCTGAAATCTTGAGCAAAAATAATCCAAATTGCACTATTTGCTGCCAGCTCCATAGATGCTCCTCTATATTGTAGCAGTCTGTTCTCTTTAATTTATAGGGATGATTACAAACCAAACTCTCAGCCAATTCTTGAAATGCATAAGGAACAGTTTCCAGTTCTTGACATCTAGAAATGTGATGCTATATGAAGTAGGGTAAAATTGGGTCTAGATAGAGATCTATTCCAGTAGCACAGAAGAAGAAGTATGAAAGATCTGATTTTTCTTCAAATATAAGAATACTATAGGATGGGCCCACAAAACATGCTAAGCTATAGTTGCTTATTGTGTGAACCCAGCCAGTGTGATTTACAAATCATGGTTTATAACAATGTGTTTCATGAACTCAGCAAGGTATGGTTTTTCAATAGACAGTAATTAAGCAAACTGTGGATTAGTATGATGTGCAATCATAGCCATGGACTATTATCATTCTGCAAGCAGAAAGTGAACCACTAAGCCAAGGACAATGTTCAAGACAAGCCCGCAAGTGAGAATCCACAACAGGCAGGAGAATTGGGCCAAGAAACAGCCACCTACAGCTATACTTTTAAACCTGAATTCTGAGAACCTGCCCAAGGATAGTTGCAGGAAGCTGTCAGACAAGCTCTTATAGTCAAGTTCCTATCCAGGAGGAGGAGAGCTTGCCTTTATTCATGAAAAAGCCTATTTTAAATCCTCAGCCTGGTGCTTCTATATTTTACTGACACTGAACCTACTTCCTCTGGCATCAGCACTTCTTAGGACCGAGAGAAAGCTCAAGGGCTTTCTTGGAATCACCCAGGGAACCAAAGAAATGGGTTTAAAAATATCTCCCATTAGATCCACAGTAGTAAATTCTTTCTCAAGGAGATAAGTCTTTTGTATTGTCGAAGGCTTTCACGGCCAGAATACGATGGCTGGTGTGGGTCTTCCGGGCTATGTGGCCGTGTTCTGGAAGTTTTGTTTCCTAACATTTCACCAGCATCTGTGACCGGCGTCTTCAGAGGGCAGGAGCACAGACAGGAGCAGTTCTCTCTGTGCCCAGGATGATGTGAACCTTTTGTGGATATTTATAGAGATCAGCGAGGGTGCCTGATCATCCTGGGCACATCATCCTGGGCACAGAGAGAACTGCTCCTGTCTGTGCTCCTGCCCTCTGAAGATGCCGGTCACAGATGCTGGCGAAACGTTAGGAAACAAAACTTCCAGAACATGGCCACACAGCCCGGAAGACCCACACCAGCCAAGATAAGTCTTTTATTAGACGGGACAGTGTCTTACATTCTTCACATGTAAAATACTACTAATAAACTATCTGATTGGGTTATTGTAATGACACACTGACAGTGCTGCAAGCAAGTCAAAAAGAATACACTGCACAGTGAAATTACATGTACTCAATATTTCATCCCTCAAAAATTTGGTTTGGTGTATACAATATTAAATGTTCTCTTCTTTTACCCTAGTTCAGTGATGGTGAACCTATGACACGCATGTCAAAGGTGACACACCACAACGTTTTGGGTGGCACGGCAGCATTCACCAACACCCGACAACTCCTCTCCCTGTTTGAGTTACCAAAGAAACTGAGTTTCTTTTACTCATATTTCATTTTTGTAATTATTTGACATTTCTTTATATAATACTGTATATAGCACCACACATGATTGTACTGTATTTTTTTTAAATAAATGAATGTGTAAAGAATTGTTACTCTTGTTCAGGGGTGGGGTGACACGCCAGCAGAGTCAAGTTAGGCACTTTCCGAATTTTTGACACACCAAGCCCAAAAGGTTCGCCATCACTGCCCTAGTTCTTTTTACAGGATACTTGGAAGGAAACATGGACATTCTAAATAATAAAGGAAAAATATACGTTAAATCATTGGTAATTGTGACTCAGTTTTAATTATTTTTCTTTGTTCTAAGATTACAGCTTTTCTGTGGTGGATAGATTTCTGAAGTTGGTACTCACATTTATAGACTTTAGTCCCACATTTTATTGCATTTGTATTCTTTGCATATAACTCTTACACATTCATTCAAAGGAAACATGGAAAAGCATTTTGGAGTGTGCTTGGCTGACTCATTTAGAACTCTCACCATTAACAGGTGTGCTGTGGCAACAGCATAGCTTGTTATATTTTACAGCTTTGTGTACTGAAATAGATTCTATAGGCTTTTTTAGCATCATCCAGCTGACCTCTTCTCTCCCGCCTTCTTGTTTCTTTTTCTAAGGATTCCTTTTATAATTTTGCAGTTTCTCTTAATACAGATAGGACTAGGAGGCTTCTTGGTTACCGTCTTCCCCTTTTCTCTGATGAACAGGACTGCTAGGCACTACCTGAAGCCGGAGAGTGGAGCACTTTATGTCTCCCAGCATTTTATCTGAATCCAGGATTACATTCAGCCTAACCATTTGCTTCTAATCCACAGCTGTTCAGAGGACTGTTGTCTGTTATGGTGAATAGGGTTTAGCAGCGACAGGAAGAGAACCAGGGAAGATGAAAGGTAGCTGTTTCTGGCATGATGGTTTAATTGGCTTCAAAAATTTGCCCACGGACATCTTTTTAAGTGTGGCATAAAAATGATAAAGAGGCCTTACTGGAAACTCCAAATATTGTTCCTTAAGAAGGTATGTGTCATTCTGGTTTTGTGTGTATATGCTTGCTTGGCTTTGGACAATACAAGTTGGGCAATTGTTTTGGTTTGATGCAGTCAGAGGTATTAAAATCTCAATTGTTTCCACATAGAATACAGAGTATTTTTGCACTTTTATTTTGCAGTTATTTTTAGTGGTACAAATGTGCTATCATTCAAAATATGCAGATTGCAGTGCATTGCAAACAATATTTATAGCTTAAGTAGTTTCCCCCCTTTTGCTAGAACAGTTAAGGGATGATCTTTATGTATTGCATATTTAGAACAAAATAATCAGAGAAAAGTTGTAAAATATGTCCCAACCCATTGAGTGGTTAAAAGAAAAAAAAATATGTTAAGTGAAAACCTGGAAATAGCAAGGATAATAATATTCAGTTAAGTGAGTGTTACTGCAACATGTTTTTCTGCTGTTAGTCGAAGTAAGGAAGTAAGAGCAAACTTTGAATTAATTCTGCCCAGTTCCTATAGATAATTACAGTGGACAACAGCTAGATTAAATATTGTTTTATTAAGAATTACATTTGATTCTTTTTTTTGGGGGGGTGGCGGGTGCCTTTGAGTCAGTGTTGACTCTGGCGACAGCCTGAATTAGTCCCTGCAGTTTTCTTGCAAGGTTTTTTTGGAAGTAGTTTGCCATTGCCTTCTTCCTAGGACTGAGAGAGACATTGGCCCAAGGTCATCCAGCTGACTTTGTGCCCAAGGCAGAATTGGAACTCACAGTCTCCTAGTTTCTATCCTGGTACTTTAACCACTACACCACACTGGCTCTGAAATATTACTATGTTAATTTAGGGCCTTTCCCTGCTTGCATCTAATCATGGCAAGAACATGTCCAGCAACCTCTTTCTTTCTGCCATGTTCTCATGACATTGTTTTCATTTCATCCCTGTGGCAGCTTAAAGCTGTTCTTAACTGTACTGGAGTTAAAGTAATGTTTTCCCTCTTAAGCAGGCAACAAGTCATGACAGTTTTGCTGGAGGTGCAATAAGATATGCTTCATCAGTTATTCAGTTGGTTTAGCAGTCAAGTGACCTTGGGGCTGGGATTAGCCTGGTATCTACTGGCCACTTCAGGCTGGTGTGAGCATACCTGGTTACCTCCAGTTCCTGAGCAGTGTTTAAAGTCTGTTCTTTTGGGGGTAGCAGGACAGTCTGACTCTTTCACACTGGGTCTCTGACCCAATCCCTAGCTGGGAGACCTGGAATCAGTCCAAATAGCAGCTAACCAATAGTGATAGGGCTATGAGGTGACCTAAGAAAGGATTCTTTGCTACCACCCACTACCATGTGTCTGTCAGCTATAGTTCAAGCTCCTTTTGAATAGGGGGTTAGCACTCTTCTGAAAGGGTGCTGAATCTGATTTTAAAAATAGCTGGATTTAAATGCTAACAGGTACATGGGGACTAATGGCAAGCTGAAATGGGAGGGTGCTCTTCCACTGCAACAAGGAACAGCCCCTCCTACTTGTTTGCTGATAGTTAGGCTACTTTTAAATGCAGGTTAAATACAGATCCACTCCTCTTCTGGAGAAGCAACAAACCAGTATTCAAAAGCAGCTGAGCATTGGTTTAGTGCTCATTCAGAACAGTGCTAAATTTGCCTTTAAAAGTAGCCTGTAAAGCAGCTGAAAGGTGCTGGGGCTACCATTTAGAAAAGCAGGATCTCTCCCAATTCATTGTACAGCCCCCAGCACTGTCAGCTATTTTCTAAACTTGCTGGCAACTTCTGGGAGGTAAAGGGTAAACTCCCTTCTTCTCCTGTCACTACTCCCAGCCTTACTAGCCTAGAGATCAATTGCCAGGTCCAGGAGGGGTGTCAAGAGAAGTAGGGCGGCTTCCACCACCCTTTCCTGCTTTAACAGATAGCCCCCACCCATCCCTCAGAATAAGTGATCTCTGTACCAGGTTTTGATCAGAGGCTAAACTTGTGAATTTAGCTATCAGTCCAAACCATCCAACAGTCACAGCAGTCTTCTGCTAAGAGGAGGGTTTCCTGCTGGTCAATGAAGCTGAGAAAGAGGAAGGGCAGGTTTAACCAATGGCTTTGTTTAACATGCCCTGCATACTTTATACCCCATCACCATCAGTTGGCAAGCCAGAACAGGTGCTTTAGGGGCAGGATAGGGATTGGGAATGAGAATAGCAAATGTAATGCTGTTTTTTTATGACTTATAAATGTGTGAAGAGTACTTTCAATCAGCAGTGGGGAAAGGCCCTGAGATTTACAGTGATCCAAACAAGCAAACCGAAGTGTGCAGAGTATTACTGAAAAAATATTTTTAAGGATATAGTTCTTAGCACTTGGTCTTTCTCCTTAATATACTTTTGAAAATAACATGAAAGTTAACAATCAAGATACAAGAATAAGAGGATAAAGAACTTGGAAAGACAGAAGCATTTAGGACAGGTTAGGGACATTTTTGTTGAGTAAATAGAAAAGCTTTGATGGTATCATAAAATGACAGCTTGCATCCATGGAGACTGTTTTTCTCTGCTTTCTTTCACTACTGATTTTAATTTTATTTATATCTCATCCCTTCTCTAAGAAGAAAAAGGTGGCCCATAGGTTTTTATCCCTACATTCAGTTTATCTTCACAAACCTTGTATGAGAAATTAATCTGAGAGATTAGACCTATTCAAGCACTACAAAAATTGGGAGTGATCCCATGTAAGCGTTCCCAGTAAACCCTGCCCCCACTGACATTGTTCCAATGACATCAGCTTCCCACCACTGTTTATCTGTTCAGCTTATAAAGAAAGTCTTCACATGTACGTTTTTGCATGCATTAGCTTTCATGTGAGCAAGGAGACTGCTGTTTAAAGATAATTTAGTGACAGGGTGCAGGAGCAGGGAGAACAACTGAAACAAGAGTTGGAAGGGGAAAATCAGAAGAAAGAGTAGGTGGAGGGAATTAGCCATATATGTGAGGCCAATCATGTAAGCACAGGGTCATATGTGTATATCTACATATAATGTTTCTAATTGTCATAGATATCTTATTAAACAATCCCTCATACTTTGTTTACTGCCATTTATGGGATTCTAGCACCATAAGACACTGAGAGAAAAAGGGACATTTAGTTCATTGTCCACAAAATATAACTTTTTTGTTTGTTTGTTTGACAGTTTCAGAAGGTTGTTTGTGTTAGTGATGTTCGCTGCTGAGCAATTATTTTGGAGTGATAAAGCAAAGGTGCGTGTAACTAAAAAAAGGGCTGAGCATAATATAGAGTAGGAAAAACCAGCAAGATTATTGGTGGTGTTTGGGGTCCCATGGCAACCTGTTCTCTTGGGAAAAGGTATTTATGGGGTATCATAATCATGTACTAGTTTTTATTCACACACATGCCTGCCTAATGTCATGTGATTTGTTTTTATATGGTTCACAAATCCTGCAGGGCTCTTGTGCTAATGTGATTTGATATTTTACTACCAAGAAGAGATTCAGAAAGAATTCTTTTGCAGAAGGAACCTGTCCTTGTAGAGCGAGTATTTTGGAGGCATCATTGGTTCATGTTCTGTTACAGTGCCACTACTACAGACTCCAGTAACACTCCCCTAGCATCTCTTGTCTGATTGCTCCCCAGACATCCTGATGAATTCTATGTGCGTCATCTTCTGTCAGTCAAAAATCTTGGAACAACATTCGTTGTAGACAACTTCACACTTAGCATTCAATTACTATTCAATTCAGAGTATTCAGTTACTGTTAACAACAAACTAAGTTATAACTGAACTTACTCAGTGGATATAACATAAGGTAGTGGTAGGTTCAGTGTAATGTAACTTGAAGTTTGTCTTACTGTTACCTATCTCTGCATATACTCATGTGTTGCAAATTGTACTTTACTTCATTGTATTGTATTTTACTTCATTAAATATTATTCAGTGACTACAATAAGGGATATTGGATTTGGTTTTTATCAGAAATATTTTTTTCCAATAAACATTTATTTGCCATGTGTGTGTGAAATAAGGTCTATCCAGGGATAGTGATGAAGAATTACGCTAAAGATTCTCTACATGCCAGACAAGTAATTGCTGTGGTTCTCTTATACTATCCTACCAAAATTCTCATATTATCATAGAGGCATCAGTAGTCCTAATCTTGACTTAAAATAGGCTGATCATACTAATTAGGGATAGAAGACAAATGTGCTTGGTCATTTACTCATGGACTAGAATCTTTTATATTGAGGACATGTATGCCCAAAAGAAAAAATCACTTGGAAAGTTTTAAAGGTATATTCATGAAATAGCATACAACATTCAAACTAATTTTTGCTTTTGGTTATATGATTCTGTTTCACTATTTGCCAGTGCTTACTTCTTTGTAGAAGTATTTTATGGGGGACTCTTGAAACAAATATAATTTAATTATTTAATATAATATTTAGTAATATAATATATTATACAAATATAATATACAGGAACCTGAAAGGTCAGAATTGGAATAGATTGTATGATTTTTATTGAAGTTATAAATATCAGTGTAGTAAACTCTTATTAGTCCAGGATGAGGTCTTTGGGAAATGCTAATACCAGATTTAAAATTTTAGTATTATCATACTTTTGTTTAACAAAATATATACTACCTTGTATTTGTTTTTTGAATTCTGTAATTTAAGCAAGTGGGAATATACCTTTTAATATATTTCTACTTATGTAAACTAATCAGTTTTAAGTTTGTTTATATTCACTGTTTCCAACAGCACAGATGTCAGAAATGTTTGATTCTTTAATTTTGCATGCTTTAAGGTAAGAGCCAGCATTTTTAAAAAATTAAAGCTTTTAAAAATGTGGTTCCTTAAGTGTCCTGCTAAGCAAAGGTAGCCTAATTATGGAAGTAATGACAGTGGCTGTATGTTTGGGGTTGTTGCCCTGCTGCAGAATAAATTTGGGGCCCATCACATGCCTCCCTGATGGTATGGCATGATGGATAAGTATCTGCCTGTATTTCTCAGCATTGAGGACACCATTGATCCTGACCAAATCTCCAACTCCATTTGCAGAAATGCAGGCCCAAACTTTCAAGGAACCTCCACCATTCTTCACTGTTGCCTGCAAACACTCATTATTGTACCTTTCTCCAGCCCTTTGACAAACAAACTGCCTCCTGCTATAGCCAAATATTTCAGATTTGGACTCATCAATCCAGAGCACTTGCTGCCATTTTTCTGCACCCCAGTTCCTATGTTTTTGTGCATAGTTGAGTCGCTTAGCCTTGTTTCCACATCAGAGGTATGGCTTTTTGGCCACAATTCTTCCATGAAGACCACTTCTGGCTAGACTTCTCCACACAGTAGATGGGTGTACCTGGGTCCCACTGGTTTCTGCCAGTTCTGTGCTGATGGCACTGCTGGACATTTTCCAATGTCAAAGGGAAGTAAGCATGATGTGTCTTTCATCTGCTGCAAAGTTTCTTTGGCCAACCACTGCATCTACAGTCCTCAACATTGCCCATTTCTTTGTTTTTCTTCAAAAGAGCTTGAACAGCACATCTTGAAACCCCAGTCTGCTTTGAAATTTTTGCCTGGGACAGACCTTGCTGATGCAATCTAACTACCTTGTATCTTGTTGCTGTGGTCAGTCTTGCCATGGTGTATTGCCTGTGACATGAAACTGTCTTCCAGAACTTCACCTTAGTAGCAGAGTTTGGCTGTTCCTCACCCAGTTTTCAGCCTCCTACACAGCTGTTTCTGTTTCAGTTAATGACTGTGTTTCAACCTACATATGAAATTGATGATCATTAGCACCTGCTTCATATAATTGGTTAATCATACACCTGACTCTAATCCTACAAGATCCCTGACTTTGTGCAAGTGTAAAGTGAGCAAGTGTAAGAATTGATGCTGGTTTGAAGCCAAAGGGTAGTCACACCAAATAGTGATTTGATTTGGATTTTTCTTCTGTTCGCTCACTTTGCATTTTGTAAATTGATAAACATAAACAATTACAATATATATTTTTGAAAGCATTCTTACTTTACAGCATTTTTTCACACCTGCCTAAAACTTTTGCACAGTACTATATATTGGAGACAAACTAATAAACAAATAAATAAATGAAGGATCTCCAAGCTCTAGTAATAAAAGCCAAGGAGCACATTGAAAAAATGGACTAAAATTAAATATAAAGAGGACCGAACTAATGACAACAGGTAAAACAACCTGACTTAGAACTGACAATGAAGATATCAAAAGGCTTATGCTGTTTAGGATCAACCATCAATAATAGAGGAATCCAATTTAAATGTTCTGCTCAACATATTTCAAATATGTCCTGCAGCTTTTAATGCAAGAAAAGCAACTAAATTATGAAACTACAACCAAGACTTTAAAAAGACATTTAAAAACAATATATTATCTTTCTAGTTGTGTCCGTAATGGTTTTTTTAAATAAAAACTTTATTATATTATATAGAAGGTATAGAAAGTGGAAGAATGGATCATTAAATGAATGGATTTGGCTCAAATGGCAAAGTTAACCGCATTAATAAGAGATAATACCGTGTCTAAATTTGTCTCCTCGTGGCAACCCTTCTTAGATTACGTGCTTGTGTGGGGAAAAAATGAGGCTTTGTTTGTGGGTTTTAATGATTAGATGGTTTGTGTGGATAGAAATAATGTGAATTTGGATTAATTAGTGGTAAGAGATTAATTTTCTTTCAATTTGTATCTATATCTGTATTGGAGATAGTCACTTTCTGTTTCATCTTTCTATCTATTCTCACTATTTTAGTTTTTGTCTTTTTCTTTTAGTTCTATCTTCTTTCTTTGCTGTGTCCGTAATGGTTTTTGAGCTACCTCCATTTTGGCAATACCTTAAAATTCATGGCTTTAAACACACAACTTATTTTTTTATAAATTCTTCTCGACTTTTTATTGCAGACTTCTGTGTTTACTTGATTAAGTATTTTTCTGTATGGATTTGGTGCTTTATTTATTTATTTCTTTTTTAAAGATAACTTAGAACAGCAATAAATTTGGCAGTGAATCATTTTTAAAAATATTATCGTGTGCTTTTTCAGGAAAAGTTTTATTTTACTAATCCCTTTAAAGTATCCTAGATTCATCCTTGAGTTGAATCTTTTTAAGAATCTGAGCCCAGTTTTTTGGTGATGAAATAAACCTTGTCATAATCTTCATCTGAGAACCAACAGAACATACTTTAAGGCCTCTAAGAAGAAATGTGCATAAAAGTTTTAGTACATTAATAGGAAATAGTATTATTATTATTATTATTATTATTATTATTATAATTTAATTTAATTTATATTCTACCTTTAGCCTATAATCATATCAGTCAACATTCCTGCTTGTTTTGAACACAGCCATTTCTACTAATATGCTATTTAATGTTTTTACAAGTTTTATTAACATAATGAGGATAACTGCCTAGCAACAAGTAATTTGTCAGCTTTCATACATAGCCTTAATTATAAAAAAAAAAAGGATTTTTTACCACATACTGTAGCCACTTCACAGATGGATTTATAACATTCTATTAAGCAACTTCTATTAAGCATCCTTCTTCTGTGAGAGAAATACACTTCTTCATTTACAGTTCATTCTTATGGTTGCAATACTGTACGTTCACATTGTACATTCAACATGTTACTTGAATTGGATATTTTAATGCTATAATATTGAACCCTAACTTGTTACAATTTGAATGGAAGAACACCTATCTGTGGAAGAAACTGAGTTCCAGTATAAGATTTCTGTTGCAGACAGGAGGAAAGGTGGGGTTTGCCAATTTTCCCTTCTCATGCAGCCTCACCCCTATATCATTCACCAAGAGGAATCTCTGTTTTTTGGAGGAGTTCTTCATGAAGACACAAGTAAATGAATTCATTAAAAATGTTCATCCCAATCCCTTCCTGAGACACGAATGGAATTCTGTTCTTCAAAAATCTAGATCTAATTCAGATAATATTAATTATTTTATATCAAGCCAATTGCACCATGAAATAATGATTTGTCTTCTGGATTCTTAGGGACATTTCCATAGGACGTACTTTAGTCACAAAACTACCTGCAGTTATGCAATGACTGTTGCCATATACAGATGCTGAATTTATACTGTACTCAACCATTTCATTTAAAGATTACATTATTTAGCTCTAAAAGAAGCTGATGTCATCCACATTGTTTAGGGATCACAATATCATTTTAGCCATTAAGAAATACTGCTTTTAATGATGGGAGATACAATTTTTGTTTAGAGAGCAAATCATAATTTTATTGTACGAAACACCATTTTTTTCTTCACTTCAACAATTCTTCTGATGTTATCAGCTATTGGGTGCTCCGTCATTTCCAGTCATCACTGATCAAAGCTCAAAGCTGTTGTGCTTTGTTGGTTCATCTATTGAAGGCAGAGGTGGCTTCTTTTGGGGGGGGGAAATATAAATAGGAACACCAGAACCATCTAAACATTTGCTCCTGCTTCGCCTTATATTTATTATCTCATTATTCTTTAGCACTTTATGAATAGCCTCTGGTTAAGGAGCAAATTTTAGTTTTTTAAGTAAGTAAGATTATTGCGAGCTAGACTTTTTAGCTAATTCCCCATACATTGCAGCCACTCAAGAAAATGGCCCTACATTATATTGGATCAATAGGAAATGAGATCTAACTGACCAATTTTGTGTTCATTTTATTTAAAAGGATTCAACTGAAAAGCAAATGCTAGCGGTAAGCAATTTTGGTAGCTAGTTTTATCCTTGTAACTTTTTATAGATTCCTGTCCATAAATGCTGCAGAGAACTGCAATACAGCCTCTTCTTCACAACTGCTGTTCATTTTGTTGTCTCAGCTTTTGAGTGCTCCTTTCTATAAAGCTGAGGCTGTTTTTTTCTTATTCAATACTGTCTTCTGCCACTGTTGCTAATAGTCAAAGCTACTTTTTTAAAAATAGTGCCTATTGAACGAAACACATTGTAATTACATTAATTTGATCAAATTTAAGAACTTTTTTCCCTATAAGACGTGTGTAATTTTCTCTTCTGAGTGAAGCCAATCTGAAGTTTATTCTTTGATATTCTTTATTTTGGAGCTCCAGAGTAAATTGTTAGTTGCCTTTGTGCTCAGGCTAACTCCCTTATTACATGCATGGGCCTTTGGATTTCCAACTTAAAACCAGGCATATATATGCCAGGATCCAGCAATCTATCCTCAAACCCTGAAAAGTAAAACAATAAATATACAAGGTTCATGATGAATATAATACTGAAAAGGCATGTAGTCTCTAGAGTTGACATCCTAGCTTGCACAGGGTAGTATGAGCACATGGGGTAGAACTGGGCTTCAGTTGTGATGTGATATACTGGCTCAAATGTGTCAAAACCAACTAGTACTATATTTACTGTTAATTGGAAATACTGCATGTGGCTTGAGTATGACTATAGTTGATAACCTAGACTATTTTTTTCTTTCTCTTCCAAAAAAGCATTACATTAAAGCCTTGAGAAGATGCAACTTGAAGTATAAGAGTAAATGATAAAGAATCCAAATTAGCAAATGAAATGAATAAAAATAAATATGTTGTGCCTGTGAAAGTAAGAGAAAGGAAACAGATACAATAGAGTTGTGTGAAGATTGTTTGATCTTGTGGAATTGAACTGATGAATCTATGGGATTGAAGATGCAAATTTAATTATCAATGAAAAGGCTGAAATGCTTTTAGAAAGTATGAATTGGTGTCATATATATTTCTGTGAATATGTGTAAAAGAAGAAATTCATAGTTTGGTGGTAATTGCATGTCATGCTTCAGTGAATAATATTAATGAAAAAAACAGACATAAGTTTGGGGAAAAATTTGCAATATCCTGAATGAATGTGATCCAGGGAAAAGAATCCATTGGGTGACTTGAATGGATGGATTAGAACAAAATGAGAGAGTACTGTATAGAAAAAGTGATTCAGCATTAATCCAAGAATTAATGAGAATGGTTCAATGAGTAACTGCTTAAGAAAAGATCTGTTTGCTTTGAATATATAATTTAAGCATAAATTTATTCATAAGTACCCAAAGCAAAGAAAATAATCTGTATCTGAAAGCATGACTGATTTATTCATGTTGAGATTGAAAAGAACTTTATCTTTAGTGAAGGATACAAAGGTGAATGCGGAACAGACCATTTTTATTCTTCCCATCCTAATGGAACATTAGAAATTATATAAAAGACTCTGACAATCAGCAGGATCATTCTTCAAAAGCAGAATAGATTGAGGCCAAATTTGGTATGGTGAAAGAAGCCAAGAAAAGGAAGGCAGAAATTGAAAGTGGGGCAGATATGACCAGGGATATGGAGAAAAGCTTTCTGAAAAATTCCCTCAGTGCATTCCCCATGGGAGAGGCATTTGGGCAGTGGCTTGAAATAATGCTGACTGCTCCATTCTAAGCCCCCTCCTTCCTTCTTCCCAGTCACATGATCCAGATTGGTGCATATGTAGCCCTTCCTGTGCTTTCCAGTGCATACATGACGCAAAGACCTATAGATGCATCATAAGGGGAGAGCAGAAGCACACATACACACAATGAAGAAATGTATGCACCTATCCTGATTAGACCCTCACAGGCATTCACATACTCACCTACCCACCAGGCAATATTTATGCCCACATCCTAATTAATGCACAAACACATGCACCCACATGCAATATGTTACTTCATTACATGGAAGAATGCATACATGCCTCTTATGGCCACTACTAATAAAAATGTTGGAAAGAATTCCAAAAACTATGTTCTGCATGCTTCCCCTACCTTGTTTATTCTTCCCAATCCAACATAATGTTGGGGGAAAATGCCTAAAGGGTTTTGGGACTCTATCAGCAAGATAATTCTCCAAAATCTGAACAGAACTGGACCAAATTTGGAATTGAAAATAAGGCTGAATTTGAAATTAGGTCTGATCCAGCTAAGGGTATGTAGAGAAACATTCCAGAAAAATTATCCCAATATGACACTGTGGTTTTGGCAGTTAGCCAAACACTTGAAGTGCTACCACCTGCTCTATTCTAAGCCTTTCTGGTCACATGATCTTGTATATGCAGTCTGCCCTTTACTTCCCAGTGCATCCATACAAACACAGGCAAAAGACATAGCTTATTTACATAAAAGAAAATATAAATAAGGAAAGAGCATGTAGAAGTTGCTTGGAATAGAGTTAAAACATTTTGTTACAGGGTGTCACCAAAATGTGGGGAGCTACGCTAATAGGAAATATGAAAAGCATGCCTCATAGAATGATGGAGTGAAAGAAACTAGATGAGAAAAAATACATAGAGAATTATGACTGCAAGAATGAGGATGAGAGAAAGATCATGTATAGTGAGTATATAGGGGAAAAGTTAATTGTAAAGAATGTAATCAAAGAGAGCAAAGAACATTTAAGATTAAACGAGATAGAAAAATGCAGAGTGATTTTGATGGAAGTCAATATTGTTTTAGAAGTGGGTGAACAGGGCTAAACAAGAAGCCTCAAGCAGAATTAATACAAGTTATGAAATTATTCGGAATAAAACAAGTAAAGGAATGCTGGAAGAAATATTTAAGATGTCTGTGTTGGAATTGTAGTAAGATGTCAAAGAGTAGAATTAAGATGACTGTTATAAATGTTAGTGACGAAAAAAAAAACCTGATGGAAAGGAAGCAGTAAATGCTGTGAGAATATTGAAAAATTATAAGGTTGCAGATGTACCTGGTATAACTGGAGAAATGTTAAACTGTGAATTAGGTTTGTTTAAGGAGTACCTGCATGACTGATTTAACCCCTGTGTGAAAACTGCATCAGTTATTGACAGTTGGAAGAATGCCATCATTATTTCCTTATACAAAATGGGAAGGTAACAAGAGAAAATTCTAAAAATTCACAGGATTAATTTGTTATGTTTGCCTGGGAAGGCATTGGACAAAATTCTGATTGAAAGAGTGTGAGAAATGGCATGAACAAAATTTGAGCAATGCAGTGAGGCTTTATGCCAGACAAAGACTCCACAAACCAGATTTTTGTCCATCAGAAGATCATTAAGAAATGTATGAATGCAATGAAGATTTGATGAAAATGAATGATAAAGAGAATAGGCTTGAGTTATGGAATACAGTGTGTGAATATAGTGTTGAAGGTTGGTTGCTGAATGTTGATAAGAGCCATACATGATAGAAGTAAATGCATGAAAATAAATAGAATATTTAACAAATGGTTCAATACTGAGCAGAAAGTAAGTTAAGGGTGTGTGATGTCTCCTTGCTTGTTTAATGTATTTATGGATACATTTATAGTGAAATTACATGTTTGCTGATGAGGGATATAAATGTGCATGTACTTTTGTGTACAGAAGATGCTATGTTGCTGGCTGAACCCAAATGTTTTTTAATGAATGCTAAATGGATTGTATGACACAATTGAAAGCGTTATTCTTAAAAGTAATGTATCAAAGACACAGATAGTTGTGTTTGTTAGGGAAAATATACTTTTTTTTTTTTTATCCGCACTCAGTCGTTACCGACTCTGCGGTGACTGCTTTTTTTGGACTGGTTATAGATAAAATGGCAAAAAGATAGAGCAAGTAGGTATAAATGTGTACCTTGGCAGAATGTTTTTCTAAAGACAGGAAAACGGATGCAGAAATTTTAAGATGTACAAGTGCTTGTAAAAAGGTGAGTAGTATGTGGTCTTTTGTATGGAATGAATGCTTGTCAAAAGAAGCAAAAATTGCCATGTAGAAAAGTGTGTGTTATCTTAGACATTGTTCCATTCCTCTAAAAGAAAAAAATAACTTGTGTTTGTTTTCCCCAGAGTAGGATATATTTATTCCTCTGACATTTTAAAACAAAAATATAACCAATTTTAGTTACTATGGTGTTTTGTGTCAAATTTATCCTGAGTTCAAAATTATCTGCCAATGTTGTCATTTTTCCTTCATGTTTACTTTTTTTCCGTTATAGCATAGTACATTTATCATTCCATATTCTGGGACAATAGCAGAGCAATCATGTTAACTAATATGAGAGCCAATTTGATATAGTGGTGAAGGAACCAGGCTAGAAACCAGGATACTGAGTTTTAGTCCTCCCTTAGGAATGAAAGCCAATTGCATAACTGGCCAAACACTCTCTCTCAGCTCAACCCACTCATAGGGTTGTTGTGGGAAAAATATTAGATGGAACATTATGTATCCCACCTTGAGTTGTACAAAGTAAAGGCAGGATATGAATGAATGAATGAATGAATGAATGAATGAATGAATGAATGAATGACAGACAGACAGACAGACAGACAGACAGACAAGCTCTACTGTGCACCATATCTGACAAATGCCAGCCTAAAAGAAGGACAAAAAACACAGCATGGAGCATCACCCTCCCCCATCTATGGCAATGCTGTCAGTGCAATAATGTCATCAATAATTTAATAGAATTGTGTAAAAATAATAGAGATAAGATAAAAATCTGGAGAGATTGCAGAGATGTCACCATGGGTAAGGGATTCAGTATATCCAATGTATCTTGGATGCATTGGAAGACGCTATCAATATGTTATATCACTCTATCTCACACACAATACACAACCTACCATATGAAATGCTGCTGCTGCTGTTCCTTCTACTGTGTGAGAGCTGGGTAATCCTCAGCCATCTGTTTTACAAGCCACAAGAAGAGAAAAGGAGGAGAAGAAACCATATAATGAAGTACCCAATTAATCAAATTGTCAAAAGGTTTGTTCCATCCTCTTGAACCCAGTGTTCAAGATACACAACAGTTTTACCAGGTAGCAAAAGCAAAGGACAATAAGTCTAACTACTCATACAAACTAATGGAATCAGAGCTGGCAGTGACTGATGAGGAAAGAGATATTAGACTAATGGTAAACGGTTCAATGAAGGTGTCAGCACAATGTGCGTCTCCTGTAAAAAAAAAGGCCAACAGCATGTTAAGGATAGTAAGAAATGGTATTGAAAATAGAGATGACAATATCACAATGGCCTTATATAAGTCCATGCTGCAACCACACTAGAATATTGTGTGCAGTTCTGATTGCCACACCTCAGAAAGGATGTAGTGGAGCTAGAGGAGGTTCAGAGGGCAACTAAGATGATCAAGGGGCTGGAGCAGCTTCCCTATGAGGAAAGGTTGCAATATTTGGGGACTTTTAGTCTAGAAAAGAAGTGAATGAGGGGGGACATGATTGAGGTGTACAAAATTAGGCATGGTGTGGATAAAGTAGACAAGCAGAAGCTATTTTCCTCTTCTCAAAATACTAGAACCAAATACTAAAATGAAATTGAATCCCAGAAGAATTAGGACAGGCAAAAAAAATTTTTTTACACAACACATAATTTTTGGAATTCACTACAGTGAGATGTGCTGGCTTGGTTAACTTCAAAAAACGGTTGGACCAATTAATAGGAGTAATGGGAATCAATGGCTATTAGTCTATCAGGGCACTGCCTACATTATGCAAGTGGTGCCAGCAACATCTACCAGTTACAGTAGTAGCAGCAATCTCCATCTGCTTACTGAATAGAGTGCCTAATTAAGAAGCTGTAGCTGAGAGTTTGAGCCCTACCTAGAAGAAAGGAATAAAACTTTTGCAAATTTTGCAGGATTAGTCAAGTAATACATATTATATTTACTGGATAGAAAGATTGTTTTTTCCTGCATATAATTCTCTAATTTGAGAGGATGGCCTTAAATTCACTGAGAAAAATAGAAGCAACTGAAAATTAAGAATGGGCAAGCAATGATTGTAGACATTGCTGCTGAACAGTATGGATATCTTTGAAGATTATCTTGAAGATTAGCCCACTGATAGTTAATCCTTTTAATCCTTTTGGTAACACCTAAGCAGAGTTTCATTCTTTTTTTCTTTCCCCTCACTGCATCCCATTTCCCCAGCTTCCAATCTTAGGATTTAATCACAAATACCAAGAGCATGAGCTTTGTAGGAGAAGCCTAGACAGTGGAATAGTTTAACATTTAGGGGGTCTGTAAACTAAAATGGGGATCCAGTTCCACACTACAAAAAGGGAGAAGGGCACACACACATTCCTGCACAGCTGAGCCCCTGAGATATGTGTGGCATAAGCCAACAAGCCTTTTTGCTCCATTGCAAGCCAACTCCCCCCCCTTATTTATCCCCCTCCCCTTTCCCACACTCACACTTTAGTCTTTCTCCTCTTGCTTTCATGCTCACCTGTGCAATCAGTCTGTCATAGCATCCCTAGACATGGAAGATGAGGGAATTGTGGAATACTTCCACCAGCACATCTGTCACAGCATTCTGCTGGTATGGGGAAAAGTAAAATGCACTGCTCTAATTAAGATATGCTTACTACAGATCTTAGCATTGTTTATATTTTAAAAAGTTTATGGGTCTTATGAGAATTGGCTGACTAACATTTTTCTACATCCTATTTATATGTTATAGCCAGGATTGTGTATGCTATTAACCAATAGCAGCTATAGCAAGAATGATAGGTTGTGCAGATCACAGATTTTCGGAGCTATTTTGCCTTTTTATTTGTTTTCTTCTCCAGCTTTCATGTCACAGAAAAATCTGCCCTAACTGCAGCCTGGTGCAACAGAATGGAAAAGGTGGCCAGCAGAGATGCTCAGGCAATTTATTCCTGGGTTCTCTCTGCTACATCATTTCAGTGCTTATTTATGGCAGTAAGATATTTTAGTTCTGGCTATTCTCCTAATCTCTGTTTATAATTGCAAATTTGGAATCGGGGATGGTAGAAAACATGTGATAATTTGATATATCTTCAGGTTTATATCTCTGCTTCCCCTCTTGCCTCCGATACAGCTTTCCTGCCACTCTTTTTCTCCAGGTACACGGTTGCTTCCCTAGACCTGCCTTCTCCCTTGTTCTCCTCTGCTATTGTCACAGCCATGCAGACAAACTCTCAGAACAAAACATTGGAATATCTCTTTAATTCGGGGTTTTTAATTGTCAGTGAAATCACTTTATTTTCTTTTGGACAAGTAAATTATGGTTACATTAGCCATGCACAGTCAATCAAAATATGGGGATAATTAATGGATTTTGTCATGTTAAAAAATATAATCTGATAAGGTTTGGAGATCTTTGGAGCCATACCAAGGCCTTTGGGTGCTTTATTCAGCCCTGAGGTTTTCATGTGTGTACCTCTAGGCTATGCAATCCATATCTTAACAGTGAAGATGTGGCTTTATAATATGAAATGCTACTTTGTGATATGGACTGACATTGCAAAGTACAGTTTAATTACTTAAAAGCAGAACTCCATGAATTCATGGTTTATATTTTCAGCAGAATGAGAAGTCCAGATGGAAATAAGAATTTGTTCTGACTATTTGGCTTATTTTGAGAATTGCATGCAAAGCTTTAATACCATAAACTTTCCTTCCTTAATTATAAATTTCTCTGCTGTTTCTCGTGTCAAAGAAGCTTAAACTAGTAAATATATATTCTGATTCATCATAAAATACATCAAAACTAGCTTGTACACATTGATGATGCATTTATAACATCTCCTTGGCTTCTTCATGTTATCAGGTAAATGTTCATTTTCTACAGCTTTCTGAAGTGCATTGCTGAATGGTTGGTAATCTAACATTTAACAATATAAACTTGAAGTGAGAATAGCTGTGGAAATCAGCATTGAAAGTTTGATAGCATTCCATTAACTGATCAGGAGAACAAAGCCTCCAAACATATTTAAAAGCCTCTAATTCTCTTTAAATGCAGATTAATTTCTGTGATGGTCTTTAAGACTACATGAGGAGAACATGGCATCCTGTCAGGTCTTCATTAAATCATTCCTTTCAGTAGGCCTGAACAGCAAAATAGCATTCCGTTTATTGCTGATTCTCTCATAATCAATCACTGCATCTTAGAGCAGTGCAAAGCTTCTGAAAGAAATGCTTTGGAAATTAAGTTAATGTGCAGTGCCCTCTCCTTGAAGCATTAAAGCAGCTACATCTTTTGAATTATTTATGTGGTTGCTTCCAAGGTTTTGTCCACTGATCTGTGCAAGCATGTGCATGCAGAGTCATATCCATGGGGTGCCCCAGATGTACAGGCAGCCAGGACAGCCTTCAAAACAGCCATTCAAGTCTTCCAAAGAGCAAGCTACTTTGAAGATTTGAGGAGCGGTGCTTTGCTCACAACAACACACTTTGCAAAGCACCTTTTTCAAATGCTTTGCATGTTGCTATTAAATACTCAGTGTTATCACATTCTAAAAACGGTTGTGCTTAGAAATATGTTTATTTCCATTGTATGGTAATCATAAAATAATAAAGATATTGCCCATGTTACATTATTGTTCAAGGTGGAACTGTAGCTTAGTGGAACAGTGGTACAGTTAACTGCAATGTTAACTGGTTCAATCCCCAACTGCTAACTTCCAGAAGAATATATGTTACTGAGAGTCTTTCTCCACTTGTCCTTAATTACAATAATGCTGCTTTTATCTTGTCCCCTAAGTGAGACAGGCTTGACGCATCCTTAGCTATATTGATGTTAAAGTAGTATTTTTCCCTTTACTTTGACGCGGTCCAAAGGCAACTATAGAGCCTATAGAATCTCTTAGGCTTTGTGACTCCTGAACTCAAGGGAGTGCAATGACCTGAAATAAGGCAACAAGGGCCTTTGTGAGAAGTTGTGGAGCACAGTTTCCATGGCTTCTTCTTACAAAGGAGAAGGTGTATATTTTATTTATGCCACCTAAATGATAATGTTTTGGTGCGGCATTAAGCTAGCATGTAGGGTAAGCAATAATAACATTTTCTTACTCAGTAACTTCAGTGTGTTTTTGATATTACCTCCCCCACTTGTTTTTAAATGTGTTCTAATGACCATTTTCTTACAAAGCAGATATGATGTCTTTTAGCAGTCCCACACATATTTAGCAGTAGTGCTATTTTACAACCTGATTGATAATACAGTTAGGTGTTTTTCTTTCTGTATCCATTCTCCCCTTTTTCTTATGGGAAGCCATAGCTTTGTGTTTTTTACATATTGCATTGTCTGCAAATATATCTAGAGCAGAGATTTTACTACCATGTTTACCAGATACCAGGTTTTTTTCCCTCAAATTATTTGGGGATGGGTGAGTAGGCTTAAGAGAAGACAGCTGTTAAAACAAACAAATGGACAAGCGAGCATGTGGCTGAAGCTCCATGACTGAAAAAATATGGATGCTTCTGAAGATTAGTCTTAGTTTGGAAGGAAGCTGTTCTTCTGCTCAATGTTAACCATTTCTGTAATGCCTAAAAAAGGGCCTCTTTCTCTGTGTCATTTCTTTCCCTGTTCAGTTTGTCCTCCCTTCCCTTCATCTCCATCAAACTTGTCTCCTTTTTCCGCATCATCCCGATGCATCTTCTTCCCATTCTTCATCTTTTTTCTATTCCTGTGAATGCATACACATTTCTATGTGTGAAAGTGGTGCACGTGAGAATATTTGTTAGTACATGCAGATGAGAGGAAACCTGTTATTTATTTGCTTGTTTGTTCAATTTATATAGCAATTTAATTATTAATTTAATAGCATAATTAATTTTAATCAGTCTTTATTAATTGAATTACTATATTTATTCCACTCTTGTCCTTTCTCAGAGTGTATCTATACATGTATATGTTTGTATATGTATATGCACAATCAAATATGACACATGAAGACATTTATTGAGGAGAATAGAATTTCCAGGACTGATCTCAGATCATGTTTGTACTACATACTAAGCTTAGATTAGTGTTAACCATGGATAAGATACGTACTCAATAAATGCAAGGGGGAGAAGTATATCTTACTGAACAGCATTGCAGCCTATTTGGGTGAAATTACATTCCAATAGTGAACAGCATATGCCAGGATAATAAAGACATTATGGAGTGGAAGTGCCGTGGATTGTTCAAATCCTTTCCCTGATATAAATGACTTTGAAGGCTCCATAATATGGATAAGAAATAAAACTGGCATAGAAAAAGTTCACATAATTATAGCAAAAGTGGCTCTCCTGAATGGAGCAAGTGCTTAACCCTTATAAGAAAGAATATGGATAGAGGGATAGAAGGAATAGATGTCTGAAATAAACATTTTTCAAATGCAGATCTTGTTAAAGTGACAGGGAGCCAGTTTGGTCTAGTGGTTAAGGCACCAGGCTAGAAACCAGGAGACCGAGAGTTCTAGTCCCACCTTAGGCATGAAAACCGGCTGGGGGACTTTGGGCCAGTCACGCTCTCTCAGCCTAACTCACCTCACAGGATTGTTATTGTGGGGAAAATAGGAGGAGGAAGGAGTATTAAGTAAGTTTACCACCTTGAGTTATTTATAAAAATAATAAAGGTGGGATTAAAAAAAAAATCTAAAATAAATCAATCAATCAATCTATCTATCTATCTATCTATCTATCTATCTATCTATCTATCTATCTATCTTCACGGCTACTCCTTTGGTTTACCATGTAGTAAAAAACCTGAGACCATGAAATCTCCAGCATGAATCTGAAAAGGACTCCAGTATACCTCAGAAACCTTCATCACCCTCTTTGGTACTATCTCATCTTGCAAATGTAGCTTCCCATAGTGCAAAAGATACCCTGAGGCTTTAGAAGGGGCTGTTAATTTTTGAGACTATAGTTAGCAGCACAGAGAAGTGTATCTAAGGGATCATGCAGCACTTTCAGCCTTTCTAAGTTCTGAGTCTGGTGTTGCAATAGCCAGGTCTGTAACTTCTAAAATTAACTATCCAGGATCCTGTCAGGTGTGTGGTGTGTGTGTTGCTTTGTGGTTGCTGTTGTTGTAGCCTGGATACTAATGTTGGCTCTTTCATCCTCTGTGAGCATCCATTCCACAGACTTCCTGAGAAGCTTCTGCCAAGAGAGGAGAGGAGAACATATTCCTTTCAGGATTGTCAGTGTTATTTCTACTGTGATTTTAATTTTTGCCACACTGGATTATTATTACATTGTTTGTAAATTCCTACCACATGCTCAGAATCCATTTCTTCTTTTGTAGCATTACAGTAAAATAGGTCTCCATTTATATCATATATAAAAAATCAACACCCTCAAGAATCTCAAAAGGCCTTCTGCAGAAGTACATATGTTAATAAGGTTAATTTCATCTTGGAATTGTAGGAAACACTCTTGACAAACTAAAGTAATAAGGATCTTAAATGTTAACAAATGAAGAATAGTAATTGACGTGTATAATTGAAATGGTTTACAGGTAGTCTTATTGCAGTTTTCCACATATTTTTCCTAAGTACAGTGTTGAAAATTGCTGCTCTCAAACTGAACTATATTTTCAGGCTATAACTCTTGCTAGACCTTGCTCTCCTTCTGTTTCAGCGTATTATGAGCTATAAAGGCACAGCTATTCAGGTTCAGAGTGGCAAAAAAGATTTATGTTCATGCAACAAAGCTGTGCCCACATAGAACACCTACATACTGTATTTTCAAATATATCTTTGTTTTGCTTGTGTGTCTATATTAGAAGCTGCAACAGTTTCCATTAATGAAAATTGAAGGAGCGTTTATTACCACTGACACACAGTTTAAAAAATAAGCTATTTTGTTCTGAAGCTCATAGACATTGTCAAATGAGATAGAAAAGCCTTGAAGACTTGATTAGTACTGTAGTTTGGATCTCAGTACTTCACATAAATATATTTCTGAGGCAGCTTTAATTTACATTTATTTTTGCTAAAACCATAAGAGCCAAACAAGAGATACTGAATCAGCTATTGCTGCATCTGATCGTTTAAATTAATGTAATAGCAGTGGTGTCTAACTGCTGTACAGAAAACAGAAGCATCACTGCTCTGCCAAAAACAGGTACTCTTTTAAATTAGAAGGACAAGACTTGATGAGAAAAAACAAAACAACAAGAACTGATAGCAGAATAGAAACAATAAATAAGAGCCACGTGTTATTCAACCATTATGCTAGAAGTAGAAATCATTTGATAGACTATATCAAAAGTATACAATTCAATTATTCTTTCTTATATGTTCTTACAAGTAAAGTTGCATAGTGAAAATTAATTCTAGAAAAGGTGGAAGGGAGCCAAACTGATATATACTAAAATGAGATTCAGTTATTGTGGCAAGTAATTTGAACTCTGCTACAGAGAAATTAGCATCTTGCTTGGGTCATGTCCATTGACAACACCAACAGTTGCTTAATATGTAACAGATGTGTAATTGTTTGGATGAACTTTATCCGGCAAACTATCCACCTTTTCCACCATAGCACTGTACCCATAATAAGCAGAGTGACTTGATTAGACTAACAAGGGTGAACCACACCAGTCTTGGGAAGTCAAATTGTCTGTTATGGGATATTATTCCACATTCTAGAAGAGGACGCCCAATGGGCAAAGGAGAAATAACAAATGCATAATGGCCCACCTCAGTGAATTATTTACAATCCTTCCAATTCTGTACATTTCCATCTGATTACATAGCAAGTAAACCGCATGCGGTTCTCCCCTCAGGGACCAGTTCATTCACATACTGAAAAATTGCACTGGGTGGGAAATTCCATGCTAACGGATAGTATAAACCTAGATCAATTACGCTGTTTCCTAAAAGCTTTTCAAGTGTCCAATTTGATGTGGTAGTTAAAAATTCTTGAGGTAATCTTCATTTAATTGTCTAAACTTGGCATGTAATCTTAATCTTAAGATTTATGTATTTATTTAATCCAAGTTATTTTTATTTACAATGCAAAGAAAAAGAATAATTTATTATATTTATATCTTGCCTTTGTTTAGGACCTCAGGACATCATACATAGCATTTCCTCCTCCCAACAATAATTCTATGAGATAGGCTAGTTGAGAGAGAGAGAGAGAGGCCCAAAGTCATTCATGGCTAAAGGCAGACTTGGACCTGAATGTCACCAGTGCCACTCCAACAACTTCATTGCTGCACTGCAGTGGCCTCTCTGACCATATGAAAATCTCGATCATGTAGTCACATAGGATGCTGTACATAACACTGCGTGTTATGGGGTAGGGGTGGAAAAAAGAACAAAGTAATGTCAGGAGGCCTTTAATATCTATGTCTTCATAGCATCAAGGTCTTTTATATAGACTTCTGGGAGTTGCAGTGCTAATACATTTGGAAAATACTACTTAGGAAACTTGTAGATTCAGCTTATACATAGAATCTTTACAAAAATGCCAGTGAAGGCCTGGAGAAATGCTGTGCTTGGTTCTTCTCTCCCATGACAGGTTCAGTATTTGCTTTGAGTTATATGAAGAGAGCTTATATAGGTTTCAAAACATACATGAAATAAGTACAAATTATTATTAACCAGACAAATTATTAACCAGACAAACTAAATATGTAAATGTAGCGGCTATGATTATTTTTCAGTTTGTGGCAATGAAGTTAACATTGAAGGAAAGATTTTAGTTGGAGCAACCAGAAGGAGGTTTTTTTTTTTAATCTCTCAAAGACAGCCTAAAATATTTTCAGTGAATTAAGTAAGTGACTATGGGTACATTGGTAAAGACTGAAAAAATGATGCATGTTTCATAAATTCATCCCCTCACATATGAGAATATAGCCACTACCCATTTTAGAGCATGCTACATTTTCCATCAGGGTTGAGTAATGCCTAAAATAGAAAGGTTTACTAATAATTAAGAGAAATACTAGTTTTGTGCTTTGTTTTGTTTTAGTACCTTACTATTTTATAGATCTAAATTTTACCCACGTTCCAGGCAGTTATAAGATTCCCCTTAGATATATAGAGGTTTGGACTCTGGTTATGAAACACTAAATGTGTGCTGTGGCTGGAAGATAATAGTGTATTTTGTACATTCTATTGAATATCAGTATTGTGATGCTGATATTGATAGAATGTCATGAATATACTACAAGAATGTAATTCCCCTGTGGACAATATGCATAATTTTAACAGGTAAATGTAGGAGTGATTTTTTAATTACAAAAACTTCCAGGATTTCATAAGAAAATTATTTGATGGGGATGACCAAGAGTTAAGGGATCATGGGATTTTGGGAGATAGTCTGATGAAAATGTCAGCCCATTGTGCAGCTGCTGTGAAAAAGACAAAATCTGTGATGGAAATAATTTGGAGAAGAGTAAGAATAAAACTGACAATATCTTCATGACTTTGTAGAAATCTGTAAATTAGAATCCTTAGTGTAGTTCTGGCCACCATACTGGAAACAGCCGCTGAAATTATCAAGGGACTGGCACAATTTCTCTATGAGGAAAATTTGTTGGTTACAATCGGCATGATAAAGATGAGCAGAATTAGGCAAGTTTAGGAGAAAGGGGTTATGATCATCTTTTCTCATGATTAGACTTCACATACCTAATAAAATGGACTGTTTTCCATGAAAGCTTATGTATTAATAGGAATGGTAGTCTTTAAGGTACACGAAGTCTCTTTGCTGTTTTGCTAGAAAAGCTGAATGATGGGAGATCAAGGACAAATAAAAGAAATGATTACTTTATGCAGTGTATGATGAAAATGTAGAATTTACATAGAGCATAGCTAAATAGGATACAGCAATGCACCCTAAATTGAATAGCATTAAAAAAATCAGTGTCTTCTATCAGTGTCAATAATTATTAAGCTATACTTTTAATTATATTAATTCTACCTATATAGTATTAATTATAATATTAATACAATATAATTAATATAATATTAATTATACCTTTACCTTTATGATCAGAAGAAGCATGATTCACAGTGTCAGTTATTGGAAAACATAAGGGGGAAGATGCTGTTACTCTTATGATCTCCTTGTGGACTTTCAAAAGTCTCCTGGTTGGCCATTGCTAAACTAAATAGGCCTTTGATCTATCTAGCACATTTTCTTCAAAAGTTTGTTAATACTTTACTACGAATGAACATATGTCATTGTAAATTGTGGGATTGGTTTAATAAGATTTTGCCATATTCATTAAACAAGATCGAATATTAAAAGACTCAACAGGACCAAAGGCTATAGGTTTCAGCAAAAGAGTTTGACAAGATTGTTGTTACAGGCTCAATATTTTTCAGAGAGAAAACATTTCAGAAAAGATTGTGCATTGCCATAAGTATGCAAAAATTACTATTCATTATGAGTGATTTATACAAGTGGTTTTAGTATATGCCTCATTGGTTGAGGAATTCCCTGTAATCTGTATTGTTTTCCATGGGAAAAAGGAGATTTTTATATCTAAAAATTTGTGGGGTCAAATTTATTTCTAAATGTGCTTCAGTTAAGTAAAACCTCACAAGTAAGGTATAGATATAAACAATTTGGGATTTTTATCTTGCATTTTCCATTTTTCTTCATGAAGAACATTACTCAGTGACCTTGATCTTCTAAACCAGTGTTTTTCAAACTTGGCAAGTTTAAGATTCATGCTGGCTGGGGAGTTCTGGGAGTTGAAGTCCATGGATCTTAAAGTTGTAAAGTTTGAAAAACACTATTTTAAACAATGTCCATATTGCCTGGAATCTCAGAAGGTTTGGATGCTTGTTTTTATGGCACTGAAAATTATTGGGAGAAACATCAATAACTTCAGATATGCTAGTGATATCATTTTGATGGCTCAAAGATGGGAAGATTTAAATAATCTCTTGCTGAAGATGAAAAGAGAGATCGCAAAGGCTTGTTGCTACTCAATATTAAAAAACAAAACAGCAATAACAACCCAATGCAAATGAGTCACCCCACAGTGAGATGGGCAGTGACAAATTTGAAATATAAATAAGTAAGTGGAGAAGAAGATGAAGTAGTAAAATATTTTATCTTCCTAGGTTAAAAGATTCATGGGGATAGTGACTGCAACCATGAAATTAAAGGACCTATGTTACTAGGGAGAAGGACAGATCTAGACAAAATATTAAGGTGCAGAGATATCACATGGACAATGAAGGTGCATATTTTCAAGGGCATGGGTTTCCCAGCTGTAACACATGGGCTATGAAAGTTGGACCATCAGAATGCCTGAAGGAAGAAGAATGGATGCTTTTGAATCGTGGTGCTGGAGAAGATTGTTGAGAATATTTTAGAGTGCAAGAACAAATCATTCAGTACTAGATGAAGTAAAACAGACTGCTTTCTGGAAACAAAGGACACATAATGAAAAGGCAAGAGTCATTGACTGGAAAAGACACTGACAATTGGAAAAATCAGAGACAATTCAGAAAAAAGATAAATCAAGTGGTTAGGTACGATTATTGATGGCACAAGCATGAGCTTTCAAAAATTCAAATAAGTAATTATTCAAGACAAACCTATTAAAATGATGTCCATCAGGCCACAACAAATCAGAAGTGACTGAACAGCAACCGAAACAATTGTTTGGATTTTTGCAGCTCAGCTATGGCAGCCCAACACTCTTACACATTCCAGCAAGCATAACTGTTTTAAAAAACATAGGAAAAGCATGCAGAGCATGGCTTCTGAATTTTAATAATCCTAACAATGTCCATAGGAGATGCATCTGTATTTTCTTCTGTGTAATGAAGTAACAGGACGTACCTGTGTGTTTGCACGTGCACAGGTGCACTTTCTCCCCATGGATGGATCAGTGTGTGTGCGTATGTGGGAGTGTGGAGCAGGGGTGTGAAACATGGACTCTCATCCCCAGAGGAGCGAAGAAGAGATAAGAGGATGAGACTGGCCCCTCCCTGAGGAATGCTAGTGATGTTTGTAGTTTGACCCTGGGAAAGGCTCTCAGTCTGAGAAGATTCTGTAATGGTGTGAAGCCAATTAAACCTTGCTGGATTGAATCTGTATTGTCTCCTGGAGTTTCCTGGGCTAAATCTGACAGCATACATGTTGTATGTGTATGCCTGTGAGGATCTAATCGGGGCAGGTGCATATGCACTCACTGTGTGTGTGTGTGCATGTATCTGCTCTCCCCTTGTATAGAAACTATGTGTGTTTGTTTGTCCTTGTGTGCATGGAGAAGCACAGAGTGGCTTGCACGCTTTTGGTCAAGGTTAAAATCGTTACTACTAAAAGGCATCTTCCACTTAAAGAAATGGCTAGGGAATGTAGATCCATGAGATTCTTGTGTCAATTTGAAGATAGATGGATCTTTGGGTTAGAGAAGGGAGCTTTGTATTCTGCATCACTCTTAGGAAATATGCCAAAATGCTTTTACTGATTACTGAGTAATTTTGTTGTTGTTCAGTTGTTAAATCGTGTCCGACTCTTCGTGACTGATTACTGTATTATCAGTAATTTTCCTAATTATATCAGATTTCCTCTTTCCTCATTTTGGTTAGCATTTGATTGGTTTAAATGACCAGACATTGCTGAGAACTTCTAAATCATCAGTATATTCATTGTCTGTTTGGCTGACATCAAAAGGCAAATTTCAGAAAACTCACATTCACATGTCTTAAATAAATATATTCTACTCCCCATAAATCTTTCTTCACTAGGATAGATATTGTTTGATGGATGGTGTGTACGGTGTTGTGGCTAAGAGTCTCAGCTGGAACTAGGACATCCCTAGCATTGACACTGAGTTGTTTATATAAGCTTCCATTCTGAATCCGAGACTTGTGATTTTTTTTTTTAATGTTCCATATAAATAAGTATTGTAGTTTAGCAGTGTCACTGAATAAAGCATATGAATCCAGTGAGTCAGGGACTCTGCAAACTTTTTTTGTCATTGAGATTCAGTGAATCTCAAGTACTTCTCCTTGCCCACATTTTCCTTCACCTTTGTGTGTTACAGTTTTTCTGCAGTGTATATAAAACAATTATCATAATATTATGATAATATTTTTTTTCCATGATGGCAACCCGAAATAAAATGAATCCCTCTCCAAAGTCATGCTATAACTAAAAAGCTTTCAGATATCATCATATTTTGTAGTAGAATAGTGTCACCTGGAAATTTGTTCCTATTGGCTGTGGATTAAGGGTGTTAAAGTCAATATTCTAAAGGACAATAGACTGGGTTTAGGATGTACAAATTGGCAACTTTGGTGAATTTGCAGTTTTTACTCATAGCCGTGATCAAGTGGATTAAACAGTGATTTAAAATTTAAAATCTCATCCCTTGAGCCATGATTTTGAACCAATACAGCAAAACATTAATGCTGCAGAATATATTTTGGCTGGAAGAAAATTACTCATTTAATTACTACTAGTTCAGCTGTCTTGTTTGCAGGCCTCTAATTTGCACATGCAAATAGCTATTTTCTTAAGGTATTTCCCTATCTGCTAGGGACACAAAATTCATTCTCAACACTTCATTTGATGCTAGTTCAGTCCTTAACAATTTTAAGAAAGCATTTACTATCTTAGTTCAATGATTACTTCACCTATCAAATTAAGCCAGTTTGTTTAGCTATGGTTTAATGACTCAAGCACAAATACCTACATTCACCTAACATTCTATATCATTACTTATTTATTGGATTGATATCCCACCTTTCCTCTGGGAGCTCTAGGTGGTATACACAGCAGTCCTTTTTCAAAGTATGTGGAGTTGGTTTTGAGGCATCCCAAGGGGATGATTGAGGCGCTGGGTTTGTCTTGGTTTTATAGTTTATGGTTTTTAAAAAATAGTTATGGATTTTATTGTTGTTATAAGCCACCCAGAGTTGTGTTTTAAGTTGGGCAGCCATACAAATCTTATAAATAAATAAATAAATAAATAAATAATTTTTCATGCAGTGCCTCATGAGGTAGATTGGGCTGAGAAAGAATGACTGGCCCACAATCTCCCAGTGAACACCCATGACAGGGTAAAATTGAATCTGGGTATCCATGTTTCTAGTCTATCACCTTAACCACTATGCCTCACTGATTTAGAAAATATATTGGCTGTATTTGAACAGTAAACTAAACCAAAATTAAAGAAGTGTCAATATGACAGCATAGCCAGATTTAAGAGCTCCCGCTGCCTACCATCTTAGTAGATTTGGAGGAATCTTCTAAAGGGCTTGTGGAAAAATATTTGGAGACATTCTAGATCTTGAGCATATTGTTTGCTGAGATCTTGCAAAATCAACCACTGCTTAAGATCTTGGGCAGGAAAAAAAGCAGCAATGGAGGCTGTATAAAGCAGACTCTCATTAGTTACCTGGACACAATATAAAGAAGTATGAATCTTAACAGGATGGGAAATCATAAGTTTAACTGACTGTCCTTTAACAATTTTTTTTATACTTGCTTGAATTAGCCAAATTTTGTAGATTTTTTCTTCTTTGTAATAGCAGACAGGCTGCATCCTTAGAGGTGTCCTTGTATAGGGCCTAAAACCTCCTTTCATGATTTCCCACAAAAATTCAGTGGTGTGCTTGTACAGTAACAGTTTCTTGGTATTTTTCTGGTGTTGGATTTTGCAACTTAAAGATTTAAAAAAACCAACAACAGGAAAGGGGAGCTTGCAGTACCATGGCCATGAGGTAGAAAAGCAAGGGCAGCCTGCTTCACTCAGCCTGGGCAGAAACTGAAAGTTGTCCACCAGGAGAAGTAAGGAATGAATGGAGCAAGAACTTCAAGGATTGCGGATAGATATTGATTTAAGGTGTCATGCTTGGCTCATTTGTAAAGTTATCTTTTAAAAAATGGCAGCTACTGACCAGCAGAGAGCACAGGAGTCTGGCAGTCCAAGGCAGTGACCAGCTGCTGGAGGGGAGGGTGTATGCCAGACACTGCAGCCAATCGGATTTGGGCTGGTGCTAGAGTAAAATGATGTAGTGGAGACATCCACACTGAAGGGCTTAAGGCAGCTTAAGTTGTAAAACAGTACTTTTAAACTGAAACTGGGCACAGGATGCATTTGCATTGGGCTTGATGTGGAGGAAGATAGCATCATCTATTTCTGCAGCCAGGAAGTAATGGGCAGCCCATACTAGTGATGGGCCAAGCAGAGAATGCAGATTTGCTTTTAGAATGGGAGATAATTCTAAATCAAACTTACGGAAAGGCATTAGGAAAACAGTGCTTGAGTTTGTGGGGCGGAGGGGAGCATGTAAACCTTGCCTTGAGACCAGAAGCCACCTTGGGAGGGGGAGGAACATAGCCCTTGTGGAAGGAAAGGTTACTAAGTAGATAGTTTTATGTTTTCTTCCAGCAACCAAGTAGTAGTTTGGGTAGATCAATATAAATCAAGAAAGTCATGCGTGAGTAGAAAATAGCATTAAGGTTCACCTTCTCTCCTTCAGCACCAGAGTCAGAGTGCTTTCACTGCCAAAAAAAAAAAAAGGAAGATTTATTTTTGTTGATTTCCTCTTCTACTGCAGTGTTCTCCTTTGGCCACTTCCACACAAGGACAGTGCACCAGTTCACCACTGGCTCTGACTTTTGTGATCCTATCATAGACATTTGCTATGTTTGGGAGGTGATCTGGTGTATTTTGGGCTTTACTGTGATATACAGGTAATCCTCACTTAACAACAGTAATTGGGACTGGCAACTTCATTGCTAAGCGATGCAGTCATAAAGCGGAAAATCATGTGACTGCGCCAACTTACGACAGCAGTTTTGGCAGTTCCGGTTGCTGTTGTTAAGCAAATCCCATGTGGTCATTAAGTGCAACCTCATGTGATCACCATTTGCAACCTCCTGCCGGCTTCCCCATTGGCTTTGCTTGTCGAAAACCAACAGTGAAGGCTGCAAATGGCGATCAAATGATTGCAGGGCACTGCGACCATCGTAATTGCACACTGGTTGCCACAATCACATGAGCACGTAAATGCTGCGACAGCCAGAACTTTGAGGACCGATTGTAAGTCCCACTCATTCAGCGCCATCATAAGTTTTAATGGTCACTGAACAAGTGGTCATTAAGTGAGGACTATCCGTACTTGAAACTACAGTAAAGCTTGTTTATTTATTTGTTTGTTTATCATGCAGTGGCTCTGTGGACTTTGGTTATTTCTCCATTTGCAGAAATTATTGCCTAATCTTGCCTTCAGGTTCTTGGGCTTCAACCATCCTATTAGGTCTTTCAAGGGAAAGGTGGGTTGATGGTTTATAGCTACCTCTCAGTAGAATAGGAGTCTTTCCATTTTTTTAAACACGTAAGCAGACAGATGCACACAATATTAAGTAAGAATTATGTAGGTTTCTGTGAATGTTTGTCCATGCAAGTAATTTATTGTGCCTTCCTTATATATGGAATGGGGACAGGGGAATTTCTACAGGACTTATTGCAGTTGGTCAATGTTCCTTTGCTCCCTGTCCTTAGTGTTGTGAGACTGGCTGCAGGGAAGACAATTGTGGATCCCTTCTAACTGCTTTTGAAGGACTAGGGAATGGAAATGCTGTCAGTGTGGACTTGCCTACTATTTAAGATTCTCTGACTCTGTGGAATAGCTTTTGGGTGAGTGTTAGAGACTGAAGATTATCTACTGTCCTGTTCAGACAAAAGAAAAGCTGTGATAAATTAAAAGCCTTTTGCTGGTACAAGGAGCCCTTCACTGTGCAGAAGGCTTTTACTGCATGTAGCTCATCACATTAATGTACAAATTATTCAGATACAAATCCCAGCTTGACCCCATTTTTAAAAAGGCTGAGGAAGATGTAAACAAGAGCATCCACTGAGATGTCACCGAATCTCTATGCAGCTATCCGCCAGTTAAATGTGTGGAGTTAAATGGACATGGCCTGTGTTCTTAGATACTGTTCAGATCTTTATAAGAAGGTTGAAGAACTTGCTCTGTTTGGAAACTCTGCCACATTAACTGGATTGGTCTTCACTGTTGGATGGGACAGTAAAGGACAAAGTAAAGACCTTGCTAAAGTCTTTTGACCATTATTTTTATTTTTATAGCAAAGACCTAGAAATGCACATCCAGATGGAATGTGAGCAACAAAGGGAAATAGTCTTAAGTTTCTAATAAATGTGCACAAGGTGGAATTTTGGTAGTACAGTATAGGATTTTTCCTGATCCTGAATAAGAAAATGTGCTGGCTGAAATACTCTCTTTTGAACTACCATTAAAAATCCAGGAATTCTGTTCTTCGGTTATCACAGTCACTAGTTACATGTAATAGATTACATGTAATAGAGAAGATACAGATACAAATATATTGTGTTTGTACATTTTGCTAAACTGTAATGCAGTTTATTTAGTCTTGGCTTAGAGGACTTCCACACTAGCAACCAGCAGCACCACTATGGTGATATAAAGCTTGCCTGCATTAGTGGCCTCCACACTGGCTGTATGATGCTGTAAATCACTAGTGTGAAGCTTCTTAATGTATTGAACATAGTAAGTGATTGTGTTTTATAAATCATGCATTATGGTTTGGTGTGCTTTGCTAAGGGGAGGATGTAATCAGTAAACACTAATTAAGGAAATCATGAGTTAATGTAATAGGTGAACCACATTATATGGTTAAACAGAAACCATTTGTTGCAAGCTGAAATTAAAGTTAACCTTTGTTCCTAATGGTTTTAAGCTTGCATGTTTATTGTGTGAACTGATATTGAAGCTCACAAAACTGCCCAGTGTCCAAGGATGCAAATAGGAATGCCAAGCTTTTCTCAAAAATGTATCTTTGATGGTTCCAATTTACATAAGCCCCACTAAGACACTAGATTAAGATATGTCTCTCCAATAATGTTGCATTATATAATGTCTTCATTTCTGTAGATAGGTTTCTCAATAAAACCATGGAATTTGATTTCCTAAACTGATTTTTTTTCTTATATAGCACTGCAAATATTTCTTTTTTACATTTATTCCATATATAGTAGACCTATTTTTTTATAACCATCTTTCTTGGTATCCAGAATAAAGTGAGAAGTTGTTTCTATTGATTTCCATAATAATTGCTCTACAAGTATATATACACATAAACAGCTACCTTTCCTCAGACTAGCAGTACCAGATACCAAAAAAGACATTTATTTACAAAAAGAAATATAATTTTTATACATACTGTAGATGTCTTGTCAGCTTTGTTTGTGATGTTTCCCCTCCTTTTGCCTTAGTTTAAATACCTTGCAAATGGAGTTCTTACCTGAAAATTTTTATTATAGTGCTATGTTTAATTAGATATAATGAACATCAAACAGATTAGTACACACAGTAAATCTACTTTTTCCATAACTTTTTATTTTTGGAAAAGTTCTGAATTTTTTAATCTTGCTTTGTTGACCCAGAATTTTGATGAAGCTACATGAGTTTGTTTTAATAGGCCAATCAAAACCTTCTTAGAAAATCTTCTGTATCTTTTTTTTAGTCCTTCACCAAAACTATCAGAATTTTTTAGGGAAGCCTTTCTACAGCTTCAAGGCCATATATGGGCTCTTGAAGGCTAGGACATGGGTTCTAGAGCTTTTGCAAATGTTACCATAGACTTAGAATATTTAATGTGAAAGGAAAAGAATTAATACATGAAAAAAACATATTAACTGTATTTAATTTTTTTTAAACTTTTTCCTATTTCATCACCCACTTTTGGTTATATGGCTCCCAGCGTGCTTCTCCAAGGCTAGATGTGTACCTTGGCCCAAACAAATTGTCCATCACAAAGCCTCCAATTTTATATCTTTCTTGGATAACTGACTAAAGTAAGATTTTCTGTTCAGGGTATTTGTCCTTAAAATACATGAGTAGGACAAATATTAAGAGATTGTTTATATCTAACAGGTCTATTTCAAATAATTTGATTTGTCTAAAAGGTTGCAAAAGTAAGAGAGGTAATATTTTTATTATATTTGTCTATTTTACATGTCTTCACTGTTATTATCAGACTGATTTTATGAATGAGAACTGAGAGGGTGCAGTTGTTTAGAACTCCACAATTACCACCTTGTAGGTAAGGCAAGTCAGGAACAACAAAGGTAAATTCTCAGTGGAAAAGAATATTCCTGAAGTGGCCATCCAGCAGCTTAGTAGAGGGTACCTATTAAATACATAGGGAGCATTTGAATTGGCTGTATTTAATTAATTTTAAATGGAAATTTGGAGAAATGTATTAAGTACCATTTGCAGACAGGATTTAATTAAATCCTATAATGCCAAAGGACTGTTCTGAAGTTTAAACCTGGCTATCAAGGATGTCAAATTCAGTGTTACTAAAGATAGGGCAGAGGAACAGCTCAGTTTTTCACTGGGTTTCAAAGACTGTACTCCTGTTCATTTTTATCTGAAAGTAACCTCTATTTGGATGAAGCAAGGAACACTTCTGAATAAAAATGTGGAAAGATTAGAATACACAAGTGTATAGTTCTGTTCAACCTACTAATAATATATGGAGGCATCTCTCTTACTTGATATCGTCATGGAAAATTGGCTAGAAAGAACAGACTGCTAAATCTATAATGCATTAAGGAAGTTAATGCAGTTTAAGATACAAGAATACCCCAGGTTTTATTACATAACTATTTAGGATGTTTTTATTGGTTCTAGATACTGTTTAGTGTATTGTAAACTAGTGCATGATGCTGAAAGAAAAATGCCCTGCAAAAACTATCAGTAAGTTCAACATTCATTCACAGATATGAATCCAGACTCTTAATACTAAGTACTGTATTACTTAGAAGTAAAAGTACAGAAGACATCAATATTGTTCCTCCCTTGTAGAAGCTAATTAATGTATTTTAATATTGTTATTGTTGTTAATTATAACAATATGCAAACTCTTTTTGTTTTGTTTCCTGGACCATCTTTCTAATTTCAGCATGAGATCCCAGAACAAACACATTTACAAGTTTTCTTGTGATTCTCTAAATAACAAAAAATGAATTACTCCTGTTCAGCTGAACTGAAATAAATGCCCCTTTCAGATCCTACTTCTGACTTTATAGCAACATACCTTATTGAGGCAGTTTCTTTCCCTCAACTGACAAAATAAATCTGGAACAAACTGAAACATATTTCCATTTCCAAACTAACACTTAAATCAAATGTGTGTATCCTTCAAGGTAAGAGGGAAGGGTTAAGATAGCTTTTCTGTTTTGTGCAGTTTCTACAAAACCCAGCAGATAAACTTTCTATATTCTTGAATGTTGCACACTTGTTAAAGACATGTGAATTCTATCAAAGACAGCAATTTTATACATATGCCTTTGCATTTTCTTTTCTACAAACAAACATTATAATAACAGGTCCTTTTCTCTTTCATTATATAATTTACATTAGCACCTTGCAGCTTACTCAGGTCATGATTAATGCTTTGTCATCCATTGATCCTTTTCTTCCAAGGCTCATGAAGTGAGAGAGAACAAAATGAAGCCAACTCAGAAAAGTCATGTTGATTAATGTAAAGCTTCATGTTGTGTGTGGCCTTTTGATGACTGCAAAGAAGTTCAGGGCTTCAGGCTACATCTGGCTCTGTTTCCCAAATCAATAACATGGTCATGGTATAATTTAGAATAGGGTTATATAACTGAAGTTACTCAGAGAAGTGCTTATTAACCTTATATAGCAACTTAAGAGGACCACATTCTTGTATTAGCATTATCCAGTCAAATTAATGCAGTGTTTCCCAAATTAATTTTATATTTTTATTGCCTCAATGTTCTTTCTAGTTAGCTGCCTTTTTTACTCTGTACCCCATGATGCAATTCACTTTTGTGGAACAATCACAGAAGCTCAGTTCCTCTAGCAGTGGCTGGACAGTCATCTGTCTAGAATTTTCCTGCATTGAGCAGGAAGTTGGACTTAGCTGCCTAAACAGTTGTTTCTAACTGTGTGATTCTGTGTTGCTAACACTCCCTTTTCTCTCCTGATATTAGTGTCTTTTTTCTGTACATTCCATGGGTCTATATCTTTGTCACAATTCCCTTCCTGTTTCCCAGTTCACAGCTGTTTCTCAAGAGAGCAAACAAATGGAAATTTAAAATTCTCAAAGCAGGAATTTTATCAGGAAGGGAGGGGTCTAAAACCTGTGGCGCATGGATTCTAATGAAGAGATGAAAACAATACTTTATCACGATGCATATATTAGGAGCACAAATGTCAGACACTTACTCAGATTCATGAAAGAAATAACATGCAGAACAACATGCAAAAGATTATCTGTGGACGTGGTAAGCAGATTTGGAACATGTATCATTGTAATACTTTCTCTTTTTAAATGCTACACAAGGCTTAAGTGCTCTGAAAATTGTTTTCAATAAAAGTGGTCAGCATTTATACATAAATAAATAGTAAAGACAAAAATAGGCCTTTTGATGTGGTTGAATACTTGTAGGCTAGCTAGGTGAATAAGAAAGCAGAAGTATTGTGTCTACCTCTTCTGTTCTTGTCTTCCAGACATTTATCTCCCCTGAAATGGAGTAAAAAGATTATTTTTTAAATATTTTCTTTTGAAGTTTGTACCTAATTTTATAGTCTGAGCTAGCCCACTTCAGCCCCATGTGCTCTAGGATATATTAGCCATTGACTGACTGGAAATTCTGGGAGTTATAGTCCCAACAAACACTTGTTGGACACTTAAGATGAGGAAAGCGAGCAGAGGTGATAGCTTTGTAGATATTGGTCTGGTTCACATCATGCTAAGCAATAATTTGTTTAACCAATTGTAGAAAATCTGCAGTTATTTTTATTAAATCAGGCCTACGAATGATATATACTGCCTTTTCCATAGCAGCTCCTGCCTTATGAAACATCCTTCCCCTTGAGATCCAGCAGGCCCCCACCCTCTTAACTTTCTGAAAAGCTGTTAAGAGCTGGCTTTTCCCCCAGGCACTGGGATAGCAAGGTTGGAACCTGGGAGAGTATATAGCTGGATGGATGTAGTTGGATTGGGAGCCTGGTTTCTTTTGTTGTTGTATTGTTGTATTGTTCTGTTTTTTATTACTGTTGTTAGCTGCCCAGAGTTTTCTCACAAGATGAGCAGTCATATAAATCTTTTTAAATAAATGATAAATAAACTCTCTCAATTCATTTTTGTTTATCAGGATTTCTGGCTGACAGATCTATCAGTCTCCTTGGAGTTTGATATTCCAGTATAAAACAGAAAAATATGAGGTGCCCAATCTCTTTTGCAGCCAAAACTCAAAATGATCACTGAGGCACAATACCTAGTAATGGGGAGTTTCCACAGCAGATTTGCCAGGCCAATTGGAGCTGAGCAAACTGTTATCCTTGACTGCATCATCTCTAGAGTTGTCCCTGAGACACCTGAGATTGTCCACATGGGGAGTTTTGTGTCAGAAGGAGGAAAACACCACTTCCAAACTGGAACAACTAAAGCCAGCTCTAGGCTATCCCAGCAGCAGCCTAGGGATGCAATGAAGGTGGCATCATGAGGCCTTGTTCCTCAAAAATTGTTAGTAAAGCATCTTCATGTCTGGCAAGCAGGACACGAAGATAAGCCTTTTATGTTTCCTGTACAGCAGGCCAATAAAAATGTAGGCAGAAGGCATCTTTAAATCCTTAAAGCAGAGTAAAGTAGCAAAAGTGACCTGTAATTACCTTAATGAGTCATAATCATAGGGAATATGATTTCTACATGTTTTTGGTTGTGTGCTACTTGGAATTAATAATGGAATTTGTGTGTGTGTGTGTGTGTCTGTATCACTATGTGGATACACACATAGATGGAAGTACAGGAAATGAGATAAAGTTTTGTGAGTCCTATTATTATTCTAATTTATTAGTCTTTGCAGTGTTGCAATGTATTGTTTATACAGTCAAATAACCTCTCTCAACAGGTTCATAAAGTTATTTTATAGCTATTGAACTTTGCAGATAACAAGCTACTTCCTACTGGACTTAAAATTGACAATGGCGCAGAACTGATTGTCTGATTAATAGAAATAGATATTGAACAAGCTGGAATTATCGTCTCAGACTCACGGCTTACCTTGTTGTGCTTCAAAGTTGTATTCAATTTTTCCTTCAAAGAATCATCTTGAGAGTCTCAGATAACGCAGAAGGAGAGAAGATGTGAGGGGAAGCAACATTCCACAAATGAAAGCAGCCCCTACTATCCTGTGTGTAGAGATCAAGGTGTACAGGGCAGTCCCTTAGCAACACATATGAAGGAACAAGAGTAGGCAGGGCCTGCAGAACTGCACCAGCAGAAAACAAAATCCAAAAGTACTTGCAAGCATATGGGGCTAGAATACAAAAATAGTGACAAAGACTTCTAGGTGAATTCACACATGGCAGTAAGCCATAAACCAAGAAACCCACATGATGGCTTAGAGCAGAAAAAGGCACTCTAATGCCTGTATGAGAGCCAGTTTGGTGCAGTGGTTAAGGCACAAGGCTAGAAACTGGGAGACTGAGAGTTCTAGTCCTGCCTTTGGCACAAAGCCAGTTGGGTGACCTTGGGCCAGTCACTCTCTCTCAGCCCTAGGAAGCAGGCAATGGCAAACCACTTCTGAAATCTTGCCAAGAAAGCTGCAGGGACTTGTCCAGGCAGTCGCCAGGAGTCAGCATTGACTTCAAGGTGCACACACACAATGTCTCTATGCATGAATGACCTAAGAGAGGTCAGTGACCTGTAGGTCTCCAACTGGCCCACTTCAGGACTGCCCCCTTACCTCTGGCCACAGCTGTGCCTTTATCCTTTGGTTGCTGAAGAGAGCAGAGCCTCACTTGGCAGCTGAAGTTTCTTTTTGTCTTTGGCTTCTGTAGGAATACCAATGTCAAGGAAAGTATTTCACAGGGCCAGTATTCCAAGGAAGCTGCCACCTCCATAATCTATCCTTGCTTCTCTTTCCTGGGTACTCACTGCTTCACAGCAGCCACAGAAACTACCATCCCTGCCTTCATATGAGGACAGCAACTCTGTTGGCCTAATTTTGAGGTGCAGCAAAAGGACCACTATTGGGGCAAGGTTTTCTGCTTTCTTCCCATGTCAAGGGTGTGAAGAAGACACCACAGATTAAATCTCTCTTAAAACTTTCTTCATTGTTAACACAGATGAAGTTTTCATGTCACAAGAAAAAAATGTTTTACAGTTATGTAAAATGATGTTCAACAATTATGTGTTACATAAACTACAATTGGATGGGTTCACATAACACTCCAAACCACAAACAAGCATATTATGTGATTTGAAACAATCGGTGAATCTAGTTATTAGCCATGCCCACACAACATATTCAGCAAGAAACCTCAGTGAGTTTTAGCATAAGCCGTTTTTCACTTCCTCCTGTCTACAGCTCCTTAATCTGAGGTTTCAGACCAGTTTATATGACACCAGGATTAAAGAGTTCGTGCACCCACTTTCAGTATGTTCAGGTCAAGAGAAACATGTAACTGGTAAATAAGGCACTATGCTTATTAAGGTTTATTCCTGAGTTTGTTGTGTAAACACACAACCATGTCTGAAGGCTGAAGCTAATCAAATTGGTTATGGACTAATTGGACTGATTTGCAAACAGTTCTCAGTAATAGTTGGTAAGAGGCTCTTCCTAGTTCCCAAAGAAATGAGGGACAATTTTCTCTTTATAGATGTATTACAGGTAGCCCTTGCTTAACTACCGTGATAGGGACCGGAAAATTTGTTGATAAGCAGGGTGGTCGTTAAGCGAGTCACACCCAATTTTATGACCTTTTTTGCAGCAGTCATTAAGCGAATCACCATGGCTGTTAAGCAAATCACATGGTCATTAAGCAAATCACATGGTTCCCCATTGATTTTGCTTGCTGGAAGCTAGCTGGGAAGGTCGCAAATGGAGATCACATGACCCCAGGTTGCTGCAACCATTGTTAGTGTGACCTGGTTGCCAAGTGCCCAATTCGCAATCATGTGACTGCAGGGGTGCTGCAGCAGTTGTAAGTGTGAGGACCGGTTGTAAGTCCCCTTGTTCAGCATTGTTGTAACTTTGAATGGTTGCTAAATGAATGGTCATTAAGTGAGGACTACCTGTATAAGGAACATAGATATATCCTGTGGTGCTATCCATTATTCACAAGATTAACAGCTGACAAGAAATATACATCCCTCTGTTCAAGCAGGATCTTTTTAAGGAGAGATGCTTACTGTAGCCAAAGGAGAGATCCCCCACAATCTCTTCCTTTAATAGTAGAAAGGCTTTACTGTTTTTGAAAACTACAGGCAGTTTCCAGCTGAAAAGGTAGAAGCTAAAAGCTGAGTTTGTGGGGGAACAAAGAGAGATAAAATTCTTCTTTAACCAATGATTAAATGTGGAATTTGCAGGGAGAAGGATTTTTCAGGTAACAAATTGGCACAGAGGTAACCTCTGTTCTGAGGGTCATTTGTTCTTTAGAAGAATAGGAAAATGTAATGACAAATGTGTTAAGTTTAATTTCTTTTTCAATGTGTTTAAATCTCTTTATGCAAACTCGTTCCTAGAGTATTTTATGTAAATTGATACTTCTATCAGAATACCTCCTAAATAGGAGCAGATAAGATGCTGTCTGTGTTTTGAGCATCCCTGTATTTCCTCCACTGGTGATTGTTTTGCATGAAATTATATACGTGCAAAGGATTGATAATGAAGCTTAAGCTCAGATACTTTGGTCACCTAATGCGAAGAGAGGACTCTTTGGAAAAGACCCTGATGCTGGGAAAGATGGAAGGCAAAAGGAGAAGAGGATGGCAGAGGATGAGATGGCTAGATAGCGTCACTGAAGCAATGAGCATGAAATTGAGCAAACTCAGGGAGGCAGTGAAAGATAGGAAGGCCTGGCGCAATATGGTTCATGGGGTCACGAAGAGTCGGACACGACTTAACGACTGAACAACAACAACAACAAAGGTTAAAAGAATTTTTTTTTACATTCTCTTGTTTCCTTTTTTTAAAATAAAGCTTAATTCTGTTTATCTCTTGTGAGATTGGTCTCTACAAAGGTGGAGGGTCTAATTTCCCTAGCTACACACCTCAACACTGAAGGACTAGGAGGTGGCATTACAGAATTTATTTCCTTTTTAATGTTTTTTTTTTTCCTTATACTTGCCCATAAAAAACAACTGGATATAATGGTCTTCAAATATTGGAAAAATTGTCATACAGAAGGTGAGAACTGCCCTCTGTTGCCCAGAGGACAGGACCAGAACCAATGGGTTAAAATGACAAGGAAAGAGGTTCAGATTAGATATCAGAAGGAGCTTCCTAACTGGAGAGACTGGTTGGTTGGCTGGTTATTTATTTATTTCTCAAATTTATAAGGCTGCCCAATTCATAATGATTCTGGATGGGCAGGGGTTAAAATATACCCAATACAATAAAAGCAGAAGAAAGCAACAACGCAAGGACTAACATACCCAGTACATTAGTAAAATTCCCATAGAAAACGTATACTCCCTTAATATAGTACCTGAGGAAACAGCCATGGGTGCAAGACCTGTTTAAAGGCAGCAGGGTTCAGGCAACTTGAACCTCCAAGGGTATACTGTTTCACAGGGGAGTTTTTTGTGCTCTCTGAGCTTGGTTGTTTGCTTGTGGATGTTTCATTACCCAACTAGGTACCATCCTCAATGTGAGTCAGTGTGGGGATTGCTGCCTGTTTATAGCTTGTCCTGCCAGTTTTGATGGGGGTGTGGTTTCCTCCTTGGTGGTTCCTTGAATAGAGTATTGTTTTCTGCCTGATTGTTTGTCTGGTGTTTATATCTATGTGTCTATTGGTGGCTGATTTACCTGAATGCCAAGCTTGGTCCAAGCCAAATCCAAAAATGTTAGGGAATTCTTGGAAGCTTTTGTGTAAACCTCATTTATACACCATTCAAAAGAGACAATACAAAATGTAGGAAGGAAACAAAAAGACTAGAACACATCCCTTGCAGCAGCCAACATTCAGATAAGCAGGGATTAATACCAAACAAACAATCAGACAGAAAAAAAAACTCTAATCAAGGAACCACCTAGGAGGAACCCCCCCCCCCCCCCACCAAAATTAGTGAAAAACTGGACAGGAGGAAAATCAACTTGTTTGAGCTGCGGTGTTGGAGAAGGCTCCTGAACATTCCTTGGACAGCACAGGTGACAAACAAGCAAGTTCTGGAGTGTATAAAACCAGACGTATCTCTGGAAGGCAAAATCACAAAATTCCACCTTACTTATTTCGGCCATGTTATGCAATTAGACTCACTGGAAAAAGCAGTTATGCTTGGAATGGTCAGTGGTAAAAGGAAACAAGGCTGCCAAAAAACATGGTGGCTAGACACCATCAAAGCTGACACCAGCCAGAGTATAAGACAACTGAAAGAAGCTGTGCAAGATTGGAAAATGTGGAGAGAGCTGGTCCGTAGAATTGCCGAGAATCAGACACGATTGAACAGATATCATCATCATCATTGTCATCCTCATCTTCACTTTAAAATGTCATATTCAACAATGGAGATTTCCCTGAGTTTACTCCCAGGTAATTTAGGACAACTGAAAGATGAAATAAGTGGAAAAGGCTATTTTACTCTTGACATTGTCTGCAAGCTAATTTAATTTAAATCATTCCACTCGCCATGAAACAACACTCCTTGATGGAATATTGAGCTCAAAATATAAAAAAGCACTTTCTAAGGTTTGATTAATACATTTGAGAATATAAGTTACTCACTATTTTCTTAACTCAAATACAAGTTACTTATAATCTAGTCCTAACTGTGTTTATCCAGAATGTATAAGAGTCACCTGTTGGGGGAAGATGGGCGGCATACAAATGTATAAATGAATGAATGAATGAATGAATGAATGGAGGTCAAGGAGATAGAAATTGAGTTTAGCATTGCAGATCCACAGCTGAATGCAACTCAGGTTCACTCAGATCATTTTTCTCAGATGATTCTATTAGTATGACTTTTTACCCATATAAAATATTATTTCAAACACTAAAAACACCAAGGCTTTAATTCAGCAGAGTGTTTCAGTATGAGACTAAGGATCTTTACCCACTGGTATTATTCATTGATTTAAAATGGATTTAACTCCCAGGAAGGGTAGTAAAATATTATTAATAGAGTAGCCTTAAGAATACTTAACTTTGTCCTGGATTGGGGTCTCAATCGTGCATCTAGAAATATTAATAAATGAAGAGAGTAGCAATAATAATAGTAACAGAACTCACTGCAACAGAGAACTCATTAATTACCGTTTATGCACAGATGGCTTTGGAAGAGATTCTGGTGTTTGAAATAGAACTGTACGAGTATTTTCATACCAAGTCCTTATCTGCCTGTGAACAACAAAACCTTTCTTTAAAATTTAAAAAATAACTTATTTTTAAACCATCAAGTGCTATGCAATGTATATTACAATACGGATTGTAGTTTATCCTTATATGGATTATACAGTAGAATCCATTATCTTTTTAGTTCTGTTGTTCCATTTTAAATTAAAACATTATTAGTTATAAGTACCTTGAAGAGAAACAATATTCTGGATGAGAAAGAAGCCCTCCAAAACTGCACTCAATATGCTGTAATATATTCATGGAGGGAAAGTATTTCATTCCTCTCTCTGAGCTGAAATAATGGCATCAGTAACTTTGATTCTTATTTATGCAAAAGGCATTCTTAGATTCTTTTTAACTGTGATATTGTTAAGACCACCAGTTCCTGAAGAGGCGTGTAATGCTTTCAAGCAGCTTTTATGCCTGTACCTTTAAGAACAGCATGATCTGCAGATATTAGTGAATGATAATAATTTATCACTATGCTGTGAAATGTTTTATCTGCTGATGTCTGCACATCACGTAGCTATTAAAGGCATCAAAGTAAGCCAGGTTGTATTTTTCAGATCTGTTAAACAGAGGTACTCTAACTCTTGGGTCTGAATAAGATCCTGCCAATTTCTCATTTATATGACAAATTAACAGACAGCTCAGGTACTGACATTTAGAAATATTGCATGTTTTTATTTATGAACATTGCTACTTTGGGAAATATTAGTGCATGATCATTGGAATTCTGACAACATTCTCAATTTTAAATTCAGTGGGTGGCAATATTTATTCTCTGTGTTTATTGCAGATAATATATTATTTGTCCAGGGTCTAAATTAAAACTAAATGCTGTATAATAGCTAAGAACATCCCTGCCCCATCAAGTTACAATACTGAATTATATTCTCTGATCACTGGTTCATTCTATAGGGTGAAAATACATCTGAATGATACAATACCTTTTTTCCCCTAGATCCACGAAAAAAAGTATTATTGTAAAACATTCTGTTTTGTATTAACGGCTGCAATCACACAACTTGCTAAATTATTAACCAGAGTTTACAAACCACAATAGCTAAGCCCAAACCAACCAAACTGCATTATATTTTAGTGCATTGTGAGGACTAGCCGCAGTGTAATATATTTTGCCTTAGCACCTTTTGGGCATATGGTTAACCATAGTTTATGATTCAGCATGTTGGGTGATAATAGCCAATGAGATAGCCATAGCCCTAGCAGATCAACTACCTAGGGAGGCACACTAATATATAGAAAGATGCTTCATTTGGTTTGTTAAGCCATACTTCAGCAAGGCATGCAGCTTTTTCAACTAACATTTCTACAACATTCAGCTTGCTAATTTACCTAGGTAGGCATGTATAAATTCCATCTTCTGCACCCTCCAGGACACTGATCCCAATAGTCTCTAACATAACATACTTTTTAGACTCCAAAATCCTTGTGCTCCTACCTTAGTTATTAGAAATTTCAGAAATCCTATACTAATAAACAAGTTAATCATGAACATCTAAGAAGCAACATTTACTGTAAAAAAAAAAAAAAAAGATACCATTGCAACCTTTGGAAAATTTCTATAGAGTTAGACTGAAACCATTGCTAAAGGCAGCAACATTTCTGAAGACTTCTTTTTATTCCTATTTGGAGGACTGTTTGCATGATGGAAGAGGCAGAGACAGTCAGATTACTGCAAAAATAGTATTTCCAGAATAAACAGCACAAAGCACTCATCTGACGTGGCACTTGTGGATTTTTCAAGACACATGTTTCTAGGATACTACTGCCTAGTGCTCACATCTAAAGTTTCTGTAGATAAAATCATTGTTCCTCAGGTGAAATTTACACTGATATTTTGATTGATTGATTGATTCGTTCATTCATTCATTGCTGTGCCATCAAATCATTGTCGACTCTTAGGGACCACCTAGATTAATTTTCTCCATGGCGATCTATTCCTAACGTGGTCCTTCAGTTCTTCTAGTGGTGCATTGGATATCCCATATTTTGAATTTTCTTCTGGGTGTTTACTATTGTAAAAAGAGTGTATTATTCTTTAAAGTGGATAGGAACAGTTTGGGATAAGTGGGGATTTTTGAGAGGGACCTTGAGATGCAATAGATTAATTTTCAGTTGGCATGATCCTTTCTAAAAACTCTTACACACTTGTAACCCCAGATTGTTAGGATTTTTCTTTCTTTCTTACAGTATTTCTAAATGCAATACTTTTACTGATTATTCACTCTCAAAATATGTTTTTCTTTAATTATATTTTCTTTAATCCTGGATGGGTCTATAAAAATAAAGATTTCCTGGAGTCAAGTTTAACTTCTGATGACTACATAGATATGTCCCTATATGTCCCTACAAAGTTTTCTTAGCAAGGGGACAGAAGTAGTTTTGCCTTCTTCCAAGATGTTAACTTTTACTTTCCAGCCCTAAGATTTCCTGGTAGCTTTTCATCCAAGTATAAATAAGGTCTGGTCCTGCTTGGCTTTTCAAGGAACCCTCATATATGACTTGTAAAGCCACAGAAATGTTCACCTTCCAGTGTGCCTTTTAAAAGTATCCACCTTAGATCTACCATAAAGCTAAGTGGCAGGCATGGAAAAGAACTCAATTTATTCCATGAGATGATGGGCATAAGTAACTCTCTTTACTGTTGCAAATTTCCTTAGGACTGCTTATTACTTTTCTGGTTGTGTGGTAAAGTATAAACCAGGAACTAGAAGATTTCCCATATGAATTAATCCTGAGCCTGCAATGTCCAACTTGAGGTGTTCATTAAAAATATGCCTTAAAATTCAAAGACTTCTAATGCACCCAGTGCAGATAGAGAAATGTCCCATTACATAAGAACATAAGCAGTGCCCTGCTGGATCAGACTCCTGGCCCATCTAGTCCAGCAGTCTGTTCTCACAGTGGTCAACAACTTCACAAAGAAGCCCACTAGTCTCCCAACAGATTGTCCCCATTGTTTCCAGCAGGTCTTTTTCCCTACTGAGCATGGTTAGTGCTGCAAGTTCACTATGGTGATATTTATATCAATAATTCCCAAGGTGATTAATCTATCTTCACTTTGGCATACAATTGGTTGTCATTTTGCTGCTTGAACACAAAGTCAGGCTGTCCAAAGCTACAAGTGGAATCTCATTCCTCTGCCACCACTGCTGCCTTATACCCAAGAGCAAATGTTGATTTGACACTTGAAACATAAAATCGAACAAATGCAGTAATCACATATTTGATAAGTAAACATATCCTGGCCCAAATCATGTGCCTGAATCAATACCTCACTCTATATCATCCCAGCTGTGTAGACATGATAACTACAAACTAATATATAACAAACAACAAACTTCAAGCACTCTCTCAGTTGTACTGAGCTCAATCCCAGCTTGGGACCTTTAATGTTGTCAGAATTCAACTCAGCTATGCACTTATTTGTTAATTATTATTTATTTATTAGAGCCCACATAGCGCTGAGGATACCTAAAATCAGATGCATCTTTTCCTGAAATCATACAGCAGCTTTCGAGGGCAGCTATTTTAAGGTATCCCCAGCAGATACAAAATGAGCATTCATGTCCACTTCAAATTACAGTTAACCCTTCAGATCTGGATTTCTGCACAGCCTTAATGTTTATCCTTCTTTTTGTCCAGTTAACTCTGGCTGATTTCCATTTTAGATTCATATCAACCCTGTGGGGTAACTGGGTACACACATTATATTAAACCATATGTATTGAATAAATGAGATTTGACTGGGTTCACACAATGAACTAAGCCACACATCATGTTTTACAAACCACAAATGCTGAGCCTCAAACAAGTAAACTGTATGTGAACCTTTGAAAGTGATGACTTTGAAGAAGCAAGATAGGAAGAGTATTGACACTTTTGAACTTTGGTGTTGGAGAAGACTCCTGAGGATACCAAGGACAGCCAAAAACAAAAACAAATGGATCATCGAACAAATCAACCCAGAGTTCTCACTTGAGGCACAAATGACCAAGTTCAAAGTATCCTACTTTGGACATATTATGTGAAGACCTAACTCTCTGGAGAAGGCTGTAATGCTGGGAAAGGTGGAAGGAAAAAGAAGAGAATTATCAGCAGCAAGGTGGATGGACTCAGTTACGGTGGCGAAGACTCTTGGAAGACCTGAAAGACCAGGTTAGGGACAGATCATCATGGAGAAAATCTGTCTATGTGGTTGCTAAGAGTCAACAATTAATTGATGGCACATAATCAATCAGTCAATCAATCATGTGAACCTAATCATTGAGAAATAGTTGCTTGGTCTAAATTTAATGACAGTATGTACATTTTAATTACCTGAAATCTAGCCTGAGACTAAAAGTTCAATGTTCTCCCCTATGCATACCCCCAGTTTGGGAGAGGACACACCTGGGTCTGCTGGGGCGAGGGGGAGTAGTGGATTAATCCTTTTTACACGCAATACCTGTTTAGCTGTCAGGTAGTCAGTGCTGGACTTCATTATACCCCACTGCCTCTTCATAGATGGCAGTAGAGAACAACTCCATAACAATTAAATCTGTTTTATTTTCATAGACAAGCACGTATATTCCAATTGTGTAGTTTGTTTTTGTAGCAAGATGGCAATGAAACTCTCTTTCAGTAAAGATTTGCATTTGATCAGGACTCTTATTATAATAATAGCAGCTTTTTTTCCAGCGTGGGTTTCTACTGATGTAGATCTAAAGAACAAAGATTTCGTCAACTTTTTCAATGGCAAAGGCAACAACAGTTCCTTTGTTTCTTGTCTTGACATATTGTGAAGAGGAAAAAATATCTTAAGCCAGTGAATGTGTTGTTCTTGTTCTTTGGTGTGATGCCATCTGGACAGCTGCTTGGTCATGTAACCCCAGGATTTATATGTGAGCATTTTGGTATGGAAGTTCTTGTGCATTTAGCTCTGCCTCTCTGTCAAGCTGACAGTTTTACGCTTTAGGTACTTGGTATAACCAAAACTGAAATATTGATATGGCCGAGGGCTTTGTTGTCAGAGATTTAGCTCCTCTAACTGTACAGTATGGTTCAAATTTATCATTGCTTTTTCTACAAAGAAACTGCTGAAAATATTTTGGGTCTAATGGGCACATTTGGAATTTTGAGAAAATGTGATATACATCATCACATCTATTTCACGGAAACATAAAGCAGCCATGCAAAGAGGGAACTAACTTGCCCCAAAACCTCCATAAAAGGGAAAGACAGAGTCAAAGCTGCAGAACCCAAACCTACTTCTTTGAGCCAATAGTTTTTGTCTTGTTTAGAATCATTCCACAAATACCATCTCTCATCCCACACTCCAGTTCATTTAATTTTTTTCCTCCATTCACTCATTTCTTCTTCTCTTTCTACATATAAGGACACCATCTAAAGCACACAGGTCCTGTTCACACAACACATTTAAATGGGCCATTGGTGGGAGTAGTGTTGTGTGGACAGAAAACTAGATCAGCTGACCTAGTCAATCAGCCCTAAGGGGGTTAGTGTTAGCCCCAGACAACCCCAAGTCTGACTTGGGGTTAAGCAAACATCTGGCACTATAGTAGAGATCATGTGACCATGGTGAAGCAGGGGAGTCATCACTCTTGTAGGGGAAAATGATAAGTGGGACATGAAATAAAAGTCACCCATTCTGCTTTGCATCGCTGAGAAGATCTGAAAATGACAGTTAACTGAGTGAGTCATGCACTACTGATGCAATGCTCCTATGTGCGTACATACGCACACATATGCACTTGCCTTCTTATAGCCCTACTGTGGGTTTGTTGGTTTGTTTGTTTGTTTGTTTATATTTCACATTTGTCATTGTCCAGCTCCCTAGAAGCGACTCTGGGCAATTTACAGTAAAAAAATAAATATTAATTAAAATACAATAAAGCAATAGTCTTACAAATAATAAATATCTCCCAAAATTGATGGTGAAATTATTTGGCTCGGGGAGCGTCTTCAAGGCTACTCCATATGCTTCCCTAACTCTTTCTATTGTTCTCCACACCTCCCCCCAGTATAATTCCACTCTTTCTTTTCCTCCCAAGTACAATTTGGTCTCACTCCTTTCTTTTCCTACTTCATTGGGCCACACCAATACTTCCAATTATATCAGGTTCATTCCAACCCTTCCCTGGTTGACTCCCTGCCATCCTCCAGCATCTCTCTTTATCAAACAATGACAGATGGGGGGCTGTTCCTCCCTAATTTCCTTTGGGACAAGCAGGAGCACATCAAAGAGAAATCTAATCTCCATCCATCCACTGTCTTTACTTCCTCAAACTCTAGGCTTTGAAGCATTCCCAGCCACCACCTATTTTAAAAATTTTACATGCATGTATGTGTACATACACACACACACAGTCACATACAATATAGAGCATTATTATTACATCTAGACTTTGCATATGATCTCCTTGTGACTGTGAACTCTAAACCTCTCCATTTTTATTCTCTGTGTTCAACTGGAGGAATGCAGAAATGTGTGCCCACTTGGGCAGAGAACACAAAAGGATATCTGTCCAAGCTTGTGGCATGCCTTGAACGGGGAGCAAGCCTGGCATCTCTCTATAACAGCCATGACATCCTGATCTCTTCGTTCTCCATTGTTCTCCAATCCCACTGCTAACTTCCTCATGAGCAAATTCAGCCAATAACTAATCATGAAAGAGATTTTTAATCATCATAGAATGGCATTTATTTCTGCTTTCTTCTGTGACATTATATATACAACTCAGTACTTCTTATCTATGTTTTGGTTTGTTACAATATATTTGGTTGTGAAGTGATCTATGATTTAATAGGATTTTAAAATTGCTCTTTGACCTTCAGTTCTGCTCAGTAATGACGTCACTTATCACTAAATCCAGAATTCCTTGTAAAACCTCCCCAAATGAAATCCTTTTATTTTTGTTATTTACTCAAAGGATTTATATATGTTTTTTCATTAATAGTGGCTCACTAAGTACTACTTTCATTAGTAGCCAGCCACCAAGTAGAATAAGGATTTTTTAAACTGATTTTGAATATGCACAATATTTTTGATGGGAATTTTTTTTTTTTTTTTGTCTGCACTCAGTCATTACTGACCCTGCGGTGACTGCCTGGACGAATCCTTGCAGTTTTCAAGGCAATTGTTTTTCGGAAGTGGTTTGCCAGAGCCTCCTTCCTAGAGCAGAGCCCAGCTGGCGAGCGCAGGAGGCGGGATTTCCGTTGCTTCGTGCCCTTTTCGGGCGAGCGCGGTTTCGCGCTTACCGGCAACTGGTCCCATCTCTCTGTGCAAGGCGCTGTCAGCATTTTTCCTCCCACCGGAGTGAGAGTACCCATTTATCTACTCACATAAGTTTTCGATCTGTTGGGTTGACAGGAGCTTGGGAGGAAACAATAGCACTTTCCAAATTTTCTACCAATAAATGTCAATTTTATGTGTATGATTGATTTCACCTCATTATTCCAGGTTCAAAAAAATCATTCCATCAAAGTGCCTGTGTATCTCTCTCTTTCTCTCTCTCTTTGATTTTGCTTCAGTCAGAAAATAGATTAGCCTACAGCTCTAAATTGTTTGCAATTAGTGAATTCTTTTTACAAACAACTTGTCTTGAACTAGCTTGATGCCACTTTTGTTAACCTTCTAAGAGTTGCTTTATAGTAAAAGTTTGCAAAGTAGTATGTATAAAAAATAGTCACATTCCCTTTAGCATAATCTACAAGATTTTCAGGGTAAATATCCTTTATGAACCCAAGCATAACATGAAAGTATTACATTAATATAAAGTCTAACAGATTAAACTAAATGGCACAACTGATTTGCAGATGCTAAGGATATTTTGATATTAGAAAGCTCTGTAAAAGAGGATAATTGAATCACAACCAAAACACTTCATGTAAGGTTCCTTGATAGGACTTTAGATGTGCAACTTCACTGATAAATAGGACAGAGGACATTTTTAAATAATATTGTGGAATCATGGCTATCTTAGAATTTAGAGCATTTTCCTTAGCCTATATGCATGGAGTCATAGATTGGGATGGTTAAGAATTCTGGGAGTTTGCATTGTGTACCAATTTGGGGAAAGGCTAATATATAGTATGCTGTGAGCAAGTTGAGGATTCCTTGTCATCAGTGTATTGCCCAGACCGTTTTGGATAAACTTCTAAAAATATTTTAGGTCTTTAGATAGAACCATGTTAGATGTAATTTTTGTTATATGAATAAAAATGTGTACATTTGAAGAGATCCTTTCCCTTCCTCTGTGCCTGTTCTGAATAAGGGTCGCTTCCCCAAACTTCCCTTGAAGAACAAATAACAGTTTCAGGTAGGTATTACTTTCCAGACCATGGCAGAAGAACAAGTATCTCCTCCTTCTCTTATGGTCTAGAGCTGCTCACATTTTTTCACCTACTCAGAATAGTGTGTGTAATAATTGTCTTCATACCGTTCAATTCTCGTTTAGTTCGGCACTCAGCTGTTTCAGACACAAGTGGTAGTAACACCCATTGAATCATAGTCATGTTCTTATGAGTGTAAGCAGAATATGATCATCTTACCTGTAAAAGGATGAACTCAAGCCCATGTGATAGCACAGCAGTAGCTTGTCGAATCAGCGTCTGGTATTTTGATACAAGGGGTTAACTCAAAGCTGAATGGGCACAAGCTATCCAAAATGTCTCTGCCACCAAAAAGAACAGTGATGTAGAAAAGGTGCTGGGCCTATGCTCTTCAGACCTGAGATTAATTACTGTAGATTGGAGTTTGTGACAGGTGCAAACCATTGGTCTATAGCGATCAGCAATGTTCTGTATAACTATGCATTTTGCCTTCTTCATAATTTTGGGAAATGCATTGTTCCCCATCCCACCAAATTCCTCTGTTGCTGCTGCTGAGTACAGATGTTCTAGAATCAATGGCACAGGCGCTCTCTGGGGTTGACTTCTAATAGCTGGCAATCAAAGAAATCTTTGCATGAACGAAGGAAGCGACCTTATAACAAATTGTTTCATGTAGCCCAGAACTGTTGTCACTGCTTGCCGGTAGATTTCCAGACTTATAGTTGCTGAAGGAATGAACCAGGATTTTAGCATAAATGGTACATGCTTTGCCACTTGGCCACAATCCTTCCTCAAGGGTTACATAAAGGTTGTGGAGAATATGCAAAATGTACTTACACAATTTGCTAACATAAAATCTTCACTTAATTTCTCTTAAGTAACATTGCATGCATGTGTATATTTCTTAGGCTGCCCAGTCTACAAATTTGAGGTTGTAGTATTTTACACATAATATTGTTCCATGAAACTTCGGAAGTAGTGTAAGAAGAAATTGATATGCAACTGTTATGGCCTGAGGGGCTGAATAAATGCTGTGCACAAACACATGTAATACTAGTGCTAACATTCATTTATATAAGGCAACTTCAGAAAAACAATGATTTGGAGTAGCAGCCAGGGAGCAGGTGCTTAATATTTATCCACCAATAATTTCTTCACTCCAATTGCCCCCTCAGATTATTTTTGCCTCCTCACTTTTCAAAACAGGATTGTTCAATGACTCTCTTAAATTTACATACAATATTTGGTGAGACTCTGAATTATTTGTATATTGCCATACGTTTGAGCATGTAACTCAGTCCTGATTTTGGCTGATGATACATTACCTTATACATAGCTGTTCTGTTGCTTTCCTTTCAATCTTCTGCAGTAGGAAAGGTTCTTCACTAACATGAATTCCTAATCTCAGTCTTTGACATTGTAAATTGATCTGACAGTTGCAGGTTATTGTTTGTGGTGAGGCTATTTCTAAGTTAATAGGTTTTTTCACTTGTGCCTTTTTATTGGAATCATTGTGGAAATGGATGCTGTCTAACTATATGCCTGATTCAGATTTATGAGAAAAAAAATTTGACAGCTATCTTACATTCCTACTCAAAGCCATTCTGGTCAATTGGTAGACTTGCAACTACACTTCTGTATACAAAATCACAAGTCTTCTGTTTTTGTTCTAACAATTAGCTTACCCAGATTCCAGAGCATTTAGAATAACAAGATCATAGAGCTTAAGTCCACAAAGTGACCAAGCAGGTCATCTGGTCCAACTCTCTAGGGGAATTTATAGTATCCTTATCTTAAATACCTTTTTGAGACAATCATTCTAATCTCAAAATAATTCTTGCTATCAGGACACTTTTCCTAGTGTTTTGCCCAAAACAACTTTCTTCCAATTTCCACTGTTTTATTCTGATTCATGTTCTCTGGAGGAATTTAACATTGGTACATCCTTATAAAGGTAAGGCTCTTGCAAGCTGATCTTAACTCCAGGTGACTCTTGGTAATGTGAGTAGCCATTCTTCTGGGATTTTCCCAAACCAGCATACAGTTTGGGGATTTTCTGGTACTCTCTTACTGAAGTACTAATCAGATCCAAATCTGTTTACCTTTCTTCAAGATCAGATAGCTACTTAAATGTGTTCATGGCTACAGCCATCTTCTGAGAGATTATGGCTGCCTTAAAGCCATCTAGTGAGGATGAAGGTCCCACTGAATTCAGCTGGATTTACTCCTATATAAATGTGCACAGAATTGTAGCCATATGCTAAACTAGCTCTAAATCAGGCTTGTAGCCAGTAGGGAGGCTAGAGGATTTGTCCCCCATAATTTTTTTTGGGTTCCCCATATATTTTAAATTATTATTATTATTATTATGGTTGGTTGTACAGTCAGCCAGATGTTTAGACTGGATTTGGCATTTTTATCCACCTATCGAGTCCTTCCCAAGGACCTGGGATAGGCAGGTGTTGTTATTGTTATTATTATTTTATTATTTATTTAAATGTATTAGCTGCCAAACTCCAATGGACTCTGGGTGCTTTTCTTAAAAAGACCAGAGAAACTTCCACTATCTAGGCAATACTAAATCTACAGGCAAGACTGGAAAAGGGAGGGGGGGGATCCCAGAAGAATGTAATGATAATGGCCAAGCACTTGTACTTTAATTGCCATGAAGATTGCATGGCCTTTTTTTGTTTTAGTTTTGGTTTTTTTGGCAGTTCTCTCTGAATTTTTAGGTTGGCATCAGGCCTGCTCTGAATTTAAACACTACTGCTCAAAAGCACAAAATGCTATATGCAGTTTTTTTCTGCTAAGTTTAGTTTGAGGGCCTATTTGCTCTTTTCACAAAAAAGGCAAAGTCAGTGCTCCAGATGCATACATGAAGTCCTATAACCTCTAATGCCTCTGCAACTGCAAGATGATGCCTTAGTCCCAGAGAAGAAACAAGAGAGGCGAGACATCAGATGGGAGACTGGAAGTATGAAGGGGAAGCCAACAGGGCATGGCTCTTCCAAAAGGCTAATGGCAGACCCCATGTATTATTTGTTGAAAAAGAAAACAAAACAACCTGGCTGTTTAGATTTCTTGTTTCCCCTTCTTACCTCACAGCCTCTCCCTCTTCACCCATTATTGTGGATGTCTGTGATAGAAAGCCCATTAAAATAGGCTAGAAGTATTATAGCAGAATAGTGCTTGCTGGCCTGGTGCCCCACATGCTGAGAGACAAAAACAGTTTGGGCTGGAGTGAGTCTGCATGTGACTTAAATCAGGAAAATGGCATAGGGGGAAGAGCTAATGCCCCTGCCCACCATAATTAATAATTCTCTTCTGACTACGTAAACTAAAAGGCAGAGGTAGATTATGGTTTGTTCTAAAGATGGGCTGGCTTCTTTTTTGGGCTTGCATCCCCTTGAAATCCAGAAATGAAATACAAAGCCTCATCCACAGCATGGACAATTGTTAGCATTTCTCCTTTTGTAGCATGCTTGTTTCCATGCACAAAGTCTAGCAGATTGGCCAGATCTAAATAATGAAACACTTCTGATGATGCTAGCAATAATGGTAGTAGTGATAAGGAAAAATAATGGATGCTTTTGAACTGTGGGAGCAAGGCAGTGTTTTTTCCTTTTTCCTTTTTTTCTCTTCCACAAAGAGGCATTAATCCCTGTCTTAAGAGCTGAGGTCAGCATCTCTTGACATATTTTAACTAGCCAGGCAGAGAAGGGTCAAGAAGACCTCTGCTGGCAAGTTTTTCTCCAAGTATCTTAGACATGTTTTCAAGAGGGGGAAAAAAACTAACTGGTTAAACCTAAAATACTGAAAGCATTTAGCTGCAGCTGGCTAAGCCTAAAGTATCCGATGCTTCTGAATACAGTAGGTAAGAATTATAATGGACTGCATTATACTATGCACTGTAATATACTATATATATTACAGTGGACTTTTACAAGACTATAAACCTCACTATTTTTCTGTTTTTACAGTATGTGTATTTATGACTGGGTTGCACATTCTCATGATGGCTCATCCCAACTGAGCAATAAGAAGTCATCTGAGCAATTCAGTTTCAGGGTGGGAGGAAGGAAAGGCCCTGTCATACCCTCAGGAATGTCCAATGTTTAAAAGAATGTAAGCATTGAAAAGGAATGTTAAAATAATATGTTTAATTAAAAAGTTGTTGGAGAAAAAAGTATCTGGTTTCTTTGTCGCACTCAAATTACTACAGCGCTACAGAGATGATTTCCCCTGCAGATAAAATAAAGAGAAATATTCCCATGAGAAATTAGCAGCATGGGCTTCATTAAACTTGTTCATTTGAAGGAAATAAATACCTCAGTCAGTGGTAAGTTATTTTGGCAACCAGTAGTCCAGGCCAATTAGTTCACTGGTCCCCTAGAGATATACGAGACCAAAATATTCATGATTCTCAGTTGGAAATAGCCATGGGAAGATATAACTAGCCCATTAGTTCTTTGTTCTTGGATGAAAAGTCTAGAGGGAAACATATATGAATGATCAATATCACATATGCTTCTCAGTTTTGTTTATATTGATGTTAGCTCTATTCCTAGATATTGGTCTTCCAAAGGAAACCCTTATTGGCAAACACTTTTTTATTCCACTCTACAAGTGTAAAGGATCTAGGATTACAAGAGGCACTTCTTTACACTTTTAAAACCACTGGGCCATATATGCCACCACATGAGAGCCAGCTTGGTCTAGCAGTTACGGCACAGGCTAGAAACCAGGAGACTGTGAGTTCTAGTCCCACCTTAGGCAGGAAGCCAGCTGGGTGACCTTGGGCCAGTCACTCTCTCTTAACCCTAGGAAAAAGGCAATGGCAAACCACTTCTGAAATCTTATCAAGAAAACTGCAGGGACTTGTCCAGGCATTCGCCAGGGGTCAGGACTGACCCAAAGGCACATACACACAAAAATACTATCTGGTTCTTGACACTGGGATTCTAATACACCCAAAGGATGCTAGACATTTGGAGAAAAGGGTGATTGAGTGTTTTTTTATTCATAGAAAGTTTGGAGAGGGACTCTCTCTGGCTCTGCCTTCCCCAGCCCAGTGTGCATTAGACCTGGGGAGCAACTTTCAGCCAGCGTGGCCAATGGCCGGGTTAGCTAGAGATTGTAGGAACTGTGGTCCAACTCGACAGGAAGGCGTCAGGTGGGAACACTGTGTTCGATACCAAAATGAATAATTTAATGGATTTGACTGCAAGGTCTGAGGTGTCCGATCTGCATTTAAACTCTGAAAAACTGAGGCGTTCGAAGGAGCAGCAGCAGTTACAAAGACTTCGGAAGCGGCATCTGGTTGTAGCGGTCTGCCTGCCTTCCTGTCTTCCTGCCTGGTGGATCTCCCAGGAGAATCTCCTTTGTGAGAGCTGATCTCTTCTCAGGCCAAGATAATTATAGCTCCCTCCGCGCTGCAGTTCCCAACCCACGTCGAGCGGGAGAGCGGCAGCGGGGCGCTCCCTTCTATCGCGCGATCCAGAAGCCAGGAAACTGACCGGCTGCTGGCAAGGGACGCGAAGGCAGGTCCCGATCAACGCGGTTCTGCTCCTTCCTCGCCTCTCTGCAGGGCTAGGTTTCGGAGGAGCTCTCTGGGCATTCAGCGGCTTATGCAGGCAGAAAAAGCCGGCTCCGATTGGGCGTAGTAGGACCAAGGCGAGCGAGCGAACGAGCGAGGGAGGGACGGAGGGAGGGACGCGAAGAGGAAGAGAGTTGGGCTTGCAGCGATGAAATGTAAACACGGGCGAGGGAAAGGCACCTCCTCGCTCCGGCCAGTAAGTTGATCGCCCCACGCCTCCCTGCCTCGCGAAGGCTGTCTCTGAGGGGCTCCGCTCGCCCCGGGACCGGATGAATTCGCCAAAGGACCGTGCCCAGCTCAGGGAGACGCGCCCTCTTCCCTTCCTTCTTCGGATGGATTTAGCGTCTGGAGCGAGCGGCATGCCCTAGCCATGGAAATGAGTATGAAGAAGTTCACGGTGCGCAGGTTTTTCTCGGTCTATCTCCGCAAGAAATCGCGCTCGAAGAGCTCCAGTCTCAGTCGCTTTGAGGTAAATGCTGCTGCTGCTGCCGATGATGGTGATGATGATGATGATAACAACGACTTCTCTAGTGTCTGACAAATACTCGAGGGGGCTTTTCAAGTTCCAGCTGTCTTTTCTTCCTCCTCTTGGTGTTTAACAAGGGTCTCTGGAATTAGTTACTTGTTTCCGCAAGTAAATTACCTCAATCAGAGGTAAATTTGTCAAAGGGATCATTAAAACCTCTCAAATAATACTTAAAGGTAGAATCAGCAGAGTCTGAGGAGAACCGTGTTCTCGATTGCTTCCGCCTGCCACAATTTTATCTCCGCAGCATCCTTGCAGGTTAGATCCCAAGCTATTGCATGGCCCAAGGGCACCTACGGAGCTTCATGGCTCAGCAAAGGTGGCTGTCCTGTGGGATCTCCCCCCCCCCTCCATTGCCTTATCCCCCATGCAGCTGTTTCATCCTGCCTAGGTTTCTCTTGTCTCCGAAGGATGGTGGTATTTGTGAGGGAGTTAGATTAAGCAGAAGTGTTTCTTCATGGTGAGATGAAGACTTATGTGCACTTTGTAGAAAGCTTTGGAATTGATGTCACATTTTTTTAAACTTGGGGCAGAGTGTTCATCTGATTGCCCCCCTCCTTTATTATTAAAGCAAAAGAATAAATAGAAATGCCTTGGGAAATCACTCTTAAAGTTATATACTAACTGGTTAATTTTTGTGCTTTGAGGAAAAAGTATTGATAGTTTTTAATGTTGAATCATACATTGGAAGCAGCCTGATCCATGAGTGGGGCAATTGCCTTCACCTCTAAAAAAGGTGTAGACTGATGTTGTTTGACACAATCCAATGACAGGTCTTATCTGGATGATTTTGGTTCCTGTCAGTTTTATGGCACCAGTGCAAGTTTTATTGTGATAATGAAAACAGAACTTGATGCAAAGCACTGCAAAGCTTTCAGTTCTAAGAACCACAGTATTACAGACAATATCATCATCATCATCATCATGGGTTTACTCTGAAGTCAGCCCTTCTGAGTAGGCAAAAGGTTGCTGTCTGCCAGCAAAATGTTTTGCATTCCTACTTCGAAGTGAGTTCAGCTGATTCAACAGCACTTGAACCTAGGCCAGCCCATATAAGATTGTTTGACAAGTTTCTTCTTCAGCTCTTGTTCTTACTTCCAAGTACTGTACTGCAGCAGAGCATCAGTCCAATATATCGTGTATAGCTTTCAGGAGATATTCTTACTGGCACCTCCATGCTGTTTTTAGATGCTGGCAACCTTTGCAAACATCTACATTCAGCCCAGGGACTGTTATTATTTCATCCTGAGATGAAATTAATCTTTAAAAAAGGACAAAACTTGAGAAAAAAAATTATGACAGTGACGAGAAGAAATACTAAGAAAGCATTTCTATAGGTAGGAGAAAGTTTGGAGGATAAGGATGTTTCTGCAACTTTTTTTCTTGGTTCTCTTTTCTGACCTTTCAAGAATGATATTTTAATTACTTCAGATTTATATTCGGTGGTCCCTTTTCCCCACATTTTTTGCATCATCAGTGCTCTTTCAGTGTCATTCATGAGGATCAGAGGAAAAACAGACTCTTCAAAAGTGTTAAAAGTATTTTCAATGAAGGGGGATTATGAAGGTTAAGAGAGAGAAACATTTTTTCCAACCAGTATTGGATCGTGGTATCTTGAATTGACTGTGATTTAAATAATTTAAATTTGTTTTCTAAAGAAGAGTGATGTATATTTTTTTTCTCATTGTTGAAGTCAGCAATAGATCTGTGGCTAAAAACACTTTCCTTTTTGGTCAGAGGAATACGAGAGTGCTTTGCCAAGTCTTATTTGCCCAAACTGTCAAGGTTTAAACCCAATTTGTATGAAACAAGTGTCATGCAGGTTTCACCAGTTGACACTTTTTATTAAGGAGGCCTACTTATACTTTCTCCAATGTAGTATTCTCCAGATGTATGGAGTACAACTCCCATACTTTCCAAAAATCACATTGACTGGATGTGGGATTGTAATCCAGCATATCTAGAGGATACCAGATTAGGAAAGATTGACATACTTTATGTATTCACAGCAAGCTGAATATCAACTAATTTTGTAGTCAGATTGCTGTAGTTTATGAAAGATAATTTTAGACAAATCAAAGAGCTTTCTCTATTATGCAGTGCTGCTTAGATACACATTATTATAATACCCATGGCACATAACTGTCCACTGACTTTCATAGTTTGGACATAAGTTGCTTTCAGATTTTCACATTAGGATGGCTCCAGTCCCTTACTTATTCCTATAGAAAGCTGGAGTATGCGAAATCAAAATGTGGTTAGCAATGCAAGCCTGTGCAAGTCTATTTGAAAGTAATGCTACTCTTTCAGTGGTGTGCTTACTCAAGCTTCCTGAACATTGTTCTTCAGAGCTTCCCTAGCACGGTGCTCACAGTCATAATGTAACTCAGACTAGTAAGACAAAAGAAAATGGCACTATTTCCTGCACTAGAATCCTTCAGCTGTAATTATCCTGCAGCTTGGCCTGAATAGAAAGTAAGATTTGTTTTCTTTCGCTGAGACAATGGAATAGTACCTATATATTCTGTTGCTTGTGCTATAGGGGAACATATTCAGCACAATTTATAAATCCTTTATCCTTGCTGAAGGGTAGCCACAGACATAACTACGAATGTTCTGACCATTTCATCTCCAATAAGAGGGTGGCTTATGAATACTTGTATCAAAGAGCTCAAAAGCTAAATAAACTATGAAATCATTCATTAGGGTCTCAAAGGCCTATATCCTTTGAATTTACCCAGAAATGATCAGCAAAAGTGTTTTCTGGAAGGATGCATTTAATAAAGTACCAAGGCCATAGGGATGACATGGCAATCTGAACAGATAAAAAATTAGGTCAGGATCAACTCAAGAATTATTTGGAGAAGGTAATCTCTACTCCACAAAAACATTTGAAGATATTGGAGCAGCCATTTTGAAAAGGGCAAAAGCAGTACAAGACATGGCTCAATAAAATGCTGGATAGCTATTTAAAAACCAATCTGCAGAGAGAAAAAATAGACTCCTGCTATAGCAGACAAATGCCCAAGATTGACAGTGTTACAGGAATTTGCTTTGCCAGATGAACACAATGCAGTAATTTATTTATACACACACATACAATACACACATTCTATGATGAGTTGTATTTGGATAGGGCAAGAAGGAATCAAGTCACCAGAGATCTAGTTTTAATTTGGTTCCATGTTTTTATAAAGACATTGACCTGCCCTGGAATAAATGTAGCTTTTGTGGGACAGCAGTTAATTTCAGTAGGTACTGAAGAGCTGATGTTGTTGTTAAGCAACTGTAGATGGAATTGCAAGAACCATCAGACATGCATAAAACTGAAATTCTTCTACAAAGTCGAAAAGGTATGCCATCTTGACATTTAAGTTTTTATATTGATATATAATCAAATCTTATGCAGAATAAGATGCTAGGAGTCATGGCCCAATAGGGATATTCTGTATGTGTATAAGAGAAACAAGTATCTAATTTAGTATGCCTCCAAGCATTATTCCAATAAGCACATCCAATTATCAACTATATGTCTCAAGTTGTATGACATACCATACTTCATATCCTTCTGAGTCTTGGATGTTTACCAACAAACCAAATACAAATAGCAATCTGGGTTCTCCATTTACATCATAACTTTGATAATCTCTTAATTCATGGGGCAGCTGCATGAATAGGATTACTGACACATACGGAAAAAGAGTAGGAAAGATAGAAGCATTTAGAAACTCTAATCTTCTAAACAGAGATACTATGGATGTGATCTTTTTAAAAGCCCTAATACTGAACTATAGCACCATCTGACAGAATCCCCACTCCTTTACAAGATATACATGGACTGGAAAGAATGAAGGAACGTGCCAAAACGAAAGAAAAGGCCTTCTTTACAATACATATCCCTTGTTCCAATAAAGAAGAAAAAATGGGAAAATACATCTGGATAGTTTAAAAGTTTCATGAAATGTAAACTGAAAAAAATATATGAGATCTTGTCTCCAAAGCAACAGGAACCCAAGCATTTTTCCAAACCTGACCCCTCAAGTTTTGGAAGTTGTTGATCTCAAGTTTTTGCCACTTGAAATCATGGGTACTTCTGAGATCTTGGAAAAGAATACAACAGAACTCCTTGGAATTATAAAATGATCCATTATCTTTATACATAATATCCTAATATCAATGGATCATCATAGCAGTGCTCATATTTTTATAACAAAGGAAATGAGCATCAGCTTTGAATTTTGGATATTACCATTTTTTGTTGTCTGAAGTTAATGAATGAAGAGGGATAAAATAAATTACACTTTCAGAGTTTATATGGGAACAATAATTAGACATGTGGTTAAGTTGTGATTGTATGAAGATGGAAGAGTTAGGAAAGTGGAAGACAGGTGCCAAGATAAAGTTTGTTTTTTTCCCACCAAGGCAAAATTGTAGGATGTTTGGATCAATTTGCAAAGGCTTTATTTTCATCCCTTTATTTATTTCATCGCTTCCTGGCATAATGCATAGGCCATAGGTCCTACATAGAAACAATCTAGCCTTGGAAATTCAGTGAGAGAAGTAAGTAGAAGTTGTCATTCTGATTTTCTGTTACTCCATTACTTTCAGAAATAACTACAGATTCTTATTTAGGTCCCACCTTGCTTTACTTCTGTAAAATCTTAATGGTGTTTTCTATGCAATAATGAGCACATTGCTTTTACAAAATCACCCAGTGTAATACCAGGTTTGAGAACAAAGACATTGTTTCAGATCATTTTTACTCTCTTCCACTGACCACATAGCAACTACCTAACAATTATCTGTTATCCAGATTCATGTTAAACTTGCTCCTGCCTGTAAGGTAGTAGCTATCAGAGTAAAAGCAAACCAAAGAGTTTTCTTGTTTTCAATTTAAAAATATAAAGAAGGATGGATATTCTTGGCTAAAGAAATGTTCATACATAGCACTGAGTTCCAAGCAAAGTAAAAGAAAAAATGCTGCCAGATAATATGCAACTAACACCAAATCCATATATAGATATGGAAACCAGGAAATTATTTTTCAAAATTTTAATAAGAATCTAGTACTCAGCCTGTTCATTGGAATGTACAGTGAAAAAAATAATTTAAGAACTTTTTTTATAACAACAATTTTGGTACTGCAAACTTAATTTTTTCCTTGCTTCCTACATAGTCAATAAGAAAATTACATAGCCATTGATTTATAATCTGTTTAAATAACTGAAATGCAAAAACTGATTTGAGAAAAATCGTTAAATACTATTAAAAGCTTCTTTCTTAGTAACCCTCCCACTCCAAATTTAATCTTATAAAACTATACAAGTGTACTACAATATATGAAGTAAACCTCAAGAACTACAATTCAAATTAATGTATTGTTCAAATGGTCTTATTTTTAATCTGAAAGAGAAATTATACTAAGCAGAGATATTAAGGAAAACAGAATCTCTTTTGGATTGAACCTCTGTTTTGTCTACCCGCATCTCCTTTCTTGCTGCATTCAGAGAAAACATTTTACCACTCCAGAAAGAAAAAAAGTCTAAGTGCTTTTTTTTTCTTGAATTCTTCTTATGTGTATTAAAAGAGGCAGAACTCATGAGTGGCTTAGGGTCTGTCTCTGTCTCCATCTCAAAAATGAGTTTAACACTTCAAGAGCAATGCTAATTTTTATGAGTCATGTTTTGCTTTTACATAGGAACAATTCATGTTACATTATAATCACTTTGCATATAGTTTGGAATTGCTGTCAATTTGAGAAGGAAGGGGAAAATTTTTGGAAGGACTACAATATTGATAAGGTACAAGAGATATCATGGGTTGCTTCTTGTATAAAAATGACTGAAGAATTTGCCCAATAAAATCAGACCAAAGAACTGAAAATAAATGCAGTGCTTACAGCTATGGACCTTGAAAATAGTCCACAGCTGTAAATATTTTTTTTTAATGTTACATTTTCCTTCATATGTTGGATTGTGTCATCTAGGTTCTACTGTGCTTACTGAAGTCCAGAGAATTCCTGTATCAGCCTTTGCTTTGTTGATGGCTTAGTTTAGGCTGTACATGTTCAGAAACCTCTTGTACTCATGCAACATTATCATATGATAATGGCAGGCCACATTTCTATATGTTTAGGGCAGAGCTGTTCTTTGAATGAATGTAATTATTCCAGAACCCTACTAGATTCTGGTCAGTTTCTGGCATAGAGCCATGGGCAGGATTGAAAATTCCCCAAAGCACTCCGGCCATTCTCAGAAGTTAATGATGTTTCTTTTGGACTTTTCCAATGGGAAGTGACTTTTAGGAAATCTACTTCTGTCAAGCTAAGGGATGAGAAGGTTCATGCAGAAGGCTGCTGCCAGCCTCCTTTTCAAAAGTGCCTGACACACTGCTGGTGCTTAGAAAAATATTAGAAAAGTTAGTGACAATGGATTTAAATGTCTCTCTTTTAATGCTAGCAAAATAAATAGGTTAAAATCTGGTTTACATGGGGTTTTCCAATCCAGTAGGTATAGTCCTGTGAACATAAAAAGTAATAGCTGAATTAAGTTAACAATAGCTAAAGTAATATCATTTCCTTCTTTCATAAGATGTGGTGAAGAGGAGCACAAGGGTCACAATACATATATTGAGTTTGACATAGCTCCATGGCACTTTTGAAAACGAAATTAAATTAAAATAATTAATTAAATAATAATTATATAAAATTATGTGCTAGATAAAAAGTGTTCTGCATGGGGTACAAGCTGCTGAAAAGGAAGCTGTTAAAGAGTGCAGCATTATTACAATGGTATACTGTAATAATAATGACACATTTGGAATCATACTGGATTTGGGAAGGCTTTGGTTTTGGGCCCAGTGCAGGACAATATTTTAATTGTATCCTTTTTTTACATAAAAAAGGCATGCCCAGGCTTGTTTTAGCAAAAAAGAGACAGAGCTGGGATGAATCACAGATGTCTGTGCATGTCAGAAATCAGCCATTGGCAGTGGAAAGTAGTTCTGTGCTCCTGGGTCTTCAAATAAGCAGAGGCTCCAGTTAGGCATATGCTAGCACAGATTCAAGAGAAGAATATGTTTGAGTGTGTGTGCATGGATGTGGATATGTGCATGACGGTTCTGAGTTTATGACATTCATTTTACTCTAGTGGTAAGATGAGGTAGATAGGAGCAAGCTTGACTCATAATTAGTAGGGTCAATAGGATTACCAGGAGCAGGAAGCATCTTTAACCTTCACCCTAAAGGTATCCTTAAGTTGGTCTCTTTCATTTAAGTAAATGTTTGACATGCTTTTGTAAGTAGAAGAGTGAAACACTGCATTTGGAGAGCTTGTGGTGTGATTCAGCCATCCCCAAATAGATTTCTAAATTTATGCAAAACCAATGTCAAGTTTTTTTACTCAAAAAAACAGATGCAGTAGACGCCACCATAGACTTTTGCTGAAGATGAAAAGAGAGAAGAGAGATACAGAAGTGTACTGCTAGCAAACATAGAATTGAATTGTTCTAATTTTTTTTTAACGATGCAGGTATAAGCCTATGAAATTGTAGAAAAAGCTTTTAAAAGTTGAAAAACAATAGGGACATTGTGTTTACTAAATCAAAAGACAGCTCTAGCAATTTCAGTTGTTACAAAATGTAGGGTATTTCAACCATGTCCTCTCATTTCTTTTCAATAAAATATAGACTGTTTATGGAGAGAAAAAAGTTGCCTAAACCATTTGGATATATCTGTGAAACAAACTTTTATAATTTTCAAAATATTTTCTTTTATGTATCATAAAATGAAAATAAAAAGTTTTCATCCCACCATCACAACCAGCACTGCTTACAACAGAACAGTTTCCTTCCAGATCTTTGATCGCTATTGAAATTAATGGTGTGATCAGGCCAGTGGTGTCCACAGATGGCGGGCAAGTACAGTTAGATTGACAACAACAGTATTGTGGTGTTGTGATGCAAGCTTTCACCCCCTTTTTTGTTCATTGTGATGTTGCACACATACTCCAAAGGGACTGCAACACTGCTTTTGTCATTCTGAGAGCCTGCAAATGCCACAGGAGCAGCTTATCTAGATTTATAACACTTTATAGACTTACCTGCTTTGCTAAAATTGAAAAACATGCAAACTGATAATAAGAGACATTTTATTTATAGAGAAGCAGGGAGAGCGTATTCTCACCATGAATAAGCTTCACACTCTAACTGCAAGGCTCCATCCTGTCAGGATTCAGTTTACTGGTCTCTGCTTAGCCAATTATATACTGTATTAGAATAGTATATATAGTCCACTTCCTTTAACCTCTCAGAACAGAGAGATACAGATGTTACATTACATCATGCCCCTCTGTAGGGGTTTAACATGGCTTCCGCTCGGGAAATGTCTCTATTTTTACACAGTGAGTAAAATCCTGTGTGATATTTTCAGTTACATTTCAGTTACTATGAGGCACCATGTGTCCAGGTTTATCCTCTTGGTACCTATTGTCCACCTGCAGGAGGCCAGGTAGAAGTCATGTTAAACACCATACAGAAGAGCATCACATAATGGAACATCTGCATCTCTCTGCTCTGGGAACTTAAGGGAAGTTAGACAGTAAATACTATTTAGAGTTGTCCAAAGTGCAAAGGTCCATGAGTTCAACTCCTGGTAGAGAGTTTAAACCCCATTAAATAACATCTGGCTATACATATCTGACACATTCCAATAAAACAAAGCTGGTCACGTAATGATTTCTGGTGGTCAATGTAAATCAGCCAGTTGCTGAGCCCAAATGACAGTTGCTGAGCCCAAATAACCCCTCCATAGTTTTCACTAAAACTCAGAGGACAGAGAAATAGAATACAGCATTACTTGCATTTTGATGACAATTGAACCAAACTCCCTTGATGACTTCTCCCAGTAGTTTCACATAAGATGTTCCATAAGCATGGAATCTGGTGTGTGCTCAGAACATATATGCTGAGCAGAAAACTCCACAAGTTATATTTTGAAAACAATTATGTATATCGAACTACTCAGCATGTGCAAGATGTTTCCATGTGTGAAGTATTTTGAATTAATAATGGCATTTTCAGGTTTGATAGAGTTGTTTTTTAAGTCTAAACCAGCTGTTTTGAGTGCAAAATGGGCTTTCCGATAATTTTGGAAGTGTTTTGAGCTAAAAGCAGAGTGTCTCTCCTTTGAAACAGAATTAATTGAGCTCAAAACACTCCCAAAATTATCGGAAAGCCCATTTTGCACTCAAAACAGCTGTTTCATACTCAGAATGAGGATTTTTTAATTTGAATCTGTTTAAATTTGATTTTTTTTTCACCACTAAAAACCACCATATCATTGTGTTACTCAAACCCAGCTGCAAAGCTGATCCAACAAGTCACCATGCTGAAAATTTAGGGAGCAAACACACGTTTATCCTCTTTCTGTTTGTTTTCTAACAAAGGCACCCATCAGGCTGATAAAGGCTGTTTCATGAACTTGGATTAAAATTAGTCTAGACATTTCATTTCATCCAAAATTGAGCATGCTGTCCCTGATTTTGGTCTCAAAGGGGAATATTGAAGGTTTGACTGCAGTTATTAAAGCTTCATGGTGGAAATCACATTTTTCAGTAAGTGGGCACACAACCCCTTCTACCGAAGGAGACATTCATGTGCTCTTTTCAGTTTATCTTTCTTGACTAATTATTATCAGGTATACAAAGGGTGGTATCCTCCCCCTTTCCCACCAAAGAATACTTTTTCTGCATCCTCAGGCTGCCTCACCTTAAATTAATCCCAGACAGGAGACCAGATGGTGTTTTGGATGTTTCCAGTAGAAGAATATTAGGAAAAGAATCCAGTTCAGAGCAAATGCATGAAGCAGATTGGCTGCTTTCCCCAAAGGCATGAAAAAAACTGCCCTTTTTATTCCATGGAGCAGACAGTGTTTCCTCTTTTGAAATAATAATGCAGTGAATGAATGAATAATTACACCAAGGGTCATCCTGCTTTTCGGGGGGGAAAAAAACATAGTGTAACATAATCAAAAGGGAGACTAGTTTTCTATTTTATGGTGAATGGATTTGTAATTTCAGCTAGGAAGCCATGCTCAATGGCTGAGAAACTGAACCTGCTGTGATACTTTGATTGACAGCAAAGGAAGGATGAGGTGAACAAAGCATGATTCATATGGGGCTACAATCGCATGGGAACTATTTTGTAGTGCACTTGAATGCACAGCTCTTGTTAGCCAGGGAAATTAGGTAGTGAAAGTTGTCGGAGCCACATTTGGAACCCCTTCACACCAAAGACAAGCTGTGGTATAATAATTGCAACTTAGTTATATTTCTACATGGATACCATGTGTCAATCTCTGTGTGTGTGGCCAATGTTTAAGATAATAAGGATGGCAGAGCACTGGGAGCTCTGAAATAACAAACAGTGAATAATGAAGAGACTTAAGATATATATAAATTGCTTGCCAATTTCAAAATGACACATTTTGTCCCCAGTGAACATTGCTGTTCATTTTTTTTCATTCTCAGATGTTGTCACATACTAAATTTTCCTTACAACTCCTTCAGTCAGGCTGTTTTGTTTTTGAATTCTCCCTTCTGCCTGTTTTTTTCTTTTTTTTTTTTAAGGCATTGACAATGCAGGGTTATATAGATCTAGGTGGAAGAAAGCCTCATTGTATTCAGGAGGGGTTCCTCCCTGTCAAGGGTGTTCAGTCAGAGTACACACTCAGTTTCTTGCTAAGCTAGGCCATTTACGCTCACTATAATGTGGCATATGCAGTTTGAAAGGCCAGATTAAAGATGAAAGGATGACGTGTCTTGTTATTTTGGACCCATGTCTCTGCACATTTCTTCCAATGCACCATTTCTCTCTGTACAACTCCTTTCCATTCTGTACCTTCCGAAAATGCTTTCATTAATTCTATGACTTTGACTGTATTCCCTCATTTTACAAAATGATGATCATCCTATTTGCATAGTTAGGCATTTGCATATGACAATGTATGCTGCAGTAAACAAAATAGGTGCAAGATCGCTTTTTAAAAACAGTTTAATTCTTTCAAGGTAGGCAAAAATAAATATCTCATAAGTATGCTGTACTTTGCCCAGAATTGTAGAATAGATAGAAAGTGAAGAAGAACTAAAGAACCTCTTGATGAGGGTGAAAGAGGAGAGTGTGAAAGCTGGCTTGAAACTCAACATTAAAAAAACTAAGATCATGGCATCTGGACCCATCAATCCCTGCCAAATAGAAGGAGTAGAAATGGAAGCAGTAACAGACTTCATTTATTTGGGCTCCAAGATCACTGCAGACGGAGACTGCAGCCATGAAATTAAAAGACGCTTGCTCCTTGGGAGGAAAGCTATGGCAAACCTAGATAGCATATTAAAAAGCAGAGACGTCACCTTGCCGACAAAGATCCGCATAGTCAAAGCTATGGTTTTTCCAGTAGTAATGTATGGCTGCGAGAGCTGGACCATAAAGAAGGCTGAACGCCGAAGAATTGATGCCTTTGAACTGTGGTGCTGGAGAAGACTCTTAAGAGTCCCCTGGACTGCTAGGAGGTCAAACCAGTCAATCTTAAAGGAAATCAACTCTGATTGCTCATTGGAAGGATTGATAATGAAGCTCAAGCTCAGATACTTTGGTCACCTAATGCGAAGAGAGGACTCTTTGGAAAAGACCCTGATGCTGGGAAAGATGGAAGGCAAAAGGAGAAGAGGACGGCAGAGGATGAGATGGCTAGATAGCATCACTGAAGCAATGAGCATGAAATTGAGCAAACTCAGGGAGGCAGTGAAAGATAGGAAGGCCTGGCGCAATATGGTTCATGGGGTCACGAAGAGTCGGACACGACTTAACGACTGAACAACAACAACAAGGATTCTGATTTATAGCTATATTCATTTGACAAAATCTTCACAGACATTATCCAAGCATATCTTACTCTTATACTGTTATTCATTTAAAGAGACAGTGACAGAATTTTGTGTGCAGCATTTCAATCACTTTAGCCTACAATAATTGCTATATTACACTGTGTTCCCTTTGTTCATGATAGGCCAAATTAATGATGGGATCTTTTTCTCTGATTTGTTTTCCACTCAGGATGCTACAAATGAGAATACTAATTATTCTTCATTAAAAAGTTTTTTATACTTCTTCATTTCTTTAGTTTCTTTTGCCTCAGTATTCTACACGTTTATTTTGAAATAGCTCACTGGATTCGATAGGATCTGTTCCCAAGACCTTCTACATAAGAGTGAAGCTACTTGCTTTTTTCTTTTTACACAGCAATTAAAAAACTTATATTCCATTTTTCTCCATATTTTTCCTCTTCTCAAATTTGACCTAGTGGCCTTACCCTATGGCTCTTCAAAATAAGTGTGTGTGTGTGTGTGTGTGTGTGTGTGTTTAAAGATGAATCTAATAAACTATCTAGTGTGCAATGTGGGGTAAGAGCCCATAACACCCCTGAGATCCCTTTTTGTAGCTCCTGAAATTTCTCAATCTGCAGTTGTCAATAGGCGGCACAATTTTCTGATATTTTGTAGCTTGACCATTAAACTAGACTTCACATAATTTTAAAAACAAAGAATATTGTTCACCAGCCTCAGAAATTTCATATTACCATCTCTTCCACTATGGTGCTCAGCCCCTAAAATAAGTAAGTACAGTAGACAGCCACCCAAGAGATCCCCATGTCTTGCATAATCAGTTGCTCATTGCAGGAATCTCAGAGCAAAGGCATTCCCCAAAGACATCCTTGTATACTCTCTGTTTAAAGATATCCAGAGGAGGGGGTCTCTTCCTAGAAACATTAGGTTATTATTTAACTGTCATTACTGGGTTTGTTTGTTTTTTTAGTTTCTAAAGTTTAAAAAAGTTTTAAAGTTGTTTTTTAAAGTTTTAAAAGTTCACTATAATTTTCCATTGAATTCTGTTCATTTGGTTGGTGGGATATTATTATTATTATTTTTATTATTAAAATTTTTGATTACAAAAATAAGGAAAAATACATAAAAGTGGGTTAACAAAAAAGTGAAAAAATCCAAAAATGGGGAAAAAGTGTTAATATATCATAACAAAAAACAATTTTGATTCTATATATGCTTATCTAATACAAATATTATTCAAGGACATATATATTTCTAACAGCATTTTATTACTACTACTACTACAATGGGGGTACTTAAATCTATATGATCTCATCTTGTTCTTAATGTTATTCATATTTGAGACTTCTTGTATTTTGTTGTGAGAAATGAAAAGTTTGCTAGATGGAAAGATAGCTCTGGACATGGGTCATTGGGATAGGATGAGTTGGAGTTGTCACGAGCTCTATTTGGAATAGAATAGCTTAGCTATTCAGAATTGTTAAAGTATTGCTTCATCTCTTGTGATTGGCAATAGTTAGTGTTGAAGCTTTTGATTGGTTCAAACCAAGAATGTGGATGCCATTCTATGATGTTTATCTTTTTTAATTTGTTTTCTTTAAAGAAGGGTAAATAAATCTGTCGTGTTACACTTTCCTTCTGGCGATTTACATAGCACATTTATGCCATTTTCTTGGCATGATACAGAATTGGTTCCCCAGTGCTATCTTTTAAGGTGTTTTTTCAGCTTACAGGTATTTTTTCAGCTTACAGGAAAAGACCCTTCCTAATACTGTGGAACATCACTTAAATCTCATCAGGTAATCTGCTTGGTGTTTATAAGGTGCAGTACTTAATAATATGCATAGTTGTTACAATCATACTATGCTGGATTGTCTCAAAAGTTTTGTCTCTGCATATCCAGCTTGTTAAATTAAACTAAGCTTTTACAGAATGAGGTATACATTGGGATCTTTTTAAGGAAATTTCCACTGCTGGATCTGATGTGTTCAATATATTTTAGATTATTATCCATGGAGGAGGAGTTCACTGGCATCTCTGGCTAATCCACTATTTATTTTAAATTTGTCTCTCTGAGCTAAACTAGCTGATTGCTAGATTTGCTTACACTATTTGCAACATTTTCTATGCAAGAATGCAGCTTGTGATTCAAAGATCAGTTACTGTTTACCTTTTTCAGGACTTTCTGCCTGAAGGAAGATAAACTGATGAGCTATTAAAACTGACCAACTCTCTTTAAATAATCTACAGTTGTCTTACCTGTTTTCCCTTAGTCACCCTGTTTCCCACAAAGACTGTATGTATTCTCCTCCTTCTGAGCCAAAATGTATATTCATCACGGAATAAGCAATAGAGTGAGAATGAAAAGTTCTTGAATGGCTCCTCCCTACAGATATCTGCATTGCGTGCATCAAGGCCTAAGGGAGAATGATACTACGTCACGGGATGTCATGGGATGCAGATGCTTGTATGAGCCCCTTTTGCAACACATTCAAGCTTTACATGAAATACTCCAACAAATTCAGTCCAATTTAATCCCTTGGCATGTATTCACTAATACACTGGAACTAAGAGTAGCAGCATGTCATTTTAATCAGGGTATTTGAAAATGATTGTCAGGATCATTTGGCAGGAACTGTCATGACACCCACCCATGGCTGGATTCTACCAAGTCCTCCTTATGGGGGTTAAGCCACTGTAGCTTTTTCCTGAGATGTTTTTATTTCACAGGAGTTTAAAATGCAATAAATGAAAATACCTGGGATAATATGCATTTAAGTCTCTTAAAGTTACTCTTTATAAATAGTTTGGAATTTATCTGCTTACCTCTTGTTCCCTTCTTATCTTTTCAGGTCCCTTGCTTAATTACAAAATAGGTTGAATGTGTGTGCATACATAGAGCTTGTTCACAATCGATTATCATCAATTTTAAGGAAAAAAAATTCCTCTGTGTTGGCAGTACGGAAGGGAACTGTTCTGGCTGCTAAGGTTTTCATGCTCTTCTTAAAGATTTCTTGGAAGCATCAGGTTGCACCTGCCAGAGGCATAATGGATATTTTGTTATTTATTCATGTATTTTATTTAAGAAATATCAATGTATAACTGACTTATTTTTTGCTCTTGCCCTGCCCATTTCTCCTTTTGATTCCACCACTTTTCTAGGCTCTGCTCATTTTTGAGCATAGTCTTCATCCTGGGACACCCAGCTGAATATGCCCTTCAGATATTTAAAAAAAGACCATCATCCTTGATTTAGGTCATAGGTTTGTCTCCAAGTCCAGTGGGTTCTTTTTCATCTTAATTACCTGAGATGCCAGGGAGGGAGGTTTCACTGTCCTTGAGCTGTGACCTCAGGGCAAGAGTGTGGTAGTTAAGATCATGCAACAAAGGTATAGCTCAGTAGTACGATAAATGCCTGGCATGCAGAGGTTCCCAGGTCCCCCTCCTAGCATTCCCAGGTATTGCAGAAAAAAATGCTGGGTGAAAGACTGCAGAGCTGCTGCAAATCCATTTTGACAGATGGATCAGGACTCTGACTCAGCATATGGCCACTGCTGTGTTCTTAGAAAGAAACACAAAAGAATTCTAGGAACTGATTTGTTTAATGTAAAATAAAGACGTCTCTGTGCAAACATTTCTTATTGCCCTTATATTACATAAATCTAGTCTCCACATAATGTGATGGTACAGTTAGGTTCAAAAGCTGATTTGAATGTGTTATAATGAAGTAGAGGACTCTTTTTTAATGGATGGGATTTGTTCTGAATTATCATTTGTTGACACATGTTTTACCTATACCACTTGGGGTATCCGTTCAGGACCTTGGGTACCTTCTCATCAATTCTCTCTTGTAGTTGGTGTTTTATTTAAATAGAGATCTTGGATTGTTCCTTGGGGAAATGTTAATTGATGTTTGTGTGTGTGTGTGTACTTATCATATACCCTTAGTTACAGAAAAGGTTCTGTATGCCCACTTGGAATCAGGAATAATTGGAGTGGCATAAATGGGAATTTATTGGGTAGGCATTAGTCTAGGAAACCTTGTGTCAGCCTCAAGCCTTGTATAACTTTTATAGATTAGTTTTATTTAATATAGTGCCTTCCAGATACCTTGGAACTACAGGTCCTAGAGTATTCATGTTCTGGAAATTCTGGAAATTGGTCCAATACCTTTAGAGGACAACTGGTGAGAAGATTGCTGTAGATGGAATGAGGTCACTGTTAGGTCTCTAATTTCTGCCCTGGAGAATGACAGAACCAGAAATCTTCAGTTTTGCAGAGATAACTAATCTTATCTCTTTCATCTAGAGGAAAGGTTACCACTTCTAGACAGATTCTTGATATGATGCACTATGCATAAGAATGGGCTTTCGTTGTCTAATGTGCTGTCCATGTTTGGAATCTCAGATGTCAGTGCTACCTCCTTGCTCATTTGAGTGTCTTTTGAAGGAGTTGATAAGTGCCATTTCCTTTACTGGGCATTCTTTTATTCCTACCCTGATTCTATAGTCAAGCTAAAAGGGGCACCACTATTTAGAACCCAGATTCCCCAAGTACTGATGTTGAAAGCACAATAGTAAAACTAGAAAAAGGAGGTGATATACTTTCAGGGATGGCCATTCTTATAGAATCACTTGTCACTCCAGCACGTTATTGCTCCTAAAACTGCTTTCATATTGGCTGAGAACCCAATAAATAGCATGCAGAAAATCAGTTCATGTGCTCAACCACCCATGAAGGACAAATTTGTTATTATGGGGAGCCCCCAGTGCATCTTCTAAAAAGTTAAACACCTTCAAGGCCAGCTCAGCTCCTGCAGACTTCAGGGATATGTTCATTTAATTTGCTTGACAACAATATTGAAATGGTTTATACAGTCTACAGCTGTTGAATTTCCATCTAGACACTAATCAAGACTGTCTCTGCATAGCTTTTCAAGATTAGCTAAGGTAACTAAGTGTAATTAGCTAAATTCTTTAGTGAAAGTGGAAAGGTTCCTCCTCCTGCATGAGCTCTCTTCAAGTGTTAACCTTTGAATATTAAAGAGGCTGTCAGCAGGTGTGGTATTAACTTCTGCCTCTTGAGGACATCTGTGGCCATGCAGTGAAGTCATGAGGAAGGCTGTTGTGCACTATACCTTTAGCTGTTGTTGTGTGAATGGGTGTAGGGAGATTTACTGAAGCACTGTTTTTGATGCTGGCAATTAAATATGCACTTAAGAGGTTGGATTTTGATATTGTTAAAGCTAATCATGATGGATCAGACCAAAGGCCTAATCAGTGCAGTATCCTGTGTGCCACACGTTCTAACTAAATGCCATCAGAAAGCCTGCAACCAGGGTATGAAGGCAATAGCCCTCTTCTGCTGTTAGAAGTGCAAAGGGATGAACGTCTGTGAAAATAAATGAAAAAAAAAAATGCCCAGATGGCATTTTTTCATCCTAATATAGTGTGTGAAATTTATAGTCCTGAGTCTGTAATTCATGGAGCAATGTTTAGAAGCAGCAGGGTCTAGTGGTACTCAACCAGTAAGTGGATTTGCAAATATAATTATGGATTTTTTTTTTTTACAAAGCCTCAACTGTTCTGGCTTAAAACCACTTCAGATCTAGTAAATGGTAACTCTGCTTTGGAGCTATAAAAATAGCTAATTACAGAACAGCTAAAAAGCTGACTGTGAAGCTATACAATTTTGTATACAATGTACTCATCCAGCATTTCTGGGAGATGAAGTGGGTTTGTTCTAGCACAAATGGTCACTAACAGTAATTTGTGGTCAGGTTTTAACTGTGGTTATTAAAATGTTGGTTTTTGTCTCCTTAGTAGGTACCAGAAAGTTCTGTGTTTGCCAGGTTAACGTTACAAATTGATGTTATTATAGCAGCTAAGGTATAACACTTGTAATTATTTTTTAAAAAATTGGCTATTCAACCAACTCTTATGGGGAAGTATTCGAGAGTGTTCCTTACTGATGGATGAAACTGTTATTTTGAGCACCTGGATCCAAAAGTAAAATACAGAGGGGAAATTACATAATTATCTAGCTATTGACAATTAGCACTATAAAAAAATGGGACTAGCATTAAATATAAATAAGACCAAACTAATGATAACAAGTACAACAAGCCTTAGAATTGATAATGAAGGTATCAAAGTGGTACATAGTTTCTGCCTTTTAGGATCAACCATCAACAGTAAAGGAACAAGCAGTCAAGAAATGTAATGGTATGTGGGAATAAATTTGGGAGACAGGGGGAAGAGACTCAGCCAGGTGAACAGACAGATAAGAGGCAGCTTGGCCCACAGTAGGAATGTGGGTGTGGCAAACATCTCAGAAGGGACCCTCTCTAGTTTCTTGGCTGTAAAGGCGATGGAAGAAATGTACTTTTAGACTTGCAAGACTGATGTGAACCTTGCAAGATAGTCCAGACAAGAAGCATTACCAGATGAACTAATTCTACTTTATTGTAAGGTTACATTAACAGAATCTTGCAAGTCTGAAAGTACATTTCTCCCCCATTGCCTTTACAGCCCAAGAAACTAGGGAAGGTCCCTTTGGAGACATTTACCATGCCCACATTCCTGCTGCAGGCTAAACTGCCTTTTATCTGATTGTTCCCCTGACTGCAGCTCTTCCTCCTGTCTCCCAAGGTCATTCCCACATTCCCACCATTACAAGAAATATTTCACAGACTAGTACATGGTAGAGGAGCCATGGAGACCTTGGAAAAGGTATTTAGATGCCATGATGTGTACCTACAAAGATCAAAATAATGCAGGCAATGGTATTCCCTGTTACACTTTTCATGCTTTTGAATGTTGGAGTTGGAGAAGAGTCCTGAGAATACCATGGATAGCCAAGGCAACAAATAGATCATTGAAAAAATCAATCCAGAGTTCTCACTGAAGGCATAAATGATCAGTCTAAAATTATCATATTTTGGACACGTTATACAAAGGCCTAGCTCTCTGGAGAAGGCTCCAGTGCTGGGAAAGATGGAAGGAAAGAGAAGAGGATGACCAGCAGGAAGGTGGATGGACTCACAGTAGCAAAAGGTACACCATTGAAAGAGCTGAAGGACTAGATCATCATGGAGAAAAATCTATGTGGTTGCTAAGAGTTGACACCGACATGGTGCCACATAATCAATCAATCAGTCAATCAATCAATCAAAATATCAGTATAAATTTCACCTCAGGCAGGAATAATGATTTTATCTGCAAAAACGTATCTGCATCAGTCAATCAACAATTAGCTAGAAAATCCAACTTTGAGTGAAATTGCTTTGGGTCTTTAAAGGGTTTGACAGCCACCTTTTCACTGTGTTTTTAGAATTCTTTAATACTGATAACTCCCTTTTATTGCTGTTGTTGTTCTAGTGGAAAGTGGTAGTTAAAAATGGGAGGTGGAAAAGAAAGTGTAAACCTGCTCTGCATCAACTGTGAGGGTTAAAATATGATCAGAGGCTCGGTTACCCAGTCATCCTGCTTATTGACTAGGACCAAAGTATGACTCATTGACTATGTCATGTGAACAAGACCAGAGTGTCTGTTGTAACTAGCCCTCTTTAAAGTAATTTAGTATGAAAAAGCTTTCCTAAATGGAGTTTCCAATAGCTTCTACCCATGTCAAAAACTTTTCATTCTAAGGTCCACATTTTTCTATGATCGAATCCTTCAGGATCCTTTTGAGTTCTGACTGAAGTCAATTGGAATAACCAAGAACTCAATTAGTTCCCTTTCAAATTTCAGATGTTATTACGTACGTTCTGTTTGATGTTTTCAATGGTTCACCTCACATGTCTCATCTATGCTATTGAAACAGTTCATTTGCTAATTCAATATCAACTGTACATTGTGTACATTTTTCCTACAGAACTGCAGGGTGAGTATTGACATATTGATGTTAAATTGCTGGTAAAAATAAGCATGCAAAGTTTTCCAGAGAACACAGATGACACATTACAATGTCCATAATGCATAATACATGTTATTTTTCTCAGAAAAAGAAAACTTTGAAAGCAAAAGTTATGTACCATTTTAAAAAAATGTTATCTGGGATAACATTATTAGAAAATTGTTTGGAAAATGCAATCAATATTTATCTTTCTTTTTTATCTTCTAGGGTCATTATACAATTTCTGTTCATGTCATTTAAACCTTTGCAAAGGAGTCATTAGTACTGGATTATTTTATTTGTTTATTCCCCAAACACTTTTCAAGTCCCAGAATAATTACCAATTGCATTAAATTACTAAAATGATTGTTTTATATTTTAGAGCATTTACATTCTTCCTTGCTTCTGTAATTCTTCCAGAATTTCCTCCTGCATAAAAATGTGACATTTTTTTTTCTGTAATGCAATGTATTTGCCATGCCAGTCCTGTGCATATTTTCAGTGTTCACCCATAAGAATATTGAACTCAATATAAGCAATCAAACAGGATTATAGGGGCATAGTATAATACTAGGTCCAGTACATTTCTAGAGCTTTAGAAAGCCAACTTGGTGTAGTGGTGAAGGCAGCAGGGTAAAAACTGGGAGACTGTGAGTTCTAGTCCCGCCTTATGCACGAAGCCAGCTGGGTGACCTTGGGCCAGTCACTCTGTCTCAGTTCTAGGAAGAAGGCAAGGGCAAGCTACTTCTGAAAATGCTGCCAAGAAAACTGCAGAGACTTGTCCAGGCAATCAACAAGAGTCAACACTGACTCAAAGGCACCCCCCCAAAAAAACCCCAACAACAAAACTGTAGAGTTTTAACAACCTGCACATTACAGCCTCCCCCAATTTGAGACTCTTGTGATAAGTCAAAATTTTCCTCCCAGGATTGCAGCTCAGCATGTGGCCAGGAATTCTGGACGTTGAACTGAAACATACCTCAAAGGCATCAGATTGAGGAAAGCTGGATTACCTAGTGGTTATGTGGGAATGGTGTTGCAGACTGTTGAAAAATCTCTGTAAGAAGTACTGGGAGCATGGGTATTAGAGAGAATCTCAGGAAAGAGAAAAAAATACATGAATCTCAATTAAGTGAATTATATTTACTCCAAATAAACCTGTGCCAGCCAACGTTTCAGTCCTGGGGTGTGGCTGTTTTCTATCCCTGGATTGTTTTTTGGCAACTGCTGCCAAACTCTGTGTAAGTATTGCTACTAAAACAATTCACTGGCAAATTATAAAAAGCATAGTTTTCAGGAGTATGACCAAAAAATATCTGAAAAGGTTACTTGCTTGTATGAGTTAAATCAAGGGGGAATGGTACATGTGGATTTGAGGAGTGAATCAGCAAAATATAAATTAGACAGTTTTGTACCTATTTATTTTAAGGCCTCCTACTTAACCTGAATGTTTTACAGGTTGTTCTAGTAGTAAATCATGCAGTATTGTAAGTGCATCTGGACTTGCAGCTTCAGTTTCTTGAGCGGGACTGACACTATTCTGAAAAACTGCCTCTGCCACTCAATTATTTCAACTATGTTCTACTATAAATTAAGCTATTAAAATTTTAAAATGTTAATGTCTTTCCAAATTCTGATTTATCCTTTAGATGCCACTTTCAGTTTTAAATACTGCGATATATTTACAGGAAACATTAAGAGATCCCTGGCAATTCTGTCCCTGGTAATTCTGTGTGAGTTCCATCTGATTAAAGACTTTATAAATATTAGCAATACATATTTCTGTAAAAGGCATTAGTGTTTATTCAGTTTATAATTGTAATTTCATTCTTCTACAAATATGCTTACAAGAAAGTACATCATTGTTTCTTTTGCTTCTTGGTCACAAGTATTTCTCTCTACCCTAGCATGCAATATAGTGTTTAATTATATCAATCACATAACAGTCTTGAACACATAACAATTATAACCATCGTGAACAACAATGATGAATCACATAACAATCATGAGCAGCGCTGCTCAAAAGTTAAACTCCAGAATGCCATGAAATATGAGAACAAGACTTAAACTATACCCCTAATCCCCATTACTGTTGTATTCACCAGCAGTATTGAACTGTTGTATTTTTTCTGTCTTGCTTCTCTTAAGATTACATTCTAGGATTCAGTGTACATGTACTTCAGTTTATATCAAAGCACTTTGGATTTTGAAAGTTTCTTTTATTTGAAATTATCAGAATGCCAGTCCTGACTTTTAGGAAGCTGATGGACACCAGCCCTGCATATGAGCAGATTTGCCAGAGTTCATAGTTATACACAGTAGGGCAGTGTAGAGAGCTGGGTTCAAAGGCCAAAATGTCATTTGGAGCAACTATTAGCATGTAGCACTTGTTGGGAGCTTCTTAAAGCAGCCTCATTTTTTCCTGAGCTCACACAGCTGGCCTCTGTAGTTAATATGTGATTCACGAACAGACACATTTGGTGAGTGGCACTGATGTTACCCAGTTGGGTAATGAAGTGTCTGCAAGCAAACAACCAAGCTCAGAGAGCACCAAGAACGCCACTCTGATCTGTAAGTATAGAGCCTTTTTTGGGTACTATCACTATAACAAGGAACTATGTGTTTGTTCTGATCGATTGATATCCTGCCCTCTACTTAAGAGCTAAAGATGGTGTATCTAGCACTCTCTCTTCCTGTTTTTCCTCACAACAAAAGCCATGTAGGGCAGATTGGGCTGAGAGAGGGACAATCCTAAAGTCTCCCCAGGGATCTTCTGTGGCTGAGGATGGATTTGAACCTAGATCTCCCTGCTCCTAATCCAACACCTTAACTACTAACTACCTGTATATGATCTACTTACACTTTCAGAGTCATTATAAAGGGGTTTTTTACATACACACACACAGATTTTAATATTACAAAAAATAAAATATTAAGGCATTTTTTTCCAAAATTAAGTGGGGTTTGAATTCAGTGGCAGCTTAGTTACATATAAGCAGCTGTAGAATTGAGTCCAAGAGTGATACATTTTTCTAGTTCTCCCTACTGTATGGTATGTGAGCAGCAGTGCTCTCGCTAACTCCTTCCATGGACGAAATTCAGGTTGATGCAAGGAGTGAGGGGGGAGCTCCACAGATGCAGCAATGATGTGGCCTCAGCTGCATTCAATCTTTATGAATCTTCATGAGACCATTGCTCTCTAATGTGAGATTGATTGCCCTTATGTAATGACATTTAATGGAGACTGGATAATTTTATACACAGAAGCCAAAGGTTTTTATAAATTATTTACTACCTCTGAAGAGCTAGTTGTTGTTGTTTTTTCCCCTATATATATGAGGTCTTAACTGACTATCTGTAACTGTGGTGTCATGTTAGTCCTATTGGTTGATATGCATAGCACATTGTACCATTTAATCATCTTGTCAGAATGGCAAGATCTTAAAAGATAACTTATATTACTGAATTTGATTTTGTGGGCTGCTGATTGATATGGCATAGGGACTGTTTTAGTGGCATTTTAAGTCATCAGCCAGAAAAAAAGGTAAAGCTGCACAGAACAAAGAACATGTCAAGTGGGAGACTCTCAAAAGAGCTGTTCTGTGGCCCCTTTTTCCCAGTACCTTTAACTTGCCCAGTTTGGTGGCAGCACCTGACCAGCCTTGGCCGACCTTGAAAAAGCTAAGCAGTGTTGACCCTGGGTAGTACTTGGGTGGGAGATAACCAGGAAATGTAGACTAGGAAATTGCAATAACAGCTTAGAAGAAGAAAATGGCAAAACACATTCATGTTATTGTCAGAAAAAACAATATGACATCACCAGGATTTGTGTCAACACAAAGAAAATTTTTTGTTTTGTTTTGTTTGTTACTGTTTGCTTCAGTTTATTCCTGACGTCATTAAGACAAGCATGTCCTCACCCTTGCAAGGCATACCATGACACCTGGCAGAAAATGTGTTGACTCAGTAGGGACTTCCATCAGTAGAATAGGGGGACAGGCTATTTACACTGATGCCTCTTCCCCTGTCCTATCCCTTCAAGTCTCCTCTAGAGGTTTGGGTAATTCTTTGGAACAGCATAGGAAGTAATGGAGACGAGGAACAGCCTCTTCTTCTTCATTCTGTTTTAAGAAGTTTCAGCTGGATCAAAGAATTTTTGGTCAGCTGTTGGACACCAGCCAGAGATAATCATGAGTACTTCTTTACTATTCAAGGGGAAATGTCATATAGTCCTTACTAAGGAAGCATAGTGCTTTATAAAGTGTTGGGAGTTTTTTCCTTCAAAAATTTAAGTTGCAGTTCAAATTTCAACTTAGAATAGAAAGAATATAAGGTTCTATTGAAAGGACAAAGTTTTGTTTCAATCTTGTACAGTGTATTAAATATGTACCACTAGAATGGTTGTACACAGTAATAACTGCATAGGTTTATTTAGCAATTCTTGTTACATTTTGATCCCTCAAGGTAAAAATTTGTTAGGAGTACCTTATCACAGCAAGAGACTTCTAAAAAACTTACAGAAATCTCTTGGCATAAGAGAACATCTGTAAATAGTTATCACTGCCTGAGGCTAAGGCTTCCAAACATTGCTGAATAAATCTGTGCAGTGTGCGTGTGAATGAACATATATGGACAAACCCTTGGAGAGTCAGACCATAGTTGTAGGTGAAGGAAGAGATCTAACTGTTGAATAGGGCTGCTAACTCACCTCACTTCTGTATAACTGATGTAACAATTTTTATTAATATTTTAGTCCATGCCAACTTCCCAGTAATTCTAGGAAGAAGTCACTTTGTCAACATTCCAGTAATTCTGTTGGTACCACTTACAGTGGGATGGGTCCTTCTACCCCAAGGTGTACAACTGTTTTGTGGACAAGGCTGTACCTAGCCTTTGAGTGTCATGCTCGGAGCTACACTCCAAAAGGGATATAGGATAGCAGTGACAAATTTGGAGAAGTTGGGGGGTGAGGGCTGCAAGGGCTGCTGTACAACATGGTTCTAGATGGACAGCTCCTGTTGCCACCAAAGATGTTTTGCAGCTATTCCATTTTTTTTTCCTTTTTAGGGATTTTATTTTGTAAGGAAAAAGGAAAATTGGGGGAAATTGCAGGATGGTTATAAGTGGAAGATAACTATGTCTATATCCCCTACCTCTTAAAATTCCATGAATGAAGCAAGATAATTTAACAATGAAAAGTGTCATCTGGAAGCACCCCATGTCATAAACAAAGGACTTGAAGTGCAATCACTCTGCATTATTTAAAATAACTAAGTATTGTCACTTCAAACAAATAATTTAAATGAAGTTTGGCGCTCTGTTGTGGATGACAACAATTTTGCTCATATTTGTCTCCCTAAATGTATCCAAAATTTCATATTAAAAGATCATGGTCATAAACATGAAACAGATGTAGTATTAATCTACTGTCTAGAACAGGAATATGCAACCTACATAGGAATGGAAATTAGGAAGAGGAATCTTGCAGATCCTTTCCACCCCTTTCTGCTGCAGCCCCATAAAAAATTGCCAGCAATATTTGTGAGGTTCCTTCTCTCAGCTTCCATGTAGGTACAAGAAATAACATGGGGAAGAAAAAAAGGGGAAAGCTTTATTATGTGACTTGCTTTTTACTTCCACAACAGTTGGGTAGCATTTATTCAAAAGTAAGTAATAAAATTCAGTGGGATTTAACACCACATTCCTTTGTGATGTCTGGCAGCTTGAATAGTTTATTAATATAAATCTGTATTTATACAGACTGAGGCAAATTAAAAAAGCTCCAGGTATAAAAAGAATAGTAGGTAGATCTTCATTTACAAGGAGATCCCTGGAGTAACCCTATTTTGTAGACAGCGTGTATTTTCATTGTTGGACAGTTTGGTTTAATTCCCTTTCTCTCATTCTCTTTCAGCCCAAATGACCATGATTCTGAGCCTAGAGTAGTGCCAGTTTAATTTGGGACATGTTCTCTCTTCTGTTTTTCTGATACTACAGATTTAATCAGTGATAACTTCACTTTAATGGTGGATGTTGACTGCTATTGTTAATACAATTAGGTAGTATTTTTTATTAATACTTTTCAGTTATGAACTATTGGGTATTAGAATTCTTATTCAGATATAGGGAAATAAATTGTTTAGTGTAGCTTCAACAGATTTTATTACTCATTTGGATGACTGGGGTACCATTGCTGGAGTCTATAGGATTTAATACAGATTCAACATAAAATGAGTGAGAGAGATGAAATGACCACTGAAGTGTTCAAGCCTATCAGTGCTGGTGACCCTTTATTAGATTTAATTGGATGTATGGAGGGCTGTCAGGCATAAGGCTAGGTTTAGCTCTGTACTTTCCACATATCAGAAGCTGGGACTGCTACACCTGGAAATTATTACTTGTTTTGTCAAAGTTATCATAACCAGTAAGATTAGAAGGCGGCCTTCTCTGCACAAGGTAGAAAGTGAGTGAGCCAAATAGGACGTAGTGTTCTTTATTGCTAGAAATTCCATTCAGTTGAACACATTTTAGATGAGAGACATGAAAGTAAATCTGTTTTAAATATAGATGCTTGTGGTCAGCTACAGCAAAGTTTGGGGAGCTCTTGGAGCAACATCTTGAGCCAAGAGTATAATATATGAGTATAATACCATTTGGAACATCATGAGTTACTTTACACAAAGCAGATCTTTAAACATGTATGTTATTCCTTTAAATGATATGCTCTATTAAGTGATATGATGCCATGCATTGGAGGAGAAGCTATGCTTTTTAAGGATACAAAAGTCCATTGTGGGGATAATAAGTTGCAAATCATGCTTGAGAATATGTATGGAATATGTATTTCATTAAGAAGGGCTGATTGGCTGAACTTGGAAATTAAATCGAGTTGGCCCTAGATTTTTTTCTTGGAGTGATACTAGTTGGGAATTCTAGGGCTGCTGTAGTCTATTCAACAGAAGTGGGCACTACCATGTTGTTATTAAGAATGCTACATGAACATATCCATGTAGTCATCAGGGCATACACATAAACGTATACTTTTTTGCTTTATATTGTCAGATCACCCTACAAGCAAGCAGGACGCAATAAGAACAACAAAGGAAGAATTGTCTCTGAGCTGAGATTAATTATATTAATTAGGCAAAAGACTGAAGTGAGAACACAAGAATTCCAGCAAATAACTTTGCTTTCAATCATGGACCTTATATATATGTAATACATTCATGGTTTCTTTTTCCTGCACTGTCAATGTAATGGGGAGGACATCAATCTTTTCTGAAAAGGCAAGCCAATCTGCACCTGGATTTTCTTTTCATAATGGTTATTAGCCATATTAGCAGTGTGAGAATCCTCTCTTACATCTATATTGTCCAGGAATTGTGAGATCAGTTAAGCTGACCAAGAATAGTGTTAAAAAGCAGCACATTAAATAAAGCTAGAGAGTGAGTTTCTGGAGCAGGAGCTTCTCTAAGAGGTCAGAGATGGTGCGTGTGTAGTTAAATTAGTTCTTAAGAGATTTGTTCATCCTTTCTCAGAAACTAACTTTCCAGAATTCCTTGTGTATAAAGTGGGACCTTAATCCCAAGAATATTGGAATCCAGTGTTGCTAATAGGATTTACAGTATTAAGCTCATATACTATATTGGTATGTATCATATATGACTACAAAATTCATTAGAAACATCTCACTGTATATATGTGTATAGGAAGGCCTTATACTGCAAAATTCTAGGAGCTTGAAATTTATTTATTTATTTATTTATTTATTTATCATATTTATATAGCTGCCCATCTCACACAAGGTGACTCTGGGTGGTTTACAACAATTAAAAAATAAATAGATAAAAACAATTACACAAATAACGTTGTGTAATTGAAATAATGCTTGCACTAGGAATGGCACTTATTTTGCCAATACCAAGACTATCTAAACCCATTTTCAGTCCAGCTAAATGTTGTGAATCAAGGAAGATACTTCACATCATTCAAGATCTTCAGAATACAGTCATTTCTTCTAATCATCCAGTTTGTTTTCTATTCCTCAAATTCAGTGTCTACTTATAGAAATATTTTCTGTTTTGGGAATCTAGTTAATACTGATTTAAATTTAGCCTTTGTTGTATACTGCAATATATAATACCAATTAGTTTTCCACCTAGGGCACCTAATTATGCAAAGCAATAGTTACTTGTCTTGGTCAGCATTTTAAATATCATTTTCTGTGTTGTGTCAGAGCCTGCAGTGCAGTGGGGTATTACTCAGCAAATATTTTCTGAAAGTATATGATAGAACAGGAGATTAAACACACACAGTCATTTAATGAGAGCTTTTACAAGAAGACAGGTGACCTTTCTGATGCATGAGGGGTTTAAATTGAATTGTTGACCCAAAGCATCCTGTTGTGCCATCCTGCAATGAGTACAGAGAGTGGATTCAGTAGAAATAAGCAGGCAGGGTTCAATAAAGAAAATAAATCCCACAAAGAATAGGCAGAGAGGCAAATCTCCAGAGCCCAAGGAACAGTCAGCTTGTTCTGACAAATGCCTCAATCCACAACAAGCCTTTTATGTCCTCTGATCCTGACTACTCTCCTCCTCAGGCTTTATTCTCAAAGCCCCCTCAGGCTTGAAGCCCGAGACTCAGCTGCCTGTATAAGATTCAAGAGGCCAGGCATCTTATGATACACAATGGTATCATAAGGACCATACATAGTTAATTTGTTTTTGAGGAGGTGTGTGTTAAGGAGTGGGCACATTTGGACAAGGCCAGGATTTCTCTTTTCGCTGAGTATATTGGTGTAGTAGTGAAAAGATGGCCTTGAAGGACAGAGGGAAGATCCACTACCAAGGCAATGATCAAATAAACAAAACTTGAGCCCAAGCCAAGAAAGTAATTTGTGAAAACACCTCAGACATCCTCCCCCCTCCCCTTTTCATGAAGATAAAAGAGGGAGGAAAGGTAGCATATTCAGACTTGCAAGATTTGATTACTATAGCTGTTCTAATAAAGCTAGCTTAGATCTGCACAGTGTCTGTTTTTTAGTGTGGTCTACCTGATGGGGCTGACATCAGTCTTGCAAATCTAAATGTACAGGCTCAGCACCAGGACCAGCACCAGGGTGATGTCACCAGAAGAAACTGAGGAAGAGCAACCCTTGGAAGAGGGTGAAAGTGAGAGCAGGCAGGAGGGCCTCAGTCCTTCCTGGGTCACCTTGGGCAGCATTCAAGAGCAAATTGGGGCTGTTGCTACAGGTAAAAAGGCTGTTGGAGGAGAGCCCCAGGGCCTGGATCCCAGGTCCAGCCCAATATAGTGCCTGCAATTTGCTGATGGCACAAATTTGCCCATTCCCCAGGGAGTTGTAACCCACAGTCTGAGAAGCCCTGCATTATTAAATTCATTGTAATATAATCCTATAAAATTCTTTGTACTAAAATTATAATTGGATTAACATGTGTTTGAGGTGGGGTGTTATCAAACTAGGCAGCAACTAGTTCATGAGCAGGTAAAAGGCCAGTAGGACCACACATTCAGAGATGGCTTCATATAGTTGAGGTAGGGGCTCTCCTCCCACTCAGCTATCCAGATGGTGGTGGTCAGGGTCCCACCTCAGGTTTGGTCTCTGATATTTTGGGGCTTTATAACTAGGAACCTTCAGTAAGGCTATGCCACTGCCCCTTTCTTCTTCCAAGTACAGTGCCCACCATGTCCTGCTGAAGGTCAAGTGGAAAGGTGTCTCATATTTTCTGGGGAGTCTGCATCTGGACATATCTGACTCCCACACATGGGCTGTACTCTGCTTGTCTCAACAACCAAACACTTACAGAACACCTCTGGATTAAAGATTTTTGGCTGTGTATGCGTCCAATTCATTCACCATATCCCTTCAGATACCCTTCTGTATTTACCACAATTCAGAAGTGGATGCTACCATGTCATTTGGAAGAAAAAGGAAATAAGGCAGCTTTGTCCTGCTTGCTCTGAATCATTCCACAACTGTGAACTGGCCCTTCAGCAGAGATTTTTGTCATTGGGCAAATACTGAGTCTTTGTCATGTGTGAACCGGGAGTGCAAAGGGGGAATTTGGGAAGTGGTTATGGAAATTAGCTTTCCTGAAATTTCTAGAACAGTTTCTCTGACAAGGCACCCTCAATATCATTTATAATTGGAGCAGTAGTGGATTGATTACATGACATTTACTTTTGGAAATGGATGGAGTCTGCTTAAATCTGCCATTTGACTTGTCAAGAAAGGCAACACCATTTTTTGAGTTTATGGAATATACTTTTATAGGAAGCAGAATTTTTGTGGACACATAGATTTATAGGAACATGAGCAGAATGAATCATGTGGGTTAAATGTAAAAGGTACTCCCCCCCCCCCCCCCCCAAAGGAGCCATGCTTTTAAGCAAAGGCAGATAGCAAAGAAAATGTGACTGGTAAGACCTCATTGCCATTTAATTTTAGAATTATGACTAAGTGCTGAATTCTTTTTACTGATCTAGGCTAGTACCAGTAGTGTACCAAGAGGGGTGGGGTCCACTCTGGGTGCAGGCTGTAAGGGGGATGTTACCAAAGACGATGCAGAGGCTATTGGTGGGTGTGGAGTTGGATCACTGCTGCCCATGCAGCAAACAACTGTTTGACAGTTGTTAGTGCAGTGTAGCACATCCACAATGGAGGGAAAAAAATGTGCTTTCAAATCAGTTTTGACTTTTGGTGACTGTCCCCTGCAGTTTTCTTGGCAGCTTTTTTTGGAAGTGGCTTACCAGTTCCTTCTTCCTAAGGCTGAGAGAAGTGACTGACTTGAGATCACACAGCTGGCTTTTTGCCTAAGGCAGAACTAAAACTCATAGTTTCTAGCCTGATGCTTTAGCCAAGCTGGCTCTCAGCAGTGGAGGAGGGTGATTTTAAAAAATGATCTGCCCCTGATGTCAAATATGCTAGGTATGCCACTGGCCAGCACAGTAATTCCATAATCCCATTATCACATTAAGTGAAGATAAGGGGAAATGCTACATGAAAGAGTTAATTTTATGATCTTCAAAGGATCATAAGAGATTTAACTTTATTATCTTTTTTAATTTCACTTTATGCCTACAGTTGCAAATTGTTAAAATGATCAATCAGGAGCATGTTTTGGAATTTGTATTTCAGAATCAAAGCAGACTTCACAGAGTCATAGTTTGCCACAATGCAGGATGTGTTGGTTTGCAATATAATGCACTAAAGGCAGGAGAACAAGTAAAATGTAGCATGGCAAAGGGCTGTTCTCCCCAGAAATACTTCTCTACAGATTTTTGTCTTTTCCCAGTATTCATAAGTTCCAATCTTGAAACCCTTTGGAAGATAAGTTGAAGAAGCCGCTTGGACAAGTAGTGAAACATCTCTAACCAAAAGGAAAAGTAGTCCAGTTGCCATGACTCAGCCTCCAGAGCTTTGGAAGATAATCAGATGGGGACAAACAACTTTTAGAGAAATATAAGAATAGTGAAAGAGGTCTGCTGTCTCTTCCTGCTGATGGATGCTATGCCTAAATTATCTTTTCACCCATTTATAGGATATTGGCAACATCTCAAATCTGAAACAAGGGCCTGCTACTTTTGTTACCTGTGAGGCGGCTTAAAAACCTTGCCCTTCCTGAGCAATTAATCATTTTTATATAACTTGGCTGAAGGTTTTAATGATCAGCATATGCTACTTTCCTGAAAAGACCAAGAGAAAACAAATGAAAAGTTATTCTAGATTAGCACATCAAGAAGCTGCAGGTTTCTGGGCTGAATGTGATCCCTTTATGGGAAATTGCTTGCTCATACCTCTCTCAGTGGTTAGACTAGAAGCTAAGTAGATAATGAAAGTCTCAATGGAGACCAAAATAAGCCATGAATATCATCTACATATGTTAATTAAAATTAACCAAGTCCTCTTCTTCCATAAAATGGACAGAGTTCAGGCAGATTTTTAACCTGCCAAGTGACTGTTGTCTTCCTTTCCATTGTTAAATTTTAGGAGACACAAGTATCTCAACTCCTCACAGTTAAAGAAGAGGTGATAGACAGGTCTGGATGATTAAGAAGAGATAATTATTGTTTCATGTTGTTGATTAGCTGCCGCAGGCAGTGACATCCCGTTCTCATTTTAAATCTGTCACTGTGGCATAAATTTGACATTTCTCCCTCTTGTGCTATCATCAACAAACATTATTTAAGAAGCACCTGCTTTTGCTATAATTAAAAGTATGAGATGTTTACTTCATGTATTTGGAATGGGATCCCATGCAAAACTTTCTTTTAAAAAGTTATTAGAATGTAGAGCAGGGATCAGCAAATAGATCTTCCTTCTCAAACCTTATATCCCACAAATGTGTTGGGATTCAATCTCAATCATTTCTAGTCAACAGAGGGGTGACAAGAGGGGAAATTCAACACGTGTGGAGGGTACCAGTGTTAAGTATATTAATCTGGCAACCAGTTTTAAGCAGTAAGGTATAAGTGGTTTTCCCTCTTCTTCTTTCCTTTCTGATGCCACATGTGTATGCTCTAAGCATGTTGTATGCTGAACATCCAAAGGTCAACTTTAGCTAGAAGCTGCCAGATGCCAATCTTGAAGCCTATCCCTGACATTTTTTTCCAGAAAATATTGTAAATTCCTGATTATTAGACTACAAATCAGATGATGCTGTCATGAAAAAGCAAAGGGCTGCTGGCATTGTAGGTTTGACAGAACCATTTCCTTTCAATTATTTTTCTTTCTCTTCTGCCTTTCTGACAAGTTCTCCTTCATTAATTCTTCTCAACTCCAGAACTAATTACTTATTCTCCTTGTCATATATGTCTGTTGCTGATCTTGATTGAAGTTCATTTCTGTACTCTAGAAAGTGCTTTATGGTACAGGATAATACATTGATGTAACAAAAGAGTTAATGCATAGGTTCACTGGACACAAACACTCCAAGAAGCACACAGGCTACATGTCAAGGTATAGTACTATAGCTGGTTAATTGGGAAACTTAGCTGGGAGGGACAATGTGGCTCTGAACGGAAATGGATGTTGATTTAAATCAGTTTATTCTGGCCATTCTGGCCATCAGGGTAGTTGTGACATGGAGAAGTTTAGAATGAGAGATCAGCATCATGGAACATTTCATTGTATCTGGATTTGTGTTGGTTTTAGTGTTACATCCATGCACAGATACAGTAAGAAGTCCTGTATATAGATTTTATATGCAACTGGGAAAGAGGAACAACTCTCAAATTGGCGTCCCAATCCTGCCATGTTTACTCATAGTTAATCCATCTCATTGATTTCAGACAGATATACTGCAGACAGCAACTATGGACTTACTTCTGTTTGTAATTAATTCAGCTGTATTCATGACAGAGAATAATTATATTTACTGGGTGATTCACTGATTCATTTCCGTCAGGATGCTCTCTCTGATGTATGAAGAGATACAGTTACAACACTTGGCGTCTCTAGCCACTCTCATTTCTGCCTGCAAGAGGAATTAAGTTCCTCAAAGAAATCCAAAAGAAACCCCATACTTTTTAAGTAGCTGAAAAATATCCCTGAATTTATCCAAACTAGCTGCAACGCAGCAGGGGTTTTATAAGGCAAAAGAAACAAATTTTGATGCAACAAATTTCACCAACTGGAATGCCTTTGAAGATATATGTTATTTCTGAATACAGAAATACATACAGAGGCAGCAGACATGAGTTATGTTCACTAGCTTATCTGTACACATTTACATTGATGGACCTAATGTGGGGGAAAGAGGAATTAGAAATAATTTAACTGAGTGGTTAAAAGCAGAAACACAAAGCAGCCATGCAGTTAGATGACTTCAGACTTTGGACTTAGTGGCCTTTCGGGGCTACCAGGAGTTTAATGATCATGTGTTGGAGTGAAAGCTGTTTAAACTATAATGTGTATTATTTCACTTGTTTGTGATAAGCCAAGCATACTGCATCTAAGGGGCTGTTCTGGATTTCTGCCCACAGATCTTGCCTGGATGCACCAGTAGCTCAAAAACAATCTCATTTCAGTTGTGAATTCACTGTGTGTGTCCTTGCTTCCTTTTAGTTTCTCATTTATCTTTTTATTTATTGTGTACCTATAAAACATGCTCCTTTTCTATTTCATAGAAAACCAAAGTAGCTTTATAAAACACAGAAGAATATGCATAAGAGATTTCTCAAAAAACTTCAGAGATTACCTGGTTAACAGACTGCAAGCACATTATTCTATTTGTGCATACTTTATTGGCTGTCTTGATGACACTACCCTCTTCTAGTATTCAACCCAATATTGGTATGGCCTTGCAGTATCTTTCTCTGCATCAGAAAATCCGAGTTTTCTTCAAATATCCATCTGACATCATTCATTTGTCTATACATTTCACATTTCTCTAGTCCCCTGGAGTATGGTCTTTCCATGCTATTGTTCTAGGGCAATATTTTCTCTTCCTCCAGATTTTTTTCACACTTCACACATTTCACCTTATCATTTCTGTCCTGCATGGTTTGTGGAGACCTTATCCAAAAACATCTGTTTAGAATCCATGCCTTCAGATCCACTTTGACATCAATTTCCCTATTCCCACCTCCTTTCCAAAGAGCAGGAACTTAGTCGGATTGTTAGGAGTGCTTTATAGTGCAAATAATTTTCTATCCCCAGAATAGGCAAATAGATGAATTATGAGGTAGGGGAAGCTAAGCACTTTTTCTGTGGAGATTAGTAAAATGTTTTTCATCAGTTCCAAGACTCATAGATGAGTGGCAGAAGAGAGAAAGAAGTAGGAAGCCAAGCCATAAGGTAAGAGAAAAGAAAGAGGAATATACAGTACCTGCATCAATTTATGCATGATGCTTTTCCCTATCTTTCTGTCGTTGCAAACCATCCTTGCCTCCACCACCTCCATACACTGATTCATACACTGCCTTTTGTTCTTTAACAAAAGAACAATCTGTGAAAGAACAAATGGGTGGCAAAAGCACAAAATTGATTGGTGGACTTGGAAAGCTGCAAGGACATTCATTGATCAATCATTTTTACCAACAAATATTCCAGCATTTCTCTCTCACTAAGCTTGCATGTGTCAGGATAGTAATGAAGGTACAGAAATTAGAATACTAACCTGATTGTGTTTTCCCTGATATTGGTAGGCTTTGGATAATGATATGGGCATCCGGAAGCATTCACAGGTGTGATTATTCCATTGCTGTTTGTTGCTCTGTTCTTCCTTGAAGAGCATTTCTTCTTTCAAAACTTCTTTCAGCTTTGTTCAGTTTTGTTCAAGTGATCCAGAAATTAAAGGATGATTTCTCAAAAACTGCCAGAACTATGAGAACTTTCATTGCTAAGCAATAATAAGTTAAATAAATAAATAAAAACATGATGAGCAAACAAAATAAAACCCAGAAAACAAAATCAAAGGAAATATAGCTAAATCTAGCTTATACCAATTATTCCTCTTTATACTATTCTATCCTTGCAAATCATCTTTGCTCCCAGCACAACTATGTACTGCCACATACATTATCTTTTGTTCTTTAAATTTCTCTCCTCTTTTTGAGATCTCATCACTACTATCCAATCATGACTTTTTTGAGTCTTCCTCTTCCTCTTGACTCATTCACCTTCCTTCATATATTCGTTTTGTGATTCAATCCTTATCCATTCTTTCTATGTGATCAAATCACCTCAACATACTTCTTTCATACTTGGTACTCCTTTTTGTGTTCAGTCTGCATTCATCATTCACCAATTCTTGATCCTATCTCTTCTTAAGTGATTTCCTTTGTATCTAACTTTCATGCTTCTACTCATGTACCCAACTCTCACTTCTATATAATAAAGTGGGCAGAAGCACACTCTTATGCATATCCATTTTTCCTGCTTTCAACCAACATTTACTCCGTGCAACAGAGCACATATTACTTACTAGCTTTCTGCCAGATTTGCATGTCTTAAAATTTCTCCATCCACTCCACCCCTCCCATTAGTCATGGGACACAAATTGCTCTAGTTTTTTACTATTTATATATAACTTGCAATTGTTCATTTCATTTCCCCTGTCACGTACATCTACCTTGGTTCTTGATGCATCAGTTTTTAGATCTTTACTCCATCATACAATCCACTTAACATTCAGACAACAACACAACATCATCTGCATACAAAAGGCACTTTTCATATCCATAGTCAACAGTCAGCCAAGCATTTCCACAAGCATTCCATATACATATATAGAGTACATAAATACATTAAATAAAAAGAGGGACATCAGACATCCTTAATTTCCTTCCTCTCAGGGCTGAACAATTTACTAAACATTCCATTTATTCTTTTGCATTCCATCTTGTACTGTCCTTATTGCATTCAGAAATCAATTTTCAATTTTACACTAGCAAAATCTATTCCATAATTAAAGCCTATTCACATTATCATACCTTTTCTAAATTAACAAACGTGCAATAAACATTTTTGTCTCACTTTCATGCATTGTCCTAAGTGCAACTAAACCCAGTTTTATCAAAAGCATGCTTGTGCTGTTCTATTTAAGCCTGGATCTCTAATCTAGATAATATCCCAACTAAGTTTTCCCAGCATACTACCATGTCCTGACACTCTTTCTCTGAATTCTCATATTATTATAGCTGTAAGATTTGCATTTCCTTTTCTGTTGTAATGTCCAAAAGCAGTAATAATACATTACCACATTTTCCTTAGGCAGTCATGCTTTGAGTAGAACCACTAAAATCAAGTTGATTTCAGTGTTTAATATAAGTGTTTAGTATAAGCATGACTAAATTTGGATCCAACTTATTTAAATATTTAGGAAACCAATTCTAATGTAATAAGAAAGCTGTAAGATGATGCATATTTACTCAGAAGAAAATTCAGATATTGAGTTAGTAGAATTTACTTCCAGGTATAAGATTGCAACCCAATATAATAAAGTTTCACTGCTTGAATAATAATTGCCACACGGCAAATTGAACTCCTTAAGCTATTACTTTCAAAATGTATGAAACACCTCTATTTTTAGTAACATAACTTTCATAGAACTGTTAAGACAGAGCAGAAAGGGGAGAGAAAGAATCTTTCAGACAAGATATACTAAGTTTTTTTTCTGAAATCCTGTGTCACAATTTTCTGTAAGTTGTCTACTTTGATCAATATATCAAAAAGAGATCTGTATATTGGGTTTTCATTGTACAAGATGGTAGAGTTTGTAATAGGAAGTTATAAAATAAGTATCTCTGCATTGACAGAATTATTATATAAGGCAAGAAGCTAAATGGATCTACAAAGAACAGCTATATAAACTGGGTTACATAAGTATGTTGAAACTATCTTGAATATTTAGACTTCAACCCCAAAAGCCCTCGCTCTGAACTTCCTGTGCACTAGTTATTGATGGAATCCTGCTTTTTGCATTTGCAAATCTTTCTCATTTTGTATAAAATTGGGAAGAGCTGAAGTTGTTTTTCCTGTGGTCTCCGATGCTTTAATGACTCTGAGCCACTGGAATTCAGGTCACAACCTCTCTGCTTAAACAGTTTCTGGAAGAGGGAGTTTTGCACCTTCCCTTTCTCTTTTGTCACAGCTGACTTTTTTCAGCTGCTGCTTGGAGGAATTGATGCCCACTTTTGCAGAATAGCATTGCTTCAGTGAATGCCTTCTCATTGTCTTCTCAGTCTCTATAATACTCTGATATATGAAGAGAGAGAGAGATACTGATCCAGAAAACACTATCATGAAATATTCTTCCACTTATTGGAGTTTAGGAATGCAAAGCAATGATTCGGTTCAGGTACTACATTAGGCTATAAATTAAATACCATGTGTTCACTAAACCACAGGTTTTTGGGGTTCATCTAGCCTGCTAAGCTCAAACTAACAGTTAACCTTGGTTTCAAATTCCAGTGAATGCTAACCAAACATAGTGCTGAGTTTGGATTTGGGTGACTCATTTTACTTCAGGAAAGCCACTGACTATGATGACAGAGCTTTATGGTGCAACTGTAAGTTGGTGGCACATGTATTAGTCAGTGTAAGCCACTTACTGTGAGATGTGAATCCATCCATAATAAAGCCAGGAACAACATCAAGACTGAAATGATGCTGGACAAAGTATTTGCTATCCTGTCCTTTCATATCTGATGTCTCCAGTAGTGTACCTTGGTAAGCCCACTTGTAAGTTTAATAGATGGTGGCAGTAATATGGATGGACATCTGTTTCACTTTTAAAAATATTTGAGCAACATGCTAGTGGCTTTCAGAATCAAAGCACTGAGGCAGCTGCAGCTATTTACTAATTTCTATTTCCTCCTAGTCCCCTTTGGTATGTGACGTTTCTTTGCACTGCCCACCACAAATGTGAAAGGAAAAAAGGGAGACTGGCTAGTAGAAATAATCTCAGTAGGTCTTTGGAGCAGATAAGCTCAGAGCCTCTTTTAGTGTGGAGCTCCACACATGGAGGGACTCTCTATAACTTATTAATGATTCAGTATTTGAAAAGATCAGATGTATTAACACTTTCCATTAAAATCATGCCAAAAATGTGAACAGATGTAGGAATATCCTATCTGGGCTGCAAAAATCCGGACCGGTACCAGATTGCAGTAAAGATATACAGTACAGAAAGCATGAAGTCTTTGTTGACATTTTGTGATCATCTGGATTTGTGCAGCCCAGATGCGGTATGCCAGTAGATATTACTTAGGTCCACCAATGCTGTACAGCACATTGGGCTTTCCAGTAATTTCAATCAGATCTCATTCAGTGGTGTCTGTTGTTTCAATAGCAGTGAACGTTTTAAGGGGTTGGATTGCTAGCCTGAAGCCCAAACGTCCTGCTTTTTTATTCAGTCATAGGACTGGCTGTGGTGGAGTTCTGGTGGATGGAGGTGACCTAATTTATTGCAGCCTTTTGTGGGGACTGATAACTGTCCTTTGAGAGCTTACTATCACCATCTCAAAAGGATAACTCTACAGTTTGTATACTGAGGTTTCTTTTGTTCATTATTATGTTTTTGGTCTTACCTGTTCCTTTTCCTGGTATTGTAGAATTTGGATTTGGAATGGGAGTGTTATTATATTTTCACCCTATTTATTCAGAAGGTAAGTTGAACATGAACAATCAAAACATTGTTTAACAATGAAATGGCACGAACAGATAAGTTGTTTCTCTTTAAAGAGATACACCAAAGTTATGCTTAATTATAGAATGTCAAAAGAGGCTGCAAGATTTCTTTTCTTTCTTTGTTTTAATTATATAATTATCTCCTTCTCTTATCCTGCTTTTTACTCTGGCCAGCCACCAACTGCCTTTCTCTTTTCTTTCTCTTTCCAACTTTTAGCTTCATATTTGCCTTCTTAAAGAAATGGCCAGTTAACTTTCATTCAAACTCTGTTTAAAAAACAAAACAAAATACCCTTTCATCACACAAGGAAGTAAAACTATTCAGTTAAAATATAATCACGAGAGATTTTATTCTTTGGTTTAGGTAATGACAACATCCAAATTAGTCAAGTCAAGACACTCATCCCCTGCTTGCTGGGATCATTAACTTAAATTGACAAAAACACAGAGACAAAAATGACATTGACATGGAGTAAAGTGAGAAGAAAATAGATTGAGTAATAACATATGCCCGAGTCCAAAACAGCCCCATTTTAATTCAGACCAAACAAATCCACCAGCAGAGGTAGTTTAACTTTGCAGCCCAAGTGTCTGAGAGAACATCCAGGTCTTTAATACCCTACAAAAGGTCAGAAGGATCACACATTAAAAAGATATGGGGCTTTGATTGTCCAGTTCAAGCGGTAGCCGTTAATTTTGGCACCTCTGACCTTAAATGTAGAATCTGTCCACAAATCTCTCGGATCTTGGGATCTCACTAGCCTTTGGCCTCCTATGGCTCCTACTTATCCCCTTTTTCTCCCCTCATTAATCAGGAGTTCAAAAGCTTTTGCTACTGATCCTAAACAAGGCAGTATCCTGTTTGACCTGAACACAGAAAAATTTGGAAATTTACCTGAAACCTCTTTCTTCAATTTTGAATCCTGGAAATATATTAGATTTCAATTCCATTCTCCTCAGCACATCTGAACATTCATTTTCATAATTTCTATTTGGTATATCTGTCTTGGCTAGAGATGATGAGAGGGTAGTTCCACAGAATTGAAAGCATTTGGTTAAGAAAAATTGCCTTCAGTTAAGTTGTAAGAATAAGTTGTAATCAAACAGGTTTTTAGAACCTGGGTGGTTCTTGTTCTGGCACGGCATAAAAAACATGATCTTTGCTCAGCATGGATGCAAGCAGGACTTAAACAATCAAGCAGATTTAAAACAGATCACATATTCAGAGTATTTTGAAGAATTCAGTATGGTGCTTCTCTCACTTCCTTTATACCCTGAAACCAATCTAGACAGCCTTGGATCAGGTTCACACATCACACCCAGCTGTAATGCGGCTTGTTTCTTTTGGTTTTTTAAATTTTATTTGTAATAGTGAAATAATAAAAACACCCTACAATATGAACAGAAAAAAAGAGAAATAATGGTTGTACAGTGAAGAAAACCCTGACATATTAGTGATTTAAAGAAACTAAACATGATTTTAAAAAAGAGGGAAAAAGCTAATTAACAAAAGAGAGTGAGAAAGATCCATGTAATGCATGTTTATTTTTGCCTGAGCATATTATGTAGTTTAGTAGTAATATACAAACCAGATTGCCATGAGTTGTTCAGCAAACTATGATTTAAAACCTTGTGACTTAGTCCAGATCTGTTTTTCTAGATGCTTTGCCAACCTCAAGAATAACAATAAAGGAATTTTTAGTATGACTTTGAGTTTATAACTGTAGACAGGATTATAACAAAAGGGAATTCAGCAATAATGTATGTTGAGCTCTGTCCTTTGTAAATGGAATTTATTATATCCTATTTTTAAAAAACCCTCCAGTAATTGTTTATATATAAAGTGATTGTTTATGTATGAAGGCTAATCCAAGACACCTTGCTGTCTAGGCAGAGATACTCTCTACCTGTTCCAGATCTGCAAGGTGACTAGGCTGGCAATGCCCTCCATCATAGCTTCATAGAGGACAGGCCACATCGTTTAATCAGACAATTTAAGTTATATAACATACAACAATAACAACACTTTATGTAGAACAAAAAGACTTAATAGATCTGCTATAAGGCTGGCAGGTATTATTCACTGTTACATGTTAAGGAATATATCATTAGTTGAGGAAAATCTGCTTTCTTTGTCTATGTAGGAATAATGTAATTCTGACTTTCAGTGACAAAGTTCCTTGTACTAACTGAATGAATTTATAGCTCTGTGCGCTCATAATTAATAGCAATTTATCTTCATTTTAGACAGTTTTATAAAAAGCAGGGATTAAAGTGTCATATATGTTCAGCTTCATTATGTAAGATATTAGGCATCTCTTGACCTATATTGGATCCAGTTAGAATATATAAAACAGATACATTAAAAGTTCTAAGGATGGCATAAGGGAAGAAGTTCAGCCAGATGTTACAGCTGACATAAAATGTAGGGTTTCTTATAATGCTGAGTTAGCACTGAGGTGAAAAGTTCTTTCTAACTCCTCTATGAACTGGGGACATCTGTGTATATGCTTTGTCAAGTATTCTTCCAAACTAACTGGAGGGATTTATTACTGTTGTCTTTATTGGTGTAATTCAGCCTACAAGTTTCAACAGACTGGCACCTGCAATAAGAGCATAAGGATTCTGGGTTCTTGATGGACCAACTTAAAAATATGACACATCAACAATAAAGATTTGCCCTTATTGCATGGCTGACCAAGGAAACCAAATATTCTGCAGTTATTAGCTGAAATTTAGTCAAATTTGGGTTTTTTAATCTTCCAAATCTTGTTTCTAGGGTACACCTACAAATCAACCTCTAAATCTGATGATGACAGTAATACCTGTCCTTTGATTTCCCCTGCCTTTAAAGAAAACAAGATTTGTGATGGAATAGCTTATTCAACCTAGCAGCTTCATGAACTGACTGCTGTGTTTTGATTTACTTTTAATTTAGTAATAAATCCTCATATTTCATAGATAAAAGCAAATTACACTCAGGTTCAATAAGTTTAACACATGAAATGAAAATATTTGTGCACAAAGATGAATGGAACTAATAGGTTCACATGAGTATGCTTCTTAGCCTCAAAGTGAAAATTGCATAAAGGAATTAAGTGACATAATTAGTTGTATCCATGCTAAGAACTGTGCCTTGGTTTGTTTTCCGCATTCACAGGAAGAAAGCATCGTGAAGGAGATAGACATCAGTCATCATGTCAAGGAAGGTTTTGAAAAAGCAGATCCCTCTCAGTTTGAGCTACTGAAAGTATTGGGTCAAGGCTCCTATGGAAAGGTAATGCTTTATGTGTAATTTAGCTTTCCCCAATCTGGTGCCTTCCAAGTTGTTGGATCAATTCCCAGAATGCATAGCAGCTGGTTGGAATTCTGGAAGTTGATGCTGTTATGAAGCCTGCTTGCATTCATAATACTCCAGATAGTCAGACCACCATACCAGACACAGAGTACACGTTCACTCATCTCAGACATAGGAACCACATCTTCATTAGGAACCTCTGAGTCACATATAGGGTCACCATTCCAACAATCACACAGGTTCTTTTTAGCATCTTCAGCTTTCTTTCTTTTTTTCCCTCCCTTCTGACCGCTTCCTCTGTATCTGCTTTTCTTTCCTCACTCTCCTTCATGTTGCCAAAAACATAGAAGCAGCCAAACTTCTTTTTAAAGGGTCAGCTTAATATTTCCTCAAGGATAAGGCCTTTAAAGCTATGGGGAGTGAAGGAAAGTTCCAGGTCTTCTGGCACCTTCCATTATTCCAGCTGCACTCAGACCCTCAACTTTAGGACAATAGCTTTGCCTTGTCAGTGGATCATATGAAGCCAAAGTAATGGCATCCTAGATGCCACACTTGCCCCCTCTTACCCTGCACCTTCAGTTTAGCTCCCATTGTTAGAGAGAACCTTGATTCCCCAAAGAGCATTTTCAGGGAATATAGTAATCTGAAACAGGGAAACATTGAAGATAAAGCATGGAAGATATTTTTGGATAAGCTACCTTCTACTTGTTGTACATTAGATACAACCTACAAAACTGGAAGGAAAGTACTGGTTAGTCTCCTGAGAACTGCCATTTGTGGGTAAATCCAATTCTCCCTACCATTTCCTTTTTAAACCCAGCACTCTTTGAAGAGAAGCAGAGAAAGTATTCTTCTCTAACCTGCACCCACACAACTTTTCAGTATTTCAGTGTTCCAGTTATCTGCCAAGCTAATATATCATATTTTGAAATGTATCTGCATTCAAGAGAACCACAGTCTTTCAGCTAATGGAATTATAAGAAATTCTTTTGCAGTTGATAGCTCTTGGTAGGAATAATCAGGTAGTAATGTTGTTTTGCATTTTCATTTGTTGTATTTTTTGTAGGGTTGATCATTATTTGTCTTCTTAAACAGTGCATTGTGTTTGACTCATGTGCTTCAAGAGGAATACAATCAATTGCAATATTACCTGATATTACAGGGAACAGCTGACAAATGACTATATCTTATTAAATATACAGTTGTATTTATAGCTATGCTTTCTATAGTTATGGAAAGGCAAAGCTATACAAAATAAAATTACATGTATTTTTTTTTTCTCCCACTCTCCATAATGTTTCAGATTCCATGAATATAGTATAATTCACTCTTGAAAGGTTTGTCAATTTTATTAAAAGACTGCAGCCATTTTAATTTGTGAAGAATTCCTAGATAATCTTAAAGGTTGAATACCTTTAAAAATCAGCCAGTGGTACTTTAAAAACTAAACAACTGTTGAGGAATTGATTAAAATAAGATGACCATAGTGCAACAAAAATGAACTATTTTAGAACTTTATTTGAGAGAGAGTTTAGTATATGTTTCATTATCTTCTGAAATATTGCAATCTAATTGCAATCTTTTACCCAATGAGTTGGTTTTCTGAGCAGATGTTAGGTTGGAAATTGAACTAGCAAAGGAAAGGGGTTCCTCTCAGTTAGGATGCCCATTAGCAAGCAAGGTAAATTCCTGTGTACAGTGATTTTTTAAAATATATAATCCAATGCAGAACTTTTCCTCTGAGAGCTCTTACTAAAGGAATGAGCAGGTAAATTTGTTAGTTCCAGCTGTGCCTCTTTTAGTGGATATTGCTAGAGAGAGCTACGTTACTGAACAATAGGTTGGCTTTCCCTAAAAAAGTTTTGGGGAGAGGGAACTTTCAAAATGTTAATCATATTTCTCAAGAGGATATACCTCGCAGTTTTCAGATATTTGTTGTTGCAAATGTCTGAATCAGGGTCTGTGGGTTTATACTGGATTGAATATTAGCTGGTGTATGCATTTTTATTTTGGGGAAGGGGATTCAGTACATTTGTTTTTGTTCCTATCATTTTGAAATAAAGAGTGAATATCAAACTCCATAAAGTTAGACTAAGGGCATATTTCGTATCCAGTTTTTCATTTGGGGCCCTTTTTTATATTATTCAGCACATAAAAACTGTTATTTGGAGAAAAATCAGGTCCTTAAGCTCTTTGATTTCATTTTGCCACTAGAATCCTTATTTCACTATCTAGGTGAGCATATGTATATACAGTATCTGAAGTACAAAACTGATATGAAAACCTGATTATATTAAAGAACTCTCTGGATAAAACTTGGGTTTTGAATTAACCCTTCTTTCTCTTCTGAGTAGTAGAATGATAACTTCCTGACCTTCTAAACTGATAATGGGTCAGTCCTTAAAAATTACTACTGGCCCCCAAAATGGCCCAAGGTGGTGAGTGGAGCCTCTTAAATATCCCACACATCCTCTAGGTTTGTCTTCTGTGCCCAGTTCTAGTGTCCATCATGATGTATAAACCTTACACAGTTTAGGCTTCAATTTCCTACAAGCTTTTCTTTTATTACATAACCTGACCCATATTTTTAGGGCACATGTAGGTTTACCATTAACATTAATTGTGAATTTGGCCTTTTTTGCAGGGGGAGGGAGGGCAAATGTTTTTATGCTGCAGGGTTTTGACATCAAGTACTTTTTATCTTTGTTTATATTTCTTGTTGTAATTATACTTTTATGATTGTATTTATTGTATTTTTATAAGCCACAAAGAACTGTTAAGGAAATGGGCCTCATGTAGATTTTCTAAATAAATAATAAATACTTAATAATAAACACCTGGCAGGATCACTTTACATTAAGCAAATGCAACAAATGCCATTATTTTTAATGTACTTCATTAAAGTGCCCTTCTATTCGCTTCTAAAGTGCCCTTTGGATTTTTTCCTTCAGGTATTTCTAGTGAGAAAAATCAAAGGATCTGATACTGGGCAGCTGTATGCAATGAAGGTACTTAAGAAAGCAACTCTGAAAGGTAAGAAGAAACCAGAGTCAGTGTACTATAACTCTGTCCGTCTGTCTGTCTGTCTCATAACAGGGAATTACTCTGTACATTATGTTTGGATCTTACATTCTGAATCAACAATCAAATAGCTATGGATAAAAAGGAAATTAGACTAAAATCCAGCTCCTTTTATATACAACCAATGGAAATGGAATTTAATCTTTCTTGATATGTCTTTGAAAAATAAGGAAGAGTTAGTTGATGAAGCAGGATCATTAGAGCAAAACAGTTATGTATGATCCTAGAACTTCAGTACTGAGGAAATCCAAAACTGAGTGCAATGAAATTTGCACCTTGGATCTGGGAAAAGCTGACTATAAGAAGCTCTGAGAGATGCTAAACAAAATTCCATACCAAGTAACTAAAATAAAATTCAAGATGGCTCTCAGTTCCTTAAATAGGAAAGTACCCGACTAAGATCAAATCCTATAAAGTTGGGTTGTAGGGATCAGTTGGGATTGTATCAAACGCCCCCCCCCCACACCCCCACTCTGCAGCAGCTTCACTGCTAGAGTATCTTGACTCTCTGGCCAAGCTAATGGTGTTGTTCCCCAGGTTTATGGTGATGGGGGGCTTCAACCTGCCTTCCCTTGTCCTGGAGTTGGAAATAAGAATTTGTGGCCACCATAGCTACCATAGACCTGATCAAGGTAATTAACAGTCCAACACATAGAGAGTGTCACATGTTAGACCTGGTTTTTGTCTTGGGGCAGTGGCAATGTGCTCAAGAGTTGGGGGATGTTGTCATCTGTCCCCTGACATGAACAGATCACTCCCTGTTAGCTTTGGAGTTTTCTCTGCCTGCCCTGCTACAGGGGGTAGGACCTATTCCATCAGTCCACCCTAGGTACCTGATGGACATGGTTGGGTTCCAGTGGGAACTTGGAGTTGTTCCTGAAGCTCTGGTGCATGGTTTTACTGAGGCCTTAGTCACAGCTTGCAATGAGCTGGTGTCAGGAACCTTGGATTGGATCATGCCTATGTGGACTTTCTGTGCATGTGGATACCAGAGGGTCCCCTGGTTTTCAAAGCTGTGGGAGATGAAGCAGCACAAGAGAAGTCTAGAGGAAGACAAAGAGGGAGTCCAATTGAGCATAGGTAGCAGTGTGCATTAAGGACTATCTTGTGGCAATAAGAGCAATGGCACATGCTATTTCTCCACCCTTATGGCATCAACAGATTGATGCCCAGTGACCCTGTTACAGATTGCTCAGTCCCTTTTGGATAAGGAAGGGTTGGAGGATCCCTTGCAGGGATGTTGTAAGGATTATGCTATGCATCTGACAGATAGTTGCTTGGATCCACTTGGAGTTGGACTGCAGCTGTGCTGATCCTGTAGAGGTGACGGGTTCAGTCTTGTCTGGTTATTTGGGACATGTTTAATCCAGTTACTCCTCAAGAAGTGGACAGGGTCCTTGGGATGTTGAGTTCTGCCACCTGTGCATTAGATCTGTGTTCCTCCTGGTTGGTCCTGACCTCCTGGGAGGTGACAGGTGGCTGGGCTCAGGCAGTGCTGAATGCCTCTATGTAGAAGCAGGTGGTCTGCCTGCCTTGAAAAAAGTGGTGGTTGTCCCCTCCTCAAGATGTCATCTCTGGACCCAGCTGTACTTGACAACTTTCATCCAGTCCCAATCTTCCCTTTAGGGAAGGTTGCTGAGAAGGTGGTAAACTGGAGGAAATGGATTATCTGGCAGTCAGGGTTCAGGTCAGGGTATAGTACTGAGATGGTATTGATCACACTTGTTGATGACCTCTGGTGGGCTTGTGATGAGTTTAGTGTATCCATCCTGGCCCTCCTTGATATCTTGACAGCTTTTGATACCATTTTGATACAGTCCTTCTTGATTGGTTGAGGGGATTGGGATTAGGAGGCATTGTTCTTCAGTGGTTCTCCTCTTTCTTCCAAGGCTGGTTCTAACCAGTGTTGGTAGGGGAGAGGTCCAGCCCTAGGCCTCTGTATGTGGGGTGTCACAGGACTCAATTCTTTCCTTGCTTCTATTTAACATCTACATGAGGTGGCTGGGTAAGGTAATCTATTGGTGCAGGTTTTAGTTTCTTCAGTGTGCTGATGATACTCAGTCGTACATCTTGGTCTCAGGCTGGTCAAGTGACACTGCTGAGATGCTTTCCCAGCACCTAGTGGCTGTGCAGATCCAGATGGGGAAAAATCAGCTTCGGCTCAACCCTGACAAGACTGAGTAGCTGTGAATTTTAAGGCCCTCCAGATCAAATAATTGTTTATCAACCCTGAATGGAGTTACATTCCCTCACTCAAATCAGTGTGCAATCTGGGGGTTCTCTTGGATTTACAGCTCCTGCTCGTGGCTGAGGTGGCAACTATGGCCAGGAGAGCTTTTATACAAACACATCTTGTGCACCAGTTGCACACATTCCTAGATTGGGAAGCACTGTTCACAGTCACTCATACCTTAGTCACCTCCCAATAGGACTATTGCAATGTGCTCTACATGGGGCTGCCCTTGAAGAGCATTTGGATGCTTTTTCTGGTCCAGAAAAGTTTTGAGCACATCATCGTACACCCATGTAACCCTGCTGCTACATGAGCTACACTCAAGGTGCTGGTTGTCACTTTTAACATGGCATGGGATCAATTACTTGTGGGACTGCCTCTCCTCAGTGGTTTTTGAAAGCTCCACCAGATCTGGCAGAGAGAACATACTCCAGATGCCATTGATAAAAAGTGTCATCTGGTGGGTCCCTGGAAGTATGCCTTCTCTGTTCTGGTGCCTACCCTATGGAACAGGCTCTCCCCCTAAAATATGGATAGCCCCTACTCTATTGGCCTTTTGCAAGGCCATGAAACCTGGCTCTTCCCCCAGATATTGGAGGCAGGACGTTAGCATGGGAACTCTGACATGAATGTATGCGTCCAGTGGTTCTGTGTTTTTACTAAGCCTCAGTGCAGTTTTAGTCAGTTTTTGTTTTAACTAAATTCTCTGTTTTTATTTTGTTTGCTGTCTAGAGTTTCTTGGGTAGATGGGTGGCCCTATAAATTGGATTAATTAATAAATAAGTAAAAATAAAGGCAGTTGCAAATCAGAAAAAAAAACTACAAGTAAAAGTAATTCAGTAGTAGAACTTGGGAAGGTGGTAAGCTGTCTGTTCATAGATGTGTTCAAGAAGAAGCCAGATAGCTTCCTGCCAGGGATGCTATAAGCTAATATAAAGCAGAGAAATTCTGCAGTATTTTTGACCAATTCTCATTCGATTTGATGAAAAATAATGCACTTTAGAAGTCTTTCAAAGAAGAGAATGGGTGAAACATGATGTTCTTGCACTCCCCTATTTGGTTAGTTGATTTATATGCCATTTCTGTTCTTTCAATCACATTATCTTTTGCCTAATGGATGCAATTGTGCCTAATTGTGCCAAAGGATACCTAATTCATTAAACTGTGAGGAATATGAGCTTGGACTAAAGTCAGTATGGCACTATTCATAAATAATACATCAGGTTTAACATTTCTAAGGATTTTTTTTTTTTTGCTTCTACTGTGATCCCATTCAACACAAAATGCCTTGCTACCTTTTCTTATGCTAAACTATCCTACCCCATTTCTGGTTTTTAGGTATGGAAATTGACTTTAGAGATGTGAATTATTTTAACTGTCATCTGGATAATTTTCATTGTGATTTAGGCATTGCTTGATATTTGTAATATATTTTGAATTACTGTTACAAATCACTGAAGATTACATGTGTATAACTTTTAAAAATTCTCAGCGCATTTCAGAAAGCTGTTCTGCCAACACCACATCTGCCACTTTCCCCACTGCCAATTATTTTTCTGTGATACAGAGGAATATTTGAGACAGGAGTCCTATATGTGCATAACTGAATAAAGAAATCCCCTAGAAGTATTAGGAACATTTCTGGATATGTATGCTAGGAATGTCAGTACAATATTGTACAAGTATTGTCTTCCAGTCAGCTTCTGCTTTTTGAAGATGAGGTTATGTTTGACAAATCAGCTGTATTTTATTTTTACTACTCAAATATCTAACTATTATTCTTCACTCTCAATTATTCTAAAGCACCACACTTTCAAAGAAACTGCGGAGATGGTAAACACTGTATCCTTTGCCTTGTATCCTCACATAAGCCGAGGCAGAAGATAATGCTTAGGGGGCTCCTGTTGATAGAAAAACTACACATGAAGAGGCCAATAAATGTGAGAATCCTCTGAACTGATCCTAAATTGCAGGTGGATTAGGAAGAGTCACAAGTTGGAGGAGACCTGTTGTAAAACAGAAGAAAAAGACCTTTTCTTGGATTAAAGGAAGGAACATCTCACATTTCTTCCCCATCTCTTCCTGAAGATATTGTTGCATTATGTATTATAATGGCCAAGCCAGATTGCCAAAGAAACCCACATAAACTGACTCTGATGGGGGCAAATTGAATAGTGAAGGAGGGGAAAGGGGGTGCTCTGTCTTCTGCAAATACTGTGACTGCATCTGAGAAACAAAGATAATATTATTCCTCTTACCAAAAATAAGCCGCTGTTCTGTTTCCTATTATATTCTGATTAATAACTGGGGTTCAGAAAAAGGTCACTGAGTCAATTCACTTGTTTTATCTTTTCTTACCACAAAGCATGTAAGGCAAGAAATAATTTCCTATTTGCTAAATATGCATGAATTTTTCCTGCTGTTATAATCAGTATTTATAGTACGAATGAGATTGGTTTAATATGCAGGAATATGATAGTGTACTTTAGTGGCATGTGTAAAATATAAGTAAATAACAGAAGTTGCCATTAAATGTTAGATTGATGGATGGAGTTACGGTCCTAAAAGCTGTGATCTGTGTATGATGGACACTATACTTGAACCAGCTCTACATTGCTCCACATGATGTTAGCTATCACATTAGAAATTATTTGTTTGGGTTTGTTCAGAATGTGGATGTGCCTTTCGCTGTTCCATATCTGTTTCTTTTGCTGGGCTGAGGTGAGTCCTGCAAACACATGTGGAGTCTCCACCTCATCTATTGAAAAACCATTGTCCGTGGTTACCATGACAGTCAAAAGAATATTTTGAAATCTTTTTAAATTTATGGATTGAGTCTAGAAGTCTAGGCTGGGAGTCTGGGACTTAGATAATGAAACTGTATCAGGACTTAGATAATGAAACTATAGACAAGAATAAAATTAGTTTACAGCAAGAGTCCTGTTTTGGCCACGGTCATACTTGGAGCTTTCACATTCACCAGTCTGGTGGCCTGGTCAGACATAAAACCACAATGTCATATGGCACATGAAGCTTGGAGCATATTAAGGAAGATGTCTGTACGCAGATTTGTTCTCATGGACCCATCATGGGGACCCACTGTGGCCTTGATGTTAATGTTCCATGAGTGAATGTCTGAAATATTATTGAGATACAGGATGTTGTCTCCCCACCTTTTAGTTTTAATCAGCTCCTAATTAAAGTTGGCCCTCTTCTTGAGATTTGATTTTTGACAGTGGCTTCTTACAGGTTAATTCCCACACATCAGTTGCTAAGTAAATCATAATTTACTTGCATTAGTCAGGTTGTATTAGAATTACACTTACAGAAAATTTCTGAGTCTGTCCATCAGTAATTTATACTAGGAATATATATTCACTCTTGTAAAAAGCAGGACAAAGGCTTTTGTAAAGTTCCTACATATTAAACAAAAGGTAAATTTCTTGAGGTATCATAGAATCATAGAGTTAGAAATAACCTCAGAGGCCAGTCCTCTATTTGGTACAGTTTCTGTTTGAAAGCCACCCTCTGGGCAGCAGAGAAGAAGCCCATTCCTTCTGTGTGACAACCCTTCAACTAACGGAAACTGCTATCATATCTTCCCTCAGTCTTTTCTGTAGGCTAAACATATCCAGATTCTTTAACCATTCCTCATAGGGTTTGGTTTCCAGATCCTTCACCATCTTGGTAGCTGTCTTCTGACCTTACTCCAGCTTGTTGATACTTTTTTATACTGTGATACCTAGAACTGGACACAGTATTTCAAATGAAGCCTGACCAGAGCATTGCAGAGTGAGACAATTACTTCTCATGATTTGAATTCTGTGTTCCTGTTGACAAACATATCCCAAAATAAAATTTGCCTTTTTAGCAGCTGCATCCCACTATTGGCTCATGTTCAATTTGCGATCTACTAGAACATCCACATCTTTTCCCCATATATTACTGCCAAGTCAGGCCTTCCCCATACTGTACTTGTGCCTTTCATCTTTCTCTGCAGATGCATGACATTACATTTTCTCTGTTAAATTTCATCCTGTTCATTTCAGCTCACTGTTAAGCTTGTGTAGATCTTTTTGAGTCTTCTTGTCTTGTAGGGTGGTAACTACTACTCCAATTTTGTATCATCTGCAAATTTGATAATCAACCCCTCAGCCCATTGGAGCCATTTATCAATTCTCTCTGCGTGCAGTTATTCAACCAATTATAAATCGTTCTAACAGTTATAGCATATAGCCTACATTTTACCATTTTATTGATTATATCATAACATACTTTGTCAAATGCTTTGCTGATGTCAAGGTACAATATGTCTGTGGCATTCCCATGATCTACTAAGGTAGTAAACTATCCAAAAAATGAGTAAAGTTAATCTGGCATGACTTGCTTATGATAGAGCCATGCTGGCTCTTGTTAACTGGTGAACTCCTATCCATGTCCTCGCTAATTTGATATTTAATAATCTGCTCGATCACCTTCCTGAGTATAGATGGTAAGTGAATAGATCTGTAATTTCCCAGGTCCTCCTCTTTTTTGAAGATTTGCTATCTTCCAGTCTTCACAGACCTCACCAGTTCTCAAAGGTTACAGTTAGCAGTTCCGCAGTAATCTTTACTCGGTCCTTAAGTAACCTAAGACGTAATTCATCTGGCCCTGAAGAATTGAATTAAATTAACTAAGCATTTTTTTTTTGAACCTCATTATGTATCCTAAGCTGCATCTCCCTCCTTTCACTAGTAGAACAATGATGGCTAGCTAATTCTTTGTCCCTTCTGAGACAAATGGATATAAAATACAAAGTTAAGACATTCTGCTGTTTTGTCATCATCCATTACAAATTCATTTCCTTTACCTCACAGTATAACCTCTTTGTTTTTTTCAGGGGAGGGGGCATTTCTCACAAGCCTCAGCTTATTTGGAGTTTTAATTTTTCCAACACAGTCTCTCAGTTTCTGGTGACTGCCTTGTATCCTTTGATTATATGCCTCTCCTACCTGTCTTGGTCATTTTTCCTAGGAAGAGACATTTGAGACTGGCCTATTATTGCTCAGTTTTCCCAGATTAAGGGAGAGTTTTATCAGTAAATGTCTTAAAACTGCCTCCCTTGGACTGGGGAAACACATCCCTCCCATAAGGAGGCATTGATCATTTCCCTTAACAGCAGCCATCCCATCCTGGTAAAGGTCAAGTAAGCAGACGACAGCCCTCATCTCTAGAATTGTTCTAGAATCCGATGTGAGAATGTGGAGCAGGGGGGTGAAGAATGTACTCTCATCCCCCGAGGAGCGGGGGAGAGATAAGAGGATGAGACTGGCACCTCTCTGAGGAATGCTAGTGGTGTTTATGATTGACCCTGGGAACTGTTCTCAGTCTGGGAAGATTCTGTGAGTGGTGTGAAGCCAAATAAACCTTGCTGGATTGAATCTGTATTGTCTCCTGGAGTTTCCTGGGCTAAACCTGACATCCAGCACCTTAATCTTGTCCCTTTGTGATGCTAAATTGTAGCATCAAGGGAGAAGGCTAGAACATAAGAGAAGGAAGATTCAATTTGCATCTGATAAGGCACAACATAAAACCCATTTGAAGACCTATGTTGTGGTGATGAGTTCATCAGAAAAAAAAAAAAATTTCTCTGTCCATATACATGGTCTGAATCATACTCCTCATTCATCTCCTCTTCCTTCCAGAATTCAATTACAGAATTTTCAAAGTCTTATTGTAATGCTTTTAAACATATTTTGTAGAGAAAATCTCTTGCATTTAGGCCAGTGTGGATGCTAGTAGTACTACAGAAGATATCTGGTAATTCTGTTAAACAGTTCAGCTGGATCAGTTTCAATCTGTGTCATCCAAGGATGTAGACAGATTGTCTGAGCAATATGCTTTGCCACTTGTTCTTTACATCGTTGCTCAACTTGGCTTCCAGTTAATAGATAGGAGGTTATTAGAGACACTTTTGTTAAAACTATAAATACCTCTCTGAGGATTAAAACAGGATGCTTCCTTGTTCAAAAGAAGCAGTTATTAGTCCACTTATAAAGAAGTGCCTTGGGACATAGGCATAATAGGCCAGACCCTCACCTTCCATGGTTGAGTAAGGCAATTGAGAGAGGCAATCTGGGAAGAAGATTTTTTTTTTTTTACTCATTTCAAATTCACTTCAGTGTAGGCTATGGAGCTGAGGCTGTCTTGGTTAGGCTAATTAATTATCTTTGTGGATCGTCAGAGAGAGATAATAATTCTATTTGTTCTTGATATCTCAGCAGCTTTCCGTACTATCAGCCATGATATCTTTTGTATCCTCTGAGAGATCTAGGGATAGGCAACACTGCATTACAATGCTTTTGTTCTTTCTCTTAGAAAGCTTTCAGATTAATTGGAGACAGTTGTTCCTCAAAATGGGAGCTACATTCTATCTTGAGATTTGGAGTTGGGTCTTTTCTGTATTCTGTTGTTTCCTGTCCTTGGATGTAAGCCACCCAGAAACATGGGAGTTGGGCAGCCTGCAAATTGAATTAAATAACATCCTGATGAAACCCAAAACTATTTCCCTGTAATAGTTTGAGATCATTGGTAGGGCATCCTTGAATGCTGCCTAACCTTGGTAATGGACTGAATAAGGGTAGTAAATTGCAATTGAATCCAATCAAGACAGGAGTTTTCATTATGAGGGATCATTGTTCTAGAGAGATGGTAGGTTATTCTGGCCTGAATAATAATAATAATAATAATAATAATAATAATAATAATTATTATTATTATTATTATTATTATTATATTTTTATTTCATCTTTTAAAAAAATATTTGGTTAATTCAAGGCAACAAATATACTTAATACTCCTACCTCCTATGTTCCCTACAACAATGATCCTGTGAAGTGGGTTGAATTGAGAAACAGTGACTGGCCCAAAGTCACCTAGCTGGCTTTCATGCCTAAGGGAGGCCATAACTCACAATCTCCTAGTTTCTAAGCCAGCACCTTAACCACTGCACCAAATTGGCTGCCTGAATGGGACATACTCTCAGAAGGAGCAAGGATGCAGTTGGGGGATTTTCTGGATCCAAATATTTATCTGGTTTCCCAGCCAGCAGTACCTATTTTCAGCCTTGTTTAAATTGCCAACTGTAGCCTTCTAGAAGAAAATGGTTTCACATTGTAGAGTAACCTCTGTCTACTGTAATATATTCTATGTGGGGCTGATTTGTATCTAGTCTGGAAACTTCAATTGATACAGAGCTCAGCAGCTGGCCTACAGGAGAATTCAGAGAGGCTGCATTACACCTGAAAGGCAATCAGTTTGTTTCTAGGTGAAATGCTGGTTATTCATTTAAAGCCCTATTTGGCTTTAAAATGATGGGGTGAATGTTTTTTCACCATTCTTGGTGGTAGTTGCAAGTGCAATGATCAATCAACATGTATTAAGGAGGATACTTTAAGATGAATGTACTCATATTAATATGGATTTCCAAAAAACTTTCCTTATGATCAGGATTGCACTAAAATAACAATATATTGTAATCAATATGAGAAATGGATGGTTTAAATTAAAACTGCTACAGTTGAGATCTTTTTTAAAAAGATCATCTTGATCCTTGGAATGTAGTGCTAAATTTCTAAATGGTAAGAAAAATTATTTTTTCAGTGAAGAATGGAAGGCAGTAATGTAATCATGGCATCCATTTATTGCTGCAGTGTTCTGATTGCTTTCCTGCTGAACATTCCGATTATTGGCACTGGTATTATTTAACCAGGAGGAGAGATTTTAAATTAAAATCAAACACAATTCCCAACATGCACTACCATGTCATTTTTGGTCTTAAAGGGCAGTTATTATGACAGCTAAATTAAAGGTTTAAGTAAGTGTTCTGAATTATCTTCTCCACTAGCAGTAAGCAAATAGTAAATCAGTCCAAGTTGAGCATTTATTGCAGTTACGAGCTGAGTGCATTTCCCAAATTGTTGTTAGTATAAAATGCAAGATCCCTGAGCAGGGATGTTGTGGTATAGTGGGATCACTTTTGATTTTCTTCCTCTTCTCCACTATATTGGAAAAATGTAATTTTTAATTTCTGTGAATACTTTTCCTGAGTAAAATGACAGAAGACAAAAGTGACACAAAGGATTTTTTTCCAGCTAGCCACCCGGAGTGTGTGGAATTGGGTGGACTATAAATTGTGTAAATAAATAAAACAAACCTATAAACATATTAATTGGTGTGATTTAGGATTGACATACAGTCCAGTAGCAGAGGTCTCTGGATGGCTTAAAGTAACAGTAAGAAAATAAATACAATGCAAATAAAATATGATGCAGCATTTAAAAAATATCCAGAGACAGAAAATAAAACTAGAATGACAAATTGTCAAACAATGCCAGATTTCATTTGTACATAGGTAGATGTAGATGTAGATATAGATATATTTGAACTTGATTTTAAAGAGATTGAAAAATAAAAAAGGGCTTTGCTTGAAGCCCCAAATCTACTGAATAGGTGAAAAGTGAGTGCCCAGCACATACGAGATGTCATCATGAAGAAGAAGGAGGAAAAGGAGAAGGCCTTTTCTGTAATAAACACGCACTTAGCTGGGACACTCTGAGTTTAAGGGATGAATCTAGTGAAGTGGTAACTAGTGGTTCACAAGCTAAAGAGATCCACTGCCTAGACATATCCCAGCTGTCTCCCAAGCCATCAAGAGAATGCCCAGTTATCAATTAACTTTGACCTATGGGAGGGAAAAGCCTAGAGTTTATACTCTGGGGCACAGACCCAGAGAAAGGTTTTGACTTCTTTGCACTGTAGAGAGCAAATAAATGGGTATAAGGCTTCACAGTTGGGTCCATGCAGTTTACTAAATCATATTTGGTTGCAATCAAGATTACCTGATTAACAAATGTTCCTAATCTGTAAACTGTATTTTACAACCGTTACCATAGGATTCACATTGTGCTAAGTCAGAATTAAACAAATCATATAGTTTAGTACCAAACATAGCAAGCAAACACAGCAAGCAAACAAACATGGCCGTTGTTATCTATTACCTTGTTTCTACAGTTTCACTTTGGTTTGAACTTTATTTTTTGTTTCTTTACACATGCAAAAAATGTCAGATGAACTTTTGCGCACATGCAAAGTAAATGTTTAAAATCCCCCCCCCCCCGACTGTACATATGCAGAACATTGATTCTATTCAGAGTTGCTGATCCAAGCCATGCCAGAGACCATTTTCACATATTGCACTATTTCACTGCCACAGAAATCCACAGTGGGTGTCTTTTACATTGCTTATGCTTGAATGGATTTATCTGTATTTCCAGACTTGACCTGACCAGCATGAGTTGACCAGATGACTGGTAGTGCTGTCATCTGTTTCCTTCCATGCCAGTGAAAAGTTCTGATTCTTGATATTCATAAGGCAACAAAATCACCTAATAATGTAAACCATTGTGAAGAGAGCCTATTATTGATGAAAGCCAGAAAGAATTCCTACTGTAAAACAATTCATACTAGAAAAGATCCCTCAAGATCTTTTCTTTTGTGATGATGATGATAATGTTTATGATTATACTGTATATTGCCTAGAGCTTGTCAGAATTGAGGTGGTAGATAAATTGCATAAATAAAATAATAGAAATGTTTTGCAGTCAAAACTATCTTTGAAAACTATGACACCAGAATGGATTGCTAAATATTGGATTGGGAGACAATGTTAAGTTTCAAGAATTTTTGCATCCTTGATTACCAGTGGTAATCAGCTTGCCATTTATTGTGTCAACCTCCTCCTCCTCTTCTTACAGTTAGAACATGATGTGCCCTGTAGTGTTTTTTCCTTCCTCTACCAAGTTCCCAACCTTCATGTTCATTATTATTTTCTTCCACACGACTCACTCCATCTTGAGCTGCACTTCTGCCACCTTTATAGACTTATCTTTACTGCCAGACTCTTAGAGGGGCAAGCATCCTGTATCTCTGCTGTTAACTTCATCTCTTCACCACCATTCCTAGCATTTCCTATTGATCTCCCACCAAGTACTAACCAGGTTCTACTTTTCTTTTTCAACAACATTCGAGTTGGGCTATGCACTGTCACCTGCTGTGATTAAAATGATAAACCCATCCTCAAAACAAAACAAAACCATACAACTTTTAGACTTCAATAATATTTTAACAATTTTAATCATTTGAAGCAGCATTCTTTTGCAGCTGCCCCTGTGTGGCTCTTATTGCACTAAAGGTGAATCCTCATTTGAGTTGAACTAGAGTCCTGGTGACTTCATGAACATGTCCACATAGATTTACTGGCAGCAATAAGGAACTACCATTTTCTTTTTCTTTTTTCTTTTTTTGACTTCCCAGTTTTGCCTATCGTCCTGGGAGTCCTAATGTCTTATCTCACTTAGCTTTTTCAAGATCAACCAAAGTCAACAGCTGCTTTCATTGTATGGTTCGTAGCAGCTGGAATTTGGTAGGTCTAGATCAGCATGGTCTATATTCTTAGGATGTAGAGTGATTTTGCTCTTTTTTTACAAATAATTTTATTCAAGATTTTTAAAAAGAATATAAAAAGTAACACAAACTAATATAAAGTAAAAAAAAGAAAAAGAAAGATCAAAGGGAAGTGCAAGAAAGGGAAAAAGTAAAGAAAAAACAGAAAAGGAAGAAAAAAGATATAAACTTCTTTACAGCAGTTATAAGTACAATTATAAGTTTACATCTTACTCTATGGTTACCACATACCTCTCTTCTTTCTATAATCTATTCTGTTTAACCTTCAAAACCATAAATCATAAGTTCATTTTTTCTGTTTCATGCAAAAAGTCTATAAGGGGGTTCTAGTCAGCAATAAATGTAGATATTGTCTTTCTCTGATCAAAGAAGTCAATTTAGCCATCTCAGCAAGTTCCATCATTTTCACCAACCATTGCTCCATTGTGGGTAATGCCAAATCTTTCCATCTTTCTGCATACAACAATCTCTTTGCAGTTATCATGTACAAAAACAAAGTTCCATGACTTTTTTCCAGCGGGTCCACCAGTCCCAAAAGGAGTAACATTGCTCTTGCTGGGTTCACAATAAATCTGATTTTAGTAAAGTTGCTGAATAAACAAATAAAGCAGACTTTTATTTTTTGTTCTTTTTAAAATTGCATGTGATACAGTAAAATGATTGCCTAAAATCAACTATGAAAATTGTAAGATCTTAAAACTGATAACATTATGAGAATATCAGGCAGCTTTAAGAACATTAATTACTATATCAAGTAGGACTTCAAAATAATCATGACCCCAGTCCTATAAACAACGTTTAATAAATCATTTCAAAATAAGTCAGATATAATCAACAGCAACATTGTTAATTTGGAGAAATATTAACTACGTAATACGATGGAAAAAATCTTAGCAAGACTATATCTGGGCTCAAAAGCTGAATAGGGTTGGCCCTGATTATTACTTAGATCAGCAGGAAATTCCAGAGCTGGGAAATGACAGAACATCCCAGAAGAATGCAGCGACAAACCATTTCTGTACTGTTTTAAGAAAACTGCATGGATGTATCCATGGAATTACCAGACAGGATCTGACTGTGACTTGAGGGAGTCTTTACCTTTAATAAACAAGATGGAAAATTTATTTATTGGTGAGCTGGAGCAGGGAGGAAGAAACCATGATGGACACAATGACATTTTGTAAGCCCAGATAGGTTTGTCTCTCTTTCCAATTACCATCACCCCTGCCGTTCTTCTTCTGCACTGATTTTTCCCCCCTCTCATTAGTTTCAGCAGAAGAAAATCATGCTAGCTCTATGAAAATAATTAAGTTTCTCTTGTTTCAAGACTGAGTCCAGGTAATAGGGAGGGGTTTGAACTAGGCAATTACAAACCTTCTGCTCTCAAACATATTCTGTTTTAGCACCCTGAACTATGAGAATTTTTATAGGACTAGACCTTAGTTTCTTCGGTGGCTCTCCCAGAGGAAAATGAAGTCTCTGGAGTCCAGAATTATTGTCTCTTTAAAGTATGCCAAAATTGATTTTGCTTTCTGTCTAAATGTCCACTCCCCCTCACCTGACAGTTACTCAGCAGGTATATTTAAGTCTACAGATTTAACACCTTATCCTCCCGCTGAGACAAATCATACCTGTTTAACTAAAGCACATCATACAGCTATTAAAGCTATAGAATCTCTTTCAGGAGAAAATGTGCCAGTCTTCGTTTGAACATAAATGACTTGTCCTGCTATAACTGAGTATTTTTTAGATAGGTAGATACAGTTCCTCACCCAGAACCACATCACACAATAAATTAAACCCTTATAATGTAGAAGCACCTATGGCTTGATTTTTAGGATTAATATCCTTACCCGTAGGAAATAAACCATGGGCTAGAAAGTCAAGCCTGCTGAATATTTTGCATTATTCTGTGAAGTAGCTGAATGAAAACCAACTCATTCCTGCTTCTAAACAGGCTCTTCAGTACATTACTAACATTGGCACTTTCAGTGAACAATTATACAACTTGATCTAAAGTGCTTATGGCAGTGGGAAATTCATAACAATTACCACTATAACTTAATGCCACCTATGCATTGCCTTCCTTAGCTGGCTCAGATTTGACTGATCACTTTACATGGCAAGGCTACCAAAGAATGCTTATCATACGTTACAACTGATGCTATTATTATTGTTCCTGGTATTGTTATTCTAAGCAAATAATATTAAGGTTTGCTTATTTAAAAAAAAATACAGAAACAATCTAGTAAGGATTAGCATGGCAAATATCACCTACTTCATTCTGACCCAAATAATAAGCAAATTAGGGAAACCAAACACGGCTTCTAGAATTCTTTCCAACTCCTTACCAGAAGTAGCTGTAGGAAGTGTTTATACTTTCTTATGTGTAACAAAGTAATCTGTCTGTGCATGTGTGTATATATGTCTGTGCATTTCTCCACAGGGACTAATCAGGATATATGCCTGTGTGTGTGTGCGCGCGCATGTGTGTGTCTGTCTTGCAGAGTTGAATCAGGGTAGGTGCATATTTATATTTATTTATTTATTTATATATCAAATTTGTCACCGCCCATCTCGTTGAACGACTCTGGGTGGTTTACAAAACAGTTCAAAGCATATGTGTTACCTGTGTGCATGAGGATCTGATCCAGGCAAATGCATATTGTTGTGTTTGCGTATATGAGAGAAAGAATGTGTGCACCTAATCAGGGTTCTTGCTTCTCTGTGCTTGTGTGTGTGTGTGCAAGAGAGAGAAACTAATAGAATGGGAAGCCCAGGGCTGGCTGCTTGTGCTCAACTTTCAGTCACATGGGGGGGGGGCTTAAGAATGGAGCAGTTGGTAGCATTCCAAGCCGCTGACCAGCTGACCCTCCATAGGGAGGCACTGGGGGGGGGAGCTGTCTGCGATGTAGCCTTCTGGTTGGATCCAGCCCATTTTCAAACTCCATCTTTATTTTGATGGTGTCTCCCCTACACTTTATTTAGTCGTCTTCTGTTCAGTCTTCAGAGAGTTTTTGTGCTGACAGACAAACAATCCCAAGCCCCTTGATTTAATTTATTTCCACTATTTGTTTGGGTGTAAAGAACAAAAAAGGGACCAACCCATTTTAAAGGGCAGTAGGTTACCAGAAGAGTCAGAGCAGTGGTCTTTTTATGGTGCGATCACCCTACTGCATTCATAGATTTTCATGGGAGTGTCTTCTCCTAAGTTTGGATACACAGAGATGGCAGGGCTTTACTTCTCACCATTCATGATCATTGGTCCTACTGGCTGTGGATAGAGGAGATTGCAGTTGACCATTTAACCAACTTGCGATCATCTTCAATTCAGCTATCTTCAACAAGCTGAAAACTATGAGCCAGTTAGGGCTTTCTCCAGCTGATCACTGCTTGCCTGGACACTTGTTTTCTTCCCCTGCAAAACAAAGTGGTTTCCCTTTTTCCCTGGTACAGCAACTTTAGAAGTCATCTCCTGGTGAAAAAGGTGAGGGGTGAGCTCATCTTGCAAGATGCCCAATAGAGCCGTATGTCAAGCATTGTTTCTAAATTGGAGCAAGAGAGATAAATTTCACTCCCAAGGCACAGAGCAACAATCCTCCAGCACTACCTTTTGATTTCAGCTTACCATGTAAGAATGAGACTATTATAAGTATATAATATGAATATATACAGTATATTTAATAACTGATTGAGACAGCCAATCCAGGAGGATATTGTGGCCAGAAGCATCTGCAGGATTTCATCAAAATGATGAAAGCAATATCTCACTGCAAGTTCTACCCTTTTGTACTTGTGTGAGATGTCACAAAACGCTACAAAAGGGTTGGAAGTGACAAAACAACACTGTTTTTGTCACTCCCCACCCCCACCTCCATGATGCCTCTAATTCTGGTTGATGGTATTGATAGGGCTCAGAGGTAAAGGAGAATTAACATAGTCACATTCATCCTGCCCTTCTCTCCAAAAAGGCAAAACTAGCCCTGAAGTCTGATGGAAAAGGATCTTTAAATCTCAGAATTTAATCCAAGAGTGTCTGGAATTGTCTAGCACGATAACCAGAACATGAATTGTTCCATAGTTGTCTATATAATCTAGGTTCAGATTGTATTTCTAGCAGTCTACACAGTTTCTTTCAAGGTGGATAGCACTTTCTCAAAAAGGAATTGACAACTTCCTTGCAATCATTTATAATTTCCTTTGCAATAACAGGCAGCAAAAAGCTTTTCAATAGTTTCTTATGTCTTTTAAGAAAGGACGGATTTGAATAGGTGCTTATGATAGCTCTTTAGTGTGGCAAATGCAGGGATAAGTTTATGTGCTCTGCTTTCAGGTCTTCAACCAACATGCTTCAGGCCCTGGCAGCTTCTCAGTAGGTTCCCTTATGGTTGTGACTATAGCAATCCATGAAGAGACTCCAGCCTGAGGAGTATCTCCCAAACCCATATTCAAATCCATACACACATTTATCACTGTGTGCTGAGTTAAATATTGTTCTTACATGTTATGTTTAGGAAATAGTTAATGAAGGATATTTAATACAGTAAATATGCAACTCCATCCAAATTCGGATCAAGAGACTGATACGTTAACTGGGATCATGTGAGATAATCTAATAGCTACAGCATGGCCAATTATTCTGAAATACAGTTAGTCACTGCTGTGATGCATCGTCTGTGTCATTTTGTAAAATTAGTTTGAACCCAGAAGATGCTCCCTAATTATATTTCTCTCTGCTTGCTTGATCCATGCCAGTTATTACTGTCCCCCTCTGCAAGAAAATAAAATTCATCTCCTCTGCTTGAGTTTTTGACTTTTTGTTTTTACTGATTGTGTGGAAAGTGCAATGTTTTTATCAAAACTGTATCCAGGAAATGATGTTCCATGAGTCATCCTGTCCAGTAACATTAGATCAGAAAGCATATTCAAATGCATTTAGAAGTGACCTCCAGCTGGTACCTTTTGATATGATTTAACATTGTTATGTATTCCTGTTTCCCCAGGCAATGAGAATTCCAGAGACCATGTGTTAACTGTTTGTTTCTTTCAAATGAAGGAATATGGGAGAGTTAATACTTATTTTATTTATCATTATAAAAGAAAGACGTAACTGAAGCAAGTGGATTACTCCAATTAAATTGCAACCCATGAAATCTTGGACTCTGTAAGGCTTACCTCTGAGTAGGCATTCATAGGATCATGCTGAAAGCCCATAGATCTCTAGAGAATTATTAGATCAAAAGTTCTATCTCTCTCTATTAAAATACAAAGTGATATTTTAGTATTTCATTGCCACTTCTTTTTAGTTGATTAGGTATCTCATTCCAAAAGCTGTTCTCAGCTCATTTTAGACAATTAACAACCTATCAGCCTAACAAGGGATGGGAAAGATTACCGTTCTAATAGTATTGTTGATGTAATGGGTATGTCTAGCAAGAAATAATGTCCTGTATGTATGTATTACACATATTTACAAAAAGGCAAGAACAAATGGTTGTGCATTTTTAGGAGAAAACTGTTCAAGTAGGAACAACTTTGTTCTGACTAGAGTATCAAGTAGTTTATCTCCAGTCTGTCCAGCCATAGGAACTACCATTAATCCACCAAAGTTCTGGCTGTATGCAAAACACACACCTTCTTTTGCCTTTTCATTGTGATATTAAGTGGCTAGCAACACAGCATACAAAAACCACAATACACATCTCTTAAATCTTAGGATAGCTTTTCTGATGTTTTATTATTCTTTTTGTCTAGTCCGAGATCGTGTACGATCAAAAATGGAAAGAGACATTTTGGCCGAAGTGAATCATCCTTTCATTGTAAAACTTCATTATGGTAAGATTTCTCTAACAGAGAATTCACATGCCTCTATGGACATTTTCAAGTGGATATATCATACTGTACTGTTCCAAATCATTATCCTATATTCTTTTTTAGCTGCCTGTTGAATGACGGTAGTGGTGGAGAACATATGCAGCCATAAGCCGTGTTGTAAGATATCAAGAATACAGAAGCATTTTCAGAACATGGAATAGTAGTATTTGGGAGGAAAATATGACTAAACCACTGCTTATGGCCAGCCAAAGAACTATAAGCTACACTTAAACTATCACTGTATCTCACAATCAGGGTTATTTTCTCATTCCCATTCTGTGAAAAGTGACAATGTTTGACCGTGATCCTGGTCAGGTCATTTTTGTCAGAAAGTCCCTTTCAAAGCTATTTTTTAGCACTGGAAAAGGGCTGCACTAGGCTAACAAAGGAATATGTGCCAGGGAGCCATTTATAAGTGATAGCTAAGAAAAAGAAAAACACCAAATTGACAAGGAAATTCAAACCATATTATTGATGTAATAGCATATAAATTAGCAGTGTCATTTCACAATCACACTAATAAATCCATTTTAACCCAGATACATTAATTTATTTGAGAGCATTCATTCATTCATTCATTTATTCAACTTTGTTATAGTCGCCAAACTCCAATGGACTCTGGGCAGCATACAAAACCAAAAAACTTGTAAAAACAGATAAAATATAAAACATATAATTCTGAAGATATGCTGTTTTTTTCACTCTGAATTTCTCACAGGAGCAAAAGCAAAAGTAGGTAACTTGCAGAAATGTCAGGGAAGAGGAAAATTCAGAAGTAGACCCTGAAGAAGATTATATATTCCTTCAAATATTCTACCAAGCAAAGTGGTTTGCCTAGTGAGGCAATAGGACAGCCTGCAGATATCTGGGTCTTTGCAAGGTCCCTCCCAGAGGCAATAGGCCATCCAAAGACAGACTCTTTTTGCTTCTGATAAGAAGCACCTGAGCATAGGGGAGTACTTTTTCATAATATTCTCATTGGTAGTATTTTCCCATAGGAGATGGGAGGTGGGAAGGAGATGGAGTCTTGAAAATGGGTTTGTGGGAAGAGGAAGGAACATTTAGGAGAAATAGGTAGAAGTGTCATGGCTGACAACCCAAGATGGATCTAGACAGTTTTAGCTGTTGAAGCTTTTTGATTTTAAAAAAGAATGGCTACTGATCCTGGGAAGGCCTGGATAGTTTTGATCTGCTGAAGGAGTATTACTTCTAAGGGATCTTTAACTGTTCCAAGGCATGTTCTGAAGAAAATCACAGAAGTAAGTTCAAAGCATGGCCCAAAGGCCACAAGGAGGAAGAAACACAGTGGGACCTTTTCTTCCCTTCAGAGACTACACTCTGTGAGACAAGAATTTACATTTAGCTGGCATGTTAATCTACTGACACAAGGCAGAGTCTTCTAGAAGCAGGAAGCTCTACATGTCTAGTAAATAATGCTTTATTTTAGAATGCTTCTAGAGACTTTCATCTCAAGACTCTGATTTATCAGTCCTATCTTTCCCCCTGCAGTTTTATCAGTCATAAGAGAATGGAGAATGAAATATGGCTAACTAGTTGTAAATAACTCTTGCAAAGCCAAGAGTAGAAACTTGCTTCACTTGCCTTGCTTGTGTTAATAAAACAGAAAAAAAAAATCACAAGAAGCATTTTGAGTCTGTATGTTGGATCAGATCCCATGACTCCACAAACATCTGTGACAGGTGATAATCACCTCTCCCTATTTCAAAAGGTACTTTCATAGAGTTAATTTATTTGGCATATTCATCAAAAAACTCAAAGCATCTTTTGAAACAGTTCTAGTATTCTGTCACATCTGAAAAAAAAAATATTGGGAGATGCTGGGCTACATTTCTGAACCAATCATTTATTTTTCCAGTTTTGGTTTGTGATTTGCCTCTTCCATTTCTTTCTTTTTCTGACATGGGTCTACCCATCACACTTAATATATTTTTGACATATCATAATGTGCTAAACCAGGCATTATGCTTTGTCATCCATGATGAATAGCTTAATTTTATGAGTGAACCAGCCTATTATGATTTGTTCAAAAATCCATAGTTAAAATAAACTATGGTTTAGTGTAATGTGTGAATGCATCTTATTAGAATTATGCATAATAATGATTAAATTGTTAGCCACATCTAAGCACAATTATAATCTGTGTAGAGTATTATTATTAAAAATTCAGCATTATCATTTTCTTCACTGTAGCATTTCAAACAGAAGGAAAACTGTATCTCATACTAGATTTCCTACGAGGAGGGGACCTTTTTACCAGACTTTCTAAAGAGGTAAGACCAATAGACTAAATGTTGGTGATTAACCAAAATAATAAATTGCTGCCTTTGTGTCTCTTCATAGCAGAATCCGTCTTTAAGATTTCTTCTTTGTTTATGGTGTGCAAATTTGGCACTTCATTTTTATGTAAGCCATTTTGAGTGCAATTCATTATATTTATATAGTGGTGTGTTTCACCCAGCCTGTCTCAATCTGAGATTTTCTAAACCCTTTGGAACACCTCTTCTCATCCCTTGGCCAATATAGGTTTGGTAGTTGAGTGCAACACATCTGGAAAGTACCAAGATAGGGAAGGCTGGTTTAATCAAATCTTTAAAGTGTATTTATCTGCCAATTGTGTTTTACAATCTGGGTTGCACTCAAATTTTATCTTTCAGAAATAGGACCATTGTTCTTTGACCTAGCTGTCATCTGATATTACCAGCAACCACTTGCAGAAACTAATTTGTCTGCGGTCTATATTTTGAGACTGGGTTTAAAAGTCACGGCTGTAAACCTGGTCTAATTTGGGACTTTTTTCTACCCCATCTCCTGTTTTCAGTATCACCTAATCCAGGGCTCAGCAACCTGCAGCCTGACAGCTGCATGTATCCCCTGAACTCCCTTTTTGTGGTTGCCAGAACTCCCTTTGATTCCATTGCCAAATTTTAGCAGCAATACTGCTGAAAATTGTTTCTAGCATTTTGAGGCAGGAAACAAAAAGACTCAAATGGAAGCTTTGAAACTGATTTAACATAATAATACAAACAAAGCAAAAGCCCACCCACTCCTCAGAATCAGGAAAAATCCTGGAAGATCTCAACCCTACACACACGTTCCCATTTTGCATTGCTGGTCTCATCCACTGAATCCATACCCTCCCCCACACAAATATGTTAAGCACATCCTGCCACAACCAAAATTTGGCAACTTTTATTGTATTCTAAAGCAATAAAAAATTGCAGGACTTTCTGGCATTTTGATCAGCACTATTAAAGCTATTATCCAGTTATGGATTTTGGAATAATCTATGCAAGATGGAATGATAATGAAGCTGGACTCCCTGAATCCTGCTTTCCTTCCTTCCTGCCCAGTGCTTTGAACGATAGGCAAGAAGTCATCTTCTTGCCCATCCTAAAAACAGAAGTTCGCAAGGGATGAGCATGACCCAAAAGTTCTAAAAGTAGCTAGTAAACAGCAGGCTAAGATAATAAGGAAATGACTGCTGTGTCAAATTTTGCTTATAACATCCAGAATACATTCCCTGCTCTTCTCATTTCTATCAGCCCTGGGGGCAAAGCACCATAAAGACTCGGAAAAACTTGGCCAGCCATCCCAGATTGTGAATGGTGATTAAAGCACCATCTGAAGAATAATAGAACAGCTGGGAAGAGGAGGAGGAAGGCCTTCTGCTAACCATTTGCTGGCAGCAGAGATGGCATTCAGTTGATTTCTTGGAACTGGCCAGCCATCAATCATAACCATGTATTTGTTCTAGCATCCAAACACATTCTCTCTTGAAATTTACCTTGCCATGTGCCACAGAAGAGAAACCGTGCTTCTCTTCTCCTGCCCTCCCGCCCCCGCTCCTTTTTATGCTATAATCTGTAGGGCTGTGCAAAGTATTCAAAAGAGGTATCTTGCAACTTGCAGGAGCACCTCTTTTTGCATTGCTCAAGCATCCCCATCATTTGCAAAGCTGACAGAGCTGTTGTGGAAGCTGCTCCCAACTCTCTCCCGATGTGTATGCAAAGTATCTGTGCATGCACATGCGTGGAGAGACAGACTAGAGTAGCTTCTGGACAGCTGGGTGAGCGTTGCAAACAATGCATGTTTTTTAACAGTTCAGGAAGTGGTGCTTTACACATTCCCACATGGCAAAGCACCTTTTGAATGCAATGTACAAAGGAATATAAATAATTGAACTCCACAATTTACAGATGATGATACCAATCTAATATTTTAATTTAACGCTGGCTTTTGTTAGAAAAACATTATTTGTTCAACTGGGCAAAATAGGGTATTTATTATTCTTTTTGAAACATAATGTTCACAGTGCAATTCTATATATCTCTAGTCAAAAATAAGTCCCATAGAATTCAGTTGGGCTTAATTCCCAGGAATAGTATAAGTTCATTTGCATTTTAGACTTGGTACTAATTCTACCTCCCTGCCTGCTCCTTCTCTGTCTGCCCACTATGTTTTAGTTATTAGGTGGCTATTTTTCTATCTTAATTTCTATTTTAGTATCTTTATTCACAGGTGGGTCAGATCTGACCTTTCTTCCTGTCCAACTTTCCCTTTCCTACTGATTTCATGGCCTTCTTCCGATGCCTTCTAAATGTTGACCTGTGAGGGTATTTCATGAGAAAGAGTTCCAGCTTTCCCATGCAGTGGGAAATGATGTTTCAGTGGCTGTCTACCATACGCTAGGTTACTACTCTCAGTGAAGTAGTTGTCCACTTGAGTTTTCAGCCACAGGTGGTTAGTAGCCAGTCAATCTGCCTCTAGTGACTGTTTCATTATCCTTTGGTGGGAAAGAAAAAAGATCTAAATTGACCAGCCTACGTTGAGTTAAATATATCAAGGCTGTCACTATTCACTAGGGCTACCACAGCTACTATTACTGCTAATAATAATAATACAGTCACCTTTTTCTCACCTGTCTATGTGGCTTTTCAGAGTTTTCAGTCTGGGTAAATCACAGTGATTACTCAGCTCTTATTTCTTTCTAAGCAGCTGTGCCAATACCAAGAGGATGTTGTCATTACCTTAGAGCAGATGGACTTTAAAAGTCTCTTCCCGGGCACCTTTGACCACAGTGGAACTGCCTGCTTGTTTCTTCCTGTGGCTTTCAATCTCCTTGGCAACTGAGATCATCAAAGAATAAGACACAGTCATCATATAGTTATCCCTGAAATGCACCCTATCCATTTCATTTTTCCATAAGAAAGCAAAGGGTACTAACTTCAGAAAATGCATGGTGAAACCCAAACAGATCTCCAGAATATTATTTTCAATTGATCCTTGCTGGCTGCTTCCTACATATATCTAGAAATTGTTGTTTGAGGGAGGAGAAAACCAACAGAAATCTTTTCTGTTTTAGCATGAGGATTAATCACAATAATTGTAATATTGGAAAATAAACCACTATGTAAGTCTTAAGCTCAAAAATAATGGTTGCATAAAGAACACAGGATTGGAGAGGGCAAATTACAAGTTTATTTTGAAAAGGAAGTATGAATACTTCAACAGGGTGTCTTGAAGTTTCTTCGTCCTTTTATCTATATTAGAGGACTTCCTCTGTAACTTTTTAAAAATGGGAATCATAGCAAATACAATCTTATGAACGGTTAAGCAGATTAGTTCATTCTATGGGGCATTTATTCTATGATTTCTGCTAGCTTGGAGAAAACAGCATCAAACCTATTTGGCTTTTGTTTTCTAAATCTTTAGAGCTATTATATGTTAACAATAAACTTACTGGGTAAGATTTAAAAAGGGATATTAAGGAGAATTGGCATTTTTAGTTTTTTGTATGAAACAGGATGCTTTGCCCAATTGTGCTACATAGGATAAATTCCTCTCTAAATGGTTTTAAGACCATTCCACTTAGCCTGATATTGTAGCTGTCCACAGTTTCAGGCAGAAATTTGTCCAGCTTTATCTGTAGATGTCAAATCTGTTGCATTGCTTATTACTTTGCTATGGTCCCTTCACCTAATTTAATTCCTTCTAATTCTAAATTGCTTCTCTTCTATTTGCTAAACTAATGTTTTGTCATTGTTTCTTTAAAAAAATCCATGGGGTTAATCTAAAGTTAGCAAGTCATGACCATTCTAAATTCCACTGATTTTAATAGATTCCCTCTAAATATGACTGAATCTAGCTCCATATAAATAAACTTGTTCCTGTATATTATATACTCTTTTCTGTTTTTCTTTTTCCAGGTTATGTTTACAGAAGAAGATGTTAAGTTCTACTTAGCTGAGCTGGCCTTGGCTTTAGATCATCTTCATGGTCTGGGTATTATTTACAGAGATTTGAAACCAGAAAAGTAAGTTAATGCAGAAACATGTTATTTTAAATGATGTTATTTTGTTTTAATCACAAAATGTACATGAAATTATGTAGGATTTCCTCATCATTTTACCTCCTAAATTGCCTAACCTGAAAAGAACAGGCCGCATCATCTGGTGAAGAATAAGATAGATGATGGAAGAGAAATTATTGAAGCCTGAATTGAATTCTTCCCATATTTGGCATTGCCCATACTTTTGCCTCCATTTTCTAGTCCAAGTAATTTCCAGTAAATACCTTTGGTGTCCTAATGGTAAGGGGAGAATTTTTTCAGAATATGCTGCTTTTCCATTTGCTGAGCATCATCTAATGACAACATCACTGTTCTTTTAAGAAAAAAAATAGAATGGTTGATAGTTATTAGGAAGAAAGAACAATGTAGATTCACTTTCTCTTTCTTACAGAAGGATAAAGTGCTGCTGGTGTACTCTGAATTACCTATAGATCAGGGGATTGCAGAACTGGATTGTTTTCTTAAATATAGTGTTATTGAGAAGCAAGGACTGAATACAGTACAGGCAGTAGGGTACAACCATTATTCATGGAAGCAAGCTTTGTCAAAAGGCAACACAGAGAGGAGAAAATAGTATTTATTAAATAATAGTAGTGACAACTGTTAGTCTGTTAGTGTTGATTATTCATTTACGTTCTATGACAGTCTGTTCTTAGCCTACCAAAGTTTTATGGAAGATCATTTCTTTTCAAGTTACTTTTCATGACAAAAGATAATTACATCTGGAAAGGAGACAGTGCAATTTTCTTTTTTAGGCAATCTTTTTCATACAACACACCTTGGGATGGGGGAATTATGTATCTCTTCTTAACCTCATTCCTAATGGATGAATATAAACAAATCTGAAGAACAGATCACTACACATAAGGGAAGGAAGAATGGAGAAGAAAACCAAGAATGCTGTTTTTCATTATAGGCAATTTACTTAAAGTTCTAGGCATCAATGACATTGTCTGCTTTGATTTAATATAATAACTTTTCATTGCATTGTCTTCTAGCATTCTTCTAGATGAAGAAGGACACATTAAAATTACAGGTAAGGAGCACCTTTCTACTGCAGCTGTATCTATGTTATCTATTATATATCCACTTGGTGACCGAGCACCTAGCACATTTGGGTTGCCATCAGAACCCCAGGCTCATTACAATGTTTACCTCATTGCTGCTTTAATTTTAGCACTCCGAGCAGTGTGAAGCAGCCATGATATCAGTGCTCCCAACAATATTCTGAAATGGTGCATAGAATGTACTCATCTAAGCAACTTGGAACATTGCCTCTGCAGCCAGATAAGTTCACGGGTTCAGAAGAGCTGTTTACTTAGGAAGACATGGTCACTCTTGAGTCCCAGGAATGTATGGGGCTGAGCAAGAGATAGATAAATACGGATGGATGTACTTTTGGTGCCCTGATATATACTTTATTTAGAATATTCAAAGTGACTAAAATTATATAATATATTCAATTCTTTTAGATTTTGGCCTGAGCAAGGAAGCCATTGACCATGACAAGAGAGCTTATTCATTCTGTGGGACTATAGAATACATGGCTCCAGAGGTGGTCAACCGGCGAGGGCACACACAGAGTGCAGATTGGTGGTCCTTTGGTGTCCTAATGGTAAGGGGAGAAGTCTACTGCAATTCACTGATTGATTGACTCATCAATAAGAGAATATAAACTCATTGTGAGGAGCATATTTATGAGCTTGAGAGGTTTTTGGGGTTTTTTTTTGCATTTACGTGACTTCTCTCTAGCATTTACCACCACTGTGGATTAGATCTACGCTTTGTTTAGATTCAATGACTGTACATTTAAGTATGACTAAATCTGGGCCCAGCCCTATTAAATTCCTTTAGGCTGATCAGGGCAGTTCTTCTAGCCCAGAATGGCTTACTGTACAGGCAAAGTCTTAAGCAGGAACTCTTTCAAGTGGAAGTGCTCAGGATTAAATCCAGGCTCCAATTCATGCAAAACTTACTACCATTAAACTGGGATATCTGTATCTAAATATAAATGTAGAGTAAAAATTGACTGCAGATATTTAGAGCCATTTCCTGTATTGTGTTAACATCAGTCCTCTTTTGCCTTAAAATGTGATTTCAGCCCTTGTAGCTCCTGCAGTCCAGATATCCATGACTTTTCATCCACAATTATACAATTGAAATAATTTAACTAGCATACTGCATGTAATTTGCATAGTTTTTCACAGTTGTGTGGGTAGTTTGGGAGGTACCCCACCAAAGAATGATGGCCATTCTTTATCCTGGATGAAAATGATACTAGAATCTTACTGAATCTTGTTGCTCCAAGTATTTAATTTTGCATAGAGGAAGGCTATATCCTTAGGTAAGAGTAGTCAGTGTACTATCAGCATGTGTCAACTGAAGCATTCTCATCTGTGAAATCAGCAGCACAGTAATTCATTGATGATAAAAGTAGTATGTAGGAGGTCGTACCATCCAGACTGTTATGGTTTTCATTCCCTTCATCAGAACATCTTGGCAACTAGCTGTTGCCAAACAGAATGTTTATTCATTAATTCAGATAATATACTAAATAGGAGTTTTTTCAGGCTTTTATGAACTTACTTTCCTTTTAATTCCAGTTACTTATTTTCTTTGCCATGGCCAGGTTTTCATCGAGCCACTTGGTATGTCACACAAGGCTGAATGCTCTGTTGTTTTCTTCTTCCATATGGCCTTCCGATACAGTAGACCTTAATCTTTGCACATTGTACTAGCCCTGGCTTGTGTAAGAAATATCTAGGAAAAAACTTGAATCTGTACATAAATAATAATGGCTGGTTTTAAATAATACACTAAAACCAAATCAAATAAAGAGCACTATGGTTTAGTGTGATGTGCCTTAGTCTTAGAGATGAGGATTGACCCTAATCTGTACTTACAGATCTTTGCACCCTGGTACTCCTGTCCCTGTCCATCTTGATACTAATTCTTTTGCCAAGGAGTTGGCTATAGAACTTTCCATCTTCTTATCAGATCACTTTTCTCCAGCTCTCAACCTCTTTTATTGGGATTGACTTGTCCTTGCAGTTTTCCCACTGGGCCCTCTTCTGTGGAGGCTGTCCACACTTGCAAACCTGTACAGCCTCTCTCTCTCTCTCTCTCTCCATCTAATCCAATTTGGAATAGGAGACCAAAAGCGTGTCTGCTTCTGCCGCAGCTATGGCTCATTACGGAAGCACTGCATCACCATCCATAACATGCCGTTGCTAGGAAACAAGAGAGGTTTATTTTATAGACAGTTGAATTAATGTAAAAAGAGTGGTCAAAAGACTTGTCTTTTAAGGATTATGAAGTGGCTAACCAGTCATTCAGAAATTGGAAGTTCCTGACAGAGGAACTGAAAATACAAGTATATGGGGAAGAAAATAAGGCATTGGAGACTTACCATAAGAGGGACAAAGGAGACCAGTTAAAAGGCAGAGATGTTAGGGAGAAGCCTGGTATAGCCTGGACCACTTTCAGCCTGGTGCAGCTGAAAGTGGTCTAGGTCTTCATAAGTTGACCATATTTTTTTATTTCTGATTTCTAGTCCATTGCAAGATATGTCCTTTGTTTCTAAGGCTGAAGCCAGCCAAAGGAGGATGTGTTAATGGCCAGGGGGATGGCTCAGTATTAGATTACATGGATTTTTGTGCAGAACATAATGTGGTCTTTCTCCTAGTACCACTATAAGACTGAAAAAACTACTGCCTGAAATGCTGAAGCATCACTGCCAGTTAGCAGTAATGGGCTATATAAACCCATGGTCTGACTTAAAGACTGTTTTAGAATATATATTCAGTAGAACTCATTCATTCAGATGTGTTTAACCCAGAAAAGCAATAGCCTACTTCTCAGCATTCACAAGTACCCATCAGTTATAGGAGCCAATTGATGCAACATTTTATTCCCTTCCCCCATTTTTGTAAGGTGGAGGAGTCATAATAAAGCATCTTCATGAAGTTTTAATGATCATTTGGCTAAAATATAATGTCTGGAAGCTTCTTTTTCTTCATACCTCTCTGTTGTGCACATCCTGAAATGCCTTTCAGGACTCTGCTGGGTGCTGTATAATTTATGCAGACAAGTCTTCTTATTGTATTTCAATCCCCCCTCCCTCCCCAGTAAAAACTTCATTCACTCTGTTTCATCCTCTGTGAATCCTGATGGAGCCTTTATTCATATCAACATCCACAGCCTCAAACAATAGTTGGTTTCTTTTTACGGAAGTGACCTTAGACAGTGTCAGACAGCATCTGGCACCAGATTACAGAAACTGCAACCATCACTTCTATATTATTTGGGAACTGGAGGAAATGCCAAAATCTTGGACAGAAATGTGAGAGAGACAAATCGTCAGACAGACAGACATATTCATTCTTAAGTGGAATCTTTTTCCTACCCTCACATGAAAAAGACTTTAGCTACAGCCAGGAGTTATCTCCAAGTAGAAGCAGTAAAGGAATTTAGAGCTGACCTTGCAGAAGATATGTGCAAGCCATTCAGAAGAGACTTGGACAAGAGAGTACACAATCTAGAGATAGAAGGAAGCATGAGAAAGAAATTCACCTTGATTGTGTTTAGTATAAGAGGGGACCGAAAGAAACTTATGCTGGCTTTCAGGATTCTGTTAATAAATCCTACCCCAATAAAAAAGCATTCCTGGAATTCTGCAGTGTGTTCTTCTTAACCAGGCCTACCTCGAAGGGCTAATGGGAGTGGTGCTGGTGAAAAAAAGTCAAGATAATGACTGCAGCCATGCAATTGAAGCCTGGCCCTATTTCATGTGCCCTGATCACGCAGTCAGGGCTGCCATCTTGGGTTATTGTTTTTTTTTAACCTCCTCCCCCTTCCTGCCATAAGCTGTTGCCTTTCAGAAATGTTAGAATTCACCTCCCATAATCACAAGGTACAATAGTGAAAGGACTGATATATAATATTTAGTGGTATGGCTTGCAGCTTCTAATGAGAAGTGTCATGATCTCCTCATGAATAGGTGTCACAGGAACAGAAGAATCCCATGGAGATTGGAGAGGACTATTCTCAGAACCAGCAAGGAAGAGCCAACTCCTTCTGTCTCTTGGGATCCCCCACATCTGGTACCAAGTAGTGCACTAATGACAAGAGTAATACAGAGGTGCAAGGCTTTGAGGCCATGCTACTTGAGTATAAAGGCATCCACAGGAACTTCTCCCTACTATACTGTTCTAGAGCCAAATTTGGGTAGAGTCTTTTCCTGCTGTAAGAAATTATGGGAAGGCAGGGAATGAGGCATTCAAAGATTTATCTCAGAAGAAACATCTGAGTCCAGATGTGAGAAACATAGGGAAAAGGTACTTCAAAGAAACTTTGCCTTAATTAACTCAATATAACTGAGGCTGGGACTTTATTTTTAACCTGGACAAGCATAAAACATAGCTTCCTGAAATCTACATTGCTCTTGTTTCTTTGGTCTTGCCAGCTATGTGGGGCTAGACAGCTGCATCTGCATAAAAGCCTTGAGCAAAAGGTAGTTAAGTGCTAAAGGAAACATCAGCTCCACCTTTCCCTTCTACTAGCATGCCCAGAAACTGGCCAAGCTTTCTTATCAGACTTTGGCATTGCTTCCACCTGTACTATTTCAAGGCCTGAGCTTGGCTTAGACTCCCATTGAAGCTTTTTTCCACTAATAGTGTACTTTGTATTCCTCACCTTAGATTGTAGACTACTTACCTTCTTGTTTTCTCCCGCATATAAAGGTGAGGGAAATGTTTCTCTCCAACTTTTTCTTGACAAAGAAACCCTCTTTCCCTTTTCTCTTCAAACTTTTGTCTTCCCTTCTCCATCCTGTTCCTCTGAAAAGGGAGATGATTTCCAATAGACTTGCAATAGAATATTATAGTATACTGTATTTGGTTGTACATGTGTGTTTCACATTATTCTGCCAATGACATTCAGATTTCTATAGCTAGTGAGCATGATTAGATTTTGTTGAGTTGTTTAAGGGGGTTTCCCTCCCTTTATCATCCCCCCCTTCCATATTTTGTACTTCAGCAAACTTTGGGAATCCTGCTGATAATATTTATTTTTCATGTGTAGATGCTATTTGGTCTACATAAGGGTTGCATTTAGAAAATCTGTTATTAATATATAGGCTTGTGTTTTTATACCATAAAATTAGGCCACATTTGGATTTCATATTCTCTTTCATGATGTTTTTCTTCATATATGGCTTTAATCAATGTATAGTGTAAGAGGGACTTTAAAAACTATTCATCATAATATTATGCAAGAGTAGCTAGAACTATTTTAGCAAATGTTCCTCAGGTAATTGCTATTACCATGTATGGGGAGGTAGATCTTGCATGTTGAAAGAAATAACATCTTCACCATTCTGCTTCAGAAATGATTATTTCTCCCCCTCCTCTCCTCCCCAGATTTCCCAGCAATTGGCTTATGTCATTAGGTGATTTTGTTGACAAATCTTACAATTTTGTGGAAGGTAGTAGAACTGCATATCCTTTGAAGAAGGTTCCCCAAAATAATCTTGAGGTTTTCCATGTTATCTTTCTGCCCTCCCTTTGTAAGGATATTCATACATTCAAAATATTAACAAGCACTGGAAAATTTATTTTCTCCTCTGGTTGCTCTTTTCTTCAAAATGTGAGGGCTACTTTCTTGAAAGGCTGGAGAAGAATTCAAGTTCCACTCATTTTAGTGTGGATGTTGCAGAGTACTGTAATTAAGTCCTCAGTGAAAGCAGAAGCTTTTATCCTCCTCATGTCTGCTATGAAAAAAAGAGATATGAGTGCTAAGCCTGTGAAGTTCCTTCATTTCACTGAAAATAAAGGTTTCCCACTATGTCTGAATGGGCCCATTACTTTGAAGCATAAGCAGCTGCAACAGTGCTTGCGGTATCATATAAATGACATTTTTAGTTCAATCAGAAAAAATGAGAGCGCTTTTAGAATTAATGTGGTTCTTCTTGCCATCATTTTGGGTTTGGTTCTGCTTTTTTCTTTTTTTTAATTATCGATCAATGCAAATCTAGAATTACTGTTCCTTGGGGGTTGTACTTTCTCTTTTATTGCCTTCATTTACCGAAATGGAACTGAAAGATGTACTCTGAGCTATTTAAATTAGATTTAGTATCTAATTATAATTTGTTTTAATCAAAGTAGAGCAGATGTTAGCACTCCATTGATATGCTTAAACTGATATATGGAAAACAAAATGACTGAAAGATGGGTGAGTGGTCTTAAGGCAAAGAAAAAGAAAAGACAAACAGACTTTTTCAGGAACAGTGTTCCCCAACCTGGTGTACATTAGTTTGCTGAACAAGGACCTTCATTCCAAACAGGCAGTTCGCAGTGCTAATGGGGCTGATGGAAGTTGTAGTTTAACATACCTGGTGGCACCAATTGGGAACCATTGTTCTACCAATTCTGATTACTTTTACTGTTTTGGGTACGTGACGTTCTTTATGGCTTTGAAGGAGATCTATTTTCTATGAAAGAGAAATATTTCCATGTCACCAATAGTAGGAATGGCAGTCTTGCTTTTTTACATCATTTTTAAAATTAGTTTGAGCAATAATATGGGGCAAAGAAAGTGGTGGCTGTATTTGAAAAAAAAAAAATGGCGAATACATGGATATTAAAAAATCTGTACTGATTCAAAGAGGCAACATCTTCCTCACAAAATTCTGTTGCAGACAATGCTCCACTTGGGATGCTTATTTGAATAGAATCCTACTTTATCATTCACATTTTGTGCAAAAAATTATAGCAAGAATGGATGTCTGAAGCTTCAGGACCACATGCAATTATTGAAAATCAATGCTAGTTTTCATTCCATTGTTAGGAAGGAAACAAACCCAAACCATTGCATACTAAAGCAGGCATAGCATTTTAATTCCATCCAAAATCCACTAAAAAGAAAAGAAATTCCACAGAATACTCTGGTCCTGCCCATTTGTGTGGCATTTCTCATTCATCTTCCATAAGTGCCCCCTATAGTGTCAGTATTGCCCCAATTCTGCTCCTAGCCATCAAAGAGTTGCCCAGCTTCATTTACAGTATGAATCCTGAAGTTAAGCAGGAAGACAGACATAAGCATTCTGCTGAATCGCTGCTGATATTCTTATGTTTCCTCCTGAATTCTTTAAATTCAGTTAAAACATTTGGCTATTCTTATTCCTAGCAGCAGAATTCTCCATATCATGTTTAATTTATGGAAACCAAATAGCTTACTTAATGCTTCTTTATTTCTTTCCCTCTCCATCATTCTTTTAGACATTTAATGAAGTGGATGGATTAAAAGTTCTTTACTTTTTATTGTTTTCTACATTTGATGTGTTAAATTTTACTTGGTGCGTTACTGAGGAAATCTTTTGTAGCTGGCTGTCTGACAGTCATGAGATCCACAGAACTTTAGCACAATGCCTTTTCAGGTACATTTCTGTACACTTCCATGGGACTAGTGCAGACGATATTTTTACTGTATGACACGGCACAAGACTGTGTTCATTGAATGCTTTTAGGTCATCATAAGGTTAGAAAAGCCTTACTATTCACACCAAACATCCAGTGAATCTAATATGCTCTTTTAAATAGTGGCCCACAACTGGGAGGTCAAGAGATTCTTCCTTATGTTCATATATGTTCCACATATGGGGTTAGTGGGGGTACTCATTTGTAAGGAGAATGAATGAACATTCTACATTGTTAGGATAAATATTGCAGACTATATGCCCTTTTTATATTTACACTGTTTCATGCTTCTTAGAATTTCTATTTTCTTCTCTCTTTACAGTTTGAAATGTTGACAGGGTCGCTGCCGTTCCAGGGGAAAGACAGAAAGGAAACAATGGCACTCATTCTGAAGTGAGTAACAAACTCCCAATTTGTATATCTACCTGTAGCTTGTGTTCTTTTACTCAGAATAAACTTTTTGGATTAAATAGATTGCATTGTAGAAAATTTGAGAAATGACATTTCAAATATATCTAAATACATATGACTAGTAGCAGAGGGACCATTCTTAATTAAGGAGCTGAAAACTCCAGCAGTTTATCAAAAGTCAAATCCACCTTTAATTCCACCTTGCAAGATGGGATCCTATTTAAAGTATGGAAATATTCTGGGATGTCCCCAATGCCCAGTAGACTTTCCACTGCCCTACGAGGTAGCTTAGCATTGCTGCCTAAATCTAAGGCACAATGTATTCCATTATGAGTTGGATGTTCAAAACTTTAGTGAGGAGCTCATTCGCTAGCTGTGTGAAGTCTTGCCCTTGCCAAGAATAGATGAGAAATGTGATCTAGCAGAATTGTTGGATTAACAGTAGTTACATTTGCACCTGAAAAATAGATAGATAGACAGACAGACAGGAATATGCATGCATATAGGAGTTTAACCTAAATTGGGAAACAACCAGTTCCAAAATCAATTCCAGCTTCTTCCACCCCCACTCCCTTTCCAATGCAGTTACTTAAGCACACACCTCATTAAACAAAGTTAATCTGTTCCTATTCTCTCTCTTTCCTCATTCCCAAGCATGCAGTGAAGACTGGTTACCATGCCCTTCAATCCTACATTTAACTATAAAAGGGTCTCTCTCCCTCCCTCCCTCCCTCTCTCTCTCCACACACACACACATCAATATCTTCATTGTTCATAATGTTGCAATACAGTTTCTAACTCAGAAAAGTATTTATAAAAATGTGGGCATTACAGAAAATATGCACAAACATGTTTAATAAAGAAAAGTACACACAAAAATGCATCTTATGGAAACATTGCTTGTAAAAAAATAGGCATTCATATCCAATTACACTGTTCCCTTTCAAAGTAAGCAGCATTTGCAAAATACAGAAATAAGCTAAGAAATAATAAGCAAAATATATTAAAGGTAAGGGATACAAAAAGATAAGGAAAACAAAAGAGGGGAAGGAAATAGGATTGGAATATGTCTGTTCTTCAATTTTGGAGGATGGTAAGCTTCAATATTTATCTTGGGTACTAGATGTAGAAATTAAATTGATTGGCACCAAGATACATTCCTGCCTAACTTCTCCACCAATAGTCATTTCCTTGCTGTAATGGCCCTGCATTCTGCACCTAACTTTTAAACTAGAACTATTGTAAATGTTAAGTATGAACAGAAGCACGTACCTATTTACACCATAATTTATATCTGGAAATAAGGTCAAACACAAATCTCAAATCAATAAAGGTCATGTAAGATTGTGACTTAGTAATATATTTTTGACTAGATGCTGCAGAATTAAGAGCATGGTCTAAAACTGAGCACCCAGCTCTGAAGCCTGCTTGCTCTGAAGCCAGAATGTTTCCTGATTTGAGCCACTCAAAAAGTTTATTATATAAAGGGCTAGCATAGAATTTGCTTATTTTGCTAAGACGGCTAATAGACCAATAATTAGCAGGCAATCCTGGTTTCCATTTCTTTAGAATCAGTGCCTTACCATCTATACATGTGAATAAGGAGGCCAAAAAAATGGCCTTCAGTGGTAATGAGATCATTCCTTCTTGGCCTGAAATAATTGCTTATATTGCTTTTTCAGAGAAAACAAATCTTGGTGAATATATGAGAGGGATCATTTTTATATTTTTTAAAACAATTGACTAATTCCTCCTGGCACTCCAGATCAAACCAAGGTTGAGTGAAAGGTGAGGTATGACCCCTAGTATTTACACTTTTGCACTTATTGCTAAGGAGAGAATTGACAGGAGAAGCTGGGTAGGTTTGTTGTAATTTGACAGAAAAGCCTTTTCAGACCACCACTACCCCCCTTTGAGTATGGAAAATCAGAATTGGGAAATTGCCTGAGACGTATTTTGGTAACTCTTTCTGCTGCACGGTCCACTTCGTGTGAACTGGCCCTCTATCTATGTCTTCATTAATTGTAGAATTAAGTTCTGAAAAGGAGTCGTCAAAAGTTCTTAGTAACTATATTAGGAAAATTATCACTATCAGGACAACTGTCAATATAAAATTCTAACAGAAACAGGTACAAACTTCTAGATATTATTGTATAATCAATAAAGGAGGGCCTCATACCTATCAATAGGAGTATCAACAGGCTAATAGCTGCTTACAGACCTATTCAGTACAAATAAATCCAGCTAAGTTGCCAGCAGTGATTACTTCAGCAGAAGGATAGAATGACAAAAAGTTATTTGAATAATCCTCTACCTCAGAAAATATGTCATTGACCTGCAAGTGTAGACAAAAGGGTAGGTTGTAAACATTAATCAATAACAAGATCACACTGGTGAATTTAATTGCAACTGCCTGTACATATCATTCCAAGGAGTCTAACTTAAAAGCCCTGATATATGTCAGCTTACACCCCCACACAATCTACCATATCCTGCTGTGGGCACTGCAGCAAGCAAGAATATTTTAAACCACTATGCAAGACATGGGCTTCCCAAGTTTTCTGGTGTAAGAGTATATTGAAGGTAGAAATATAATCCATAAATGCAATATCTTTTAGCTTAGCTCTCTACCCAGCCGTGTTCCAAGAGAGCAGCATCAGGATTTGCCTAGGGCTCTGAGTTGATGCATCTTCTTGGGAGTAATCCATATGTCCTCTCATATTGACTAAAGCTTTTTTTCCTACTTGCGGACTCGACCCCACCAATTTAATTGATGACTTTGTTTCATCCTTGGGTAGGACATTATGTGAGAAATGGAAATGCTAGGGATTCTCCTACCCTGATGCAGTTGTAATCATGAGACTGTTGCGCAGAGTCCAGCAAAGGTCCCAAAAATCCCACTCTCAGGAAATTACACTTCAGCATGAGAGCTTGCAAAATGCAATATCCATATTTTGCTTTCTAAAGAAAATCCAGTCAGAAAATATAAACTAACTGGTCTTTATTGATAAAAATGCAAAACTTCATAAAATACAAGTTACATACAAAATATAGGATATAGCAAAGACTTCTTCTCATCTTAGCATCCAAGACTTATCCACAACAAAGTCTCTAGCTAACAAAAACACTCTCAGAGAAGAGGTAAACTACTTGGTTACTAGGTACAACTACATAACCCGTAAAACCTACATGATTAAACTATACAAGACAACACTGACAGGCTGGGCATCTAGCCCTCCCATTATATTGCCAGCATGTACCCCCTCACTGACTAACTAACATACACATTACAGTAGGTGGCAGTAAAAAGCATAACAAAGTCACAAGATGCTTTGTTTACATTAACTCATAGAATAATCTCAACACCTGTTTTTGTATAGGGAACGGAATGACCTTCTTCCCATGAGAAAATCCTGATATCCCTCTCAGCCCGTTCTCGACACAATAACACATGTTACGGGATAGTATAAACAACTGATTACAGCAATACAACAACAATTTACATTTGTTCTAATCCAAAGTTTGCTAACATTGCTTCATGTTGTACAATTGGCAATGGCTCGGTAAATACATCTGCAAGATTTGTTTCAGATGCACAATACACGAGATCAATGAAATTTTCTAACATAGCTTGTCTCACATTTTTATACTTTACATCAACATACTTTGTACGAGCTCTAATGTTTTCTGTTTTAGCTAACCCTATACAGGCTTGAGAATCTTCATACACTGTATAAGGCAATGACACTTGAATGTTTAAATCAGTGAATAATTGATGAAACCATCTTAATTCACAGATTGCTTCTGATAAAGCTGCGAATTCAGCTTCTACAGTAGACAAGGCAATGGAGGTTTGCTTCCTTGCTTTCCATGCAATTGTAGATTCACCAAATTTACAAACAAACCCAGTTATGGACTTTCTGTCACTTTCTTCTGCAAATGAACTATCAACAAAAATTACAGGCTTTTCTGACCCATTAGTTGACATTTTAAGACAAAGGTCTATTGTACCTTTTAAATATCTCATTAATCTTTTCAATCCTAGCCAGTCATGTTCTGTAGGATTAGCCACCTTACGGCTCAAAATCCCAACAACATAAGATACATCTGGATGTGTCCATTGTGCTAGGTGCAGTACAGAACCAATCACAGAATGATATATTGCAGGTGTTTCACACAACTTTTCACATGTTTCATTTTTCAAAAAATCACACGTCATTGGAGTTTTTACAGCTTTTGCATCTGACATTCCCATGTGTGTTAACAACTGTTCTATTTTTTTCTTTTGACTTAGATAGATTTCTCCATTTTCAGCTCTATGCACTTCAATCCCAAGGTAGTATCTTAACATACCTAGATCTTTCAATTTAAAATATTGCTCTATTTGCTTGGCAAACTCTTTTACCAAGTTTAAAGAACTAGTAGCAAGACAGAAATCATCAACATAAGTGAGAAGTACTGTATAATCTTTCCCAGTTCCTTTAGTATACACACATTGATCAGCTATTGATTTCTTGAAACCAATTTCCAACAAAGCTTTATCTAAACATTGATGCCAACATCTCCCAGCTTGTTTCAATCCATACAGTGCTTTATGCAATCTGTATACTTTTTGGGAATCCTCACATGTGTAACCTGGAGGTTGCTTCATATACACAGTTTCATGAAGCTCAGCATTTAAATAAGCTGTATCTACATCAAAATGATGAACAACCATATTTCTTTGTGCAGCTAAGCTAAGGCCAACATTACACGCAATGATTCAGGCCTAACTGTAGGTGCAAATGTAAGATTATAATTCACAAACTGTTCTTGTGAATAACCTTGTACTAGCTTTATACTGAACAGTATAACCTATATAACCTAGCTTTATACTGAACAGTATTATCAGGTAAAAGCTTTTTTCTAAACACCCATCTGGAACCTATGGCTTTTTCTGATGCAGGTAAATCAACAATTTCAAAAACATTCTTATTTACTAATGCATTGAACTCAGTATCCATAGCTTCATTCCATTTATCTTGTTCATCAATTGGCAATGATAACATTTCCTGAAAATTTTGTGGCTCACAAGTTATTTGACACACCCTGACTTGTTGAATAACAAATCTTTCTGGTGGAACACCTTTTGTTATTCGTGTTGATCTACGAGGAATCTCAATACTCTCTTGTATTTCCTCTACTTCTTCAGCTAAAGCCTCTGCTTCTTGCTTTATCTGCGGAGAGGAGGGTACAACAAGTGGTGTTAGCTGTCTAGCTAATTCTGTGTGTGACTCCAAAAAAACCTCTGAATTTGCATGCAGCCTTTGCCACTCAGAAGGCTCTTCAAAATTAGCATTTCTGGAGATAACTACACGGCCTCAGTCCAGATAAAACCGATAACCTTTTGACTCCTGAGAATAACCAACAAATCTCAAACACTGTTTTTGGTTGGTTTTTCCTTCTTTGAGACTTAGGAATTTGTACATAAGCAAAAGTTCCAAATGTACGCAAATGCTTTAAGCATGGATGTTTACCATACAGCAAAAAATAAGGAACTTCATTCACAGCTGAATTCCAATGTCTATTAGTAAGAAATACCGCTGTTAAACTTGCTTCTCCCCAAAATCGGGATGGCAACTGGGTATCAAGGAGTAAACTATCCTTAATTACTTTCAGAACGCCGATCTTGCACTCAGCAATCCCATTTTCAGCAGACATGCTCACATTTGTTAATCTGTGGGAAATGCCTTTCTTACGTAGCCAATTTTTAAACTCAAGACTTATAAATTCACCCCCTCTGTCAGTCTGCAAACTCCCCACTTTATATCCATGTCTTTTTTCAACCATAGACACAAATTCTTTGAAACGAGAGAATGCTTCAGACTTCTGTTTCAACAAATAACAAAATGTGAAACGTGTTTTATCATCCACTAAAACAAACATGAATCTTGCTCCCCCTTCACTTGGAGGAAACGGACCAGCTAAGTCAGCATGCACAAGAGCAAATGGTCTTGTAGAAATCCTGCTGCTTTTTCTGGCGACGGGGCAGATTTTATCTTAGATTGTTTACACACAGTACAATCAAGAAACTTAGAACACTTCTTGAATCTCAGTTCTGGATACACTTTGGCCATTTGTGACAAACACTTCCATCCAGGATGACCTAATACTCTATGATAATGATGAATGCATTTATCATGTAAAGGCACATTACCAGCACAACTTCCAATTAACACATCTTGTTTAGGAAGCATTTCATACAATTGATTAACCATTCTCCCTCTTGCACATTCAGCCCCCTCTTTTGTAACATAGCATTCAGAACCTTGGAACATAACAGAATACCCAATGCTAGTTAATACAGGGACACCGAGAAGAGAAAAATCAAGTGTAGGAACACAGAGTACATCAGAAACTACTTCTCCCAAACAAGGAATGAACACTTCACCTTGCATGGTTACTTTAGCTACAGAACCATCAGCCAAATTAACTTGTTGAATTTTAGGTTTACATTTAGTCAATAATAACTGCTCATTGTTTACAATGATTTCACTACAACCAGAGTCCAGTAACCACTTATCAGCATAACGTTGTCTCTGTTAGAAATCAAAGCAGACACCAGTCTAGTACTCCCTTGTTTCTTAACTGTTGCTTTTCCATGACGGACAACCTTCTGGAACTCTCAGCAGGCTGATTTTTCATAGGACAGTCTTTTATAAGATGCTTGGTAGAATTACAACGAAAACATTTTCTCACCAAATATGCACATTCTGTGCCAGCTGGAGAAGGTTGCTGCTTTACGTTATCAAGTCTTTTCTTAGGATTAGTCTGCATATCACGTGTACATTGTATTTCTGTCAATCTGCTGGTTAGATATTGAACAGTCAAATCTGCAAGTTGTAACGACTGTACAGCCTCCACGAGCATATCAAACGAATCATCCAGACTCGAAAGAATTATACATGCTCTTTGCTGCTCGGGAATGATCAGATTACGATCTGCCAGCTCAGCAAATAAAGTTTTCATGTTATTCAGGTGCTCAATTACATTAGCTCCTGGCTCCAACTTAAGGTTATACAACTGCTTTGTCAAACGTACGATAGCAGATGAAGTTTGCCTCGCATAGATCCCACGCAAAGCCACCCAGCATGTGTTAGCAGTTTCCAAACCACGAACATGCACCAGTTCTGAAGACTCAAGTCCCAAAATCAAATTACCATATGCACGGTCCATCAAAGCTTGCTCTTCATTCGTGGGTGCCACTGGGGGTGGGTTGTTTACATAACGCCAAAGCCCCTCTCTCATGGAAAAAGATTTTATCTTTATATTCCATGTTTGGTAATTCTTTGAATTCAACCTTTCAAACGGAAGGCTTACTGCTGCAGGTGGAGCTGCTGCCATATTTCACTTAAAACAAGCACTCAACCACAGAAAAAAAATCCAAACCTCAAACGAAACAGTCACAGGCAGGGTAATAAATCTATAAATCACCCGTTACTCAGGAATCTCAGTCCTTGCTTCCAGCACTCCTGGATTCATGCCTTGGACATCATCCCTGGAACCTCATGCCTGGAATCCTGTTCCGGAACCACTGACCTCAGTCCTCAATCCTGGGCACTTGGTCCTGATTCTGGACCCTGGGTCCCCTCTGGACTCGGAAACGTAGCCCTGAGTCCTGGGCCCGTAACCTGTTGTGCAGAGTGCAGCAAAGGTCCCAAAAATCCCACTCTCAGGAAATTACACTTCAGCATGAGAGCTTGCAAAATGCAATATCCATATTTTGCTTTCTAAAGAAAATCCAGTCAGAAAATATAAACTAACTGGTCTTTATTGATAAAAATGCAAACTTCATAAAATACAAGTTGCATACAAAATATAGGATATAACAAAGACTTCTTCTCATCTTAGCATCCAAGACTTATCCACAACAAAGTCTCTAGCTAACAAAAACACTCTCAGAGAAGAGGTAAACTACTTGGTTACTAGGTACAACTACATAACCCGTAAAACCAACATGATTAAACTATACAAGACAACACTGACAGGCTGGGCATCTAGCCCTCCCGTTATATTGCCAGCATGTACCCCCCCACTGACTAACTAACATACACATTACAGTAGGTGGCAGTAAAAAGCATAACAAAGTCACAAGATGCTTTGTTTACATTAACTCATAGAATAATCTCAACACCTGTTTTTGTATAGGGAACGGGATGACCTTCTTCCCATGAGAAAATCCTGATAGAGACGTGACTGTGCAGTGGCAGCCCTTACCCAGGGTGCCATAGACCTGGAAACCCAACTAGATCTGCCTGCTTCATCTAAAAATGTGCTTTCCCTCTTTTAAGCTGGCAACTTATTTCAACCAATAGCCAGCTTACCAAATTCAAAAAAGCCCTAACTCTAGCAAGATATAATGTCTTCCAATAGTTGCCCTTGAGGGGACATTTCAGAATATTCCATTCAAATAAATACTTTCCCGCCTATGTTGATGGAACTATTGAAATATTAAGCCATATTTTGTTCTATTGCTCTTATGATAAAGATGCCCAGTTTTAGCTAATGCCCCCCACCTAGTCAGATTTTCAGGCCACCCAGATTCATTTTATTTACAATTATTATTGTCTGACCAATGTAATTTTATTTCTTTGAATATGGCTTTGGTTTAGAATTTGTAAAATACGTTGCACTCTGATATCGATTTTTTAATCAATTTTGTTACAACTGTGTTTGCTGTCTCAGAACAGTGGGGTTTTTTTCTTTTCGAATAGGTTAATGTACACAGCAAAGCTTATTGATTGAGTGTTGAAAAGGAAATATAAAATATGTACCACAGAAGAACTGCATACAAAGAATGTATGTTAAAAGAAGCATGCACAAAAATGCATGTGAATCGTGGAGGGTTTTTTTGTTGTTATTTTGCCAAATTCTAAACCGCATGGCTGAAAGAACTTGGAATCAGAAGAGACGTTCCACAAAAAACAAGATTGACAGAACAGTTCATGGCTAACTCTCTCAAATAGAAATAATTATGACTTGATATATACAGCCACAATCAGAAGGAATGGCAAATTCTCTAAATAAGTTGCAGAGTTTTAAATTAAAATGTTTAATAAAATTATCCCAAAACTCAGTCTATAGAAAGCTTAAAAGTTCCTTTTAGAGTTCTGTATATTTTGGTGCACATGTTTAATCATTTATATACATGGGTAGATTAAAAAAAATGCTCTTTATTCCTGCATTAAAATGTCCTGTTTTTTCAGAGCCAAGCTAGGAATGCCACAGTTTTTGAGCGTAGAAGCTCAGAGTTTACTGCGAGCTCTTTTCAAGAGGAATCCATCTAACAGATTAGGTATCTGAATTTATTTTATCACTGCCTAACACAGTGGCAAATCTCCCCAGTTGTTTTTCTCTGCAGTTAATTATCATTTAGTCTCATATACGTGATGCAGCTGAACAGCGTACGATGGAGAGCTACAAGGTAATTTCACTTTAATTAATGACATATTTCGGCCTGTTGGAAAGGATGATACACATGAATGGAAGCACAACAGCTAAACGTGTCATCCACTGACAGAGAATACCTGTCAGAACCAGATGCTAGAGACAAAGAGGAACAGGACTGAGTTATATTTGTGTTCTCACATGTCTCCCATTGTGGGAAAAAAATGTAATATGTTCAGCAAGATATTTTTCTTTTAGTTCTGGTGTTGGCAATAGAATAAATGAAGCTTGATTTTGGCACGAATTCGGTAGGGATTCTTAACTACAAGTGGTACTTTGTTGCCTACCAAATTATGCCCAGAGGCAGTGGAATTCTCACAGCCTAATATTCTGCTCCCCATGAAATGTGTTCCCAGTTGTGACATTAGATAAGAGCACAACTTTTTTTCAAACTTTTCCTGATCATTACTGGCCATTTTCTCACAGAATAGTAAGAATAATTAAGCTAAACAATTCCGGTGGTTTTATCATAAAGCAAAAGTATTGTCTTCTTTGAGTCACTTTCAATTCCTGGTGGTTTCATGGATACGCCCATGCAATCTTTATGTTATTTATTTGTTTACTTAGGTTTCTGGATCACTCCACAAATAACTGTGAGCAGTTTTCTTAGCATTAAAAGGGGTTTGTTATTACCATCTTCTAAAAAGTTTCTGAACAGATTATTTTTCACTGAATAAGAAGTGAATGAAATTTGGGCATCTCCTTATATTTCTTTTAAATAACTAGATATCAGATAATGGTTGACCCAAAAGCTATCTGGAGGAGAGATACAGAAGTGGGAGAATGGATTTATGGATGGACAAGTTGTGTGCCACATTTTGGATGTTTGTAATAACAATACTATTAATTGTATTGTTCACAATTTCAATTTCATAAATTTGAAATGGAAATAGGAAATAGGAAAAAAAACATCTTGCTGAGGAGGGTGTTCCCCCCACCCCATCTTTCCACTGAAATAGCCCCTGAACACAGTAGACTAAGTGCAAAGAACTGGAAACATTTCCTTCTGTGTCAAAGCTGTATTACTGGCTTTTTGTATAAATTCAAAATAACAAGAATTCAAACAAAGTGAATGAGTGGGTCCACCATGACGTACAGTACCTCCTTACTCAACCCCTGGAGGAAGTGAGATGATAACCTACAATACAGCAACATTCTGCCCAGTGCTAGTATTTGGACAAGGAGTTATCAGGATTCTTGGCAGCTCATTTCATAACCATCTGGCTGAGCTATACATCTTGCATGTAATGATGCACTGAAGAGGAGAAAAAACTGCCTTGGATTTTCTTTCCCTCTGCTGCTGCTTAATTCTGAAAGTTTTTACTAGAAATAGCAGTACAAAAGAGAAGAAAGAATAACCCTGTGTTTTAAATACATTATTTTGCATTTCTGACATTATTTATAAACTGCATATCTCTCAGCTGCTGTGGGAAATTAAGGGAAACACATGCTTCCTGAAACCAAAATTGAAAAAGGCTTAGAAGTAAAAAGGTCTATGAGCAATTAGCCCATCATTTGCCTAATTGCTTCAATCCAAATGAGATAATTCCCCCAGCTCTCTTGAATACTGTCTTGCTAGCTATAGGCTATGTCACCTTTTCTTTTAAAGGCATTATTTTGGTATTTTTCCCTAAGGGTACTGGTGAAATACTTCAAACAGAGATACATATAAATAATATTTTATTGGAACTTATGATCCAATTACATTGTTGACAAGACTGAAAACTGTGATTCAATAAATGACTCATTCTCTCTTGTCTACTATGAATTCAGATGGGTGACCTTAGACAGGGGTCCCCAACCTTTTTGGGCTACAGGGGCATTTGGAAATGGGCAAACATATTGGGGGTGATCTTGCAAAATAACTGTTGGGGTTGTTCTCCATTCACAAAATGGTTGCCATGGGGAGCATAGTCTTAAAAAAAGATTTAGCAGAATGCTACTTGCCATTCTCTCTAGTACTCCACCTCACTTCCATGCAAGTTGTTCTTAACTATCTTTGCCTGTTTTCTGGGTGAGCAGCCCACTTCCAAAATAAGTATTAGACTGTGTCTTTTCCTTATTATATTCTAAGAAAGCTTGTAGAACCCATTTAAAGCCTAGAGGTATTCTTGAAAATAAGTATGAAAATGGATGCTAGTGCTTTGGTTTGCAGTATGCCAGCTTTCCATTTATTATAAAATCAGGAGGGACAGGGAATCTGTTGCTATCCAAAGAATGTATTGTTGGGCACACAAGAGCTGTCTTGTTAGACTTGTTCTAAAGAGAGTTCCTTTCCTGATACAGATAATAGGTACAAACTTGGAATAGGGTTCAGGTAAGCATTAGAGGACAAAAGATTGAAGCTCCTCTATGCTTCTGTAGTATCACCCCAGTTCTTGACAATTACTTTAAAACCATTTACACAATTGCTAGTCATATGAAAAGTGCCATGTCTAATTTGAGCCATAATAACTTTACATAGTTACAAAGTTTAATTATGAGCATAATCTGGCACAGAAATAAATTAGCAATGATAAAATAAAGAGTACTGTTGAGGTTGACCAAATATTCACTTTTATGTATTACACAGACAACTTATTTAACAGAAAATACTTGTACTTCTTCCATCCAATATTTCTGCCCTCTGGTGTGATTACAGATTCTTCAAACAACTATTTTGTTTTAATAAGCACTGTACACTTTTTGGGTTCATATATAAAATGTTAACTAAGAGCCTTTCCATAAAAAGTTCTGATAGATTTTAGTTCTAAATTAGCTTAAAGCTAGTTCTAGATAGCTAGTGTGTTCATTACATCATCAAGAAATTTCATCAAGAACATTATCAACATCATCATGACATCATCAAGCCAGAAAATATAGTTTCCCTCTTATTTAATTGTTTTGCAGTGCAGCTGTGTATTGCCATCATTTAAAGTAAATGCTCAATACAATTCACATCTGTAACAACTCCATGAGGCAAGCCTTGTTTTATGATTCTTAAGACAAATGTAACCTGATTTATGCTTTTCATTGTTTTAAGGCAATCTTTCCTATCCTGATGTCCTCTGGGATCCATTTGATTATAACACCCATCATCTCTCACCATCATATCTGACTGGGGATTATTACAGTAGAATTGTAGTTCAATATCCCTGAATGGTAGTTATTTGTGGGAAATTGTTCTTAGATTACGGTGATTGATTTTTTAAAAAATTGCACATCTCTGTGCAGTTTAAAAACACATTCTGTTTTTAGTTTTATGTGTAATGTGACCTTAGACCCTGACCTGAACCAATGTTCTGTCCAGGAGTTAATCGTGGTACTTGGTCGTCAGAAGCCAGAAATTTATGTTCCTTAAGTAAACTTGATTCTTTTAATCTTTGTGATGGTAAGAAAAAGGATGCCATCGTTGGCATGAGTCATATAATGTTGCATGCCAATTAGTCATTTTTATGGCCAAGCTTGCTGGAGATTATGAGAACTGAGGCCAAGCAAATCTAGAAGTGTGGTCTAGCTGAAAGGTTTGAGTGCACATGGAATTTTTATGCTTGTTGTTTTTTGTTCAGAATGTTTAATGATTCAAAGGCCAAGAACAACAATATCAGGTGTCTCTCAACTTTTAAGCCTTCCTCTTTGTGCAAGAGACAGATAGCCACAGTCAAGATGCAACCAATAGGATCTGTGTGTTCAGTGATCTCTCACTAGCAAATGATGAGGAAAGACTACAGGGAAGCCATTTCTGAGCACCAGTCAAACAAATGTAGAGAACATCACTTGTCTAGTAGTTATCATATTCTATACAGCCATTTATTGATAGGCTTTTAACCAAGCAACTTCTTCCCCAGAAAGTACAAATGTTCACAAGGAAAGGGGCAGTATTGTGAAGGACATAATACGCTTCCAGACAACTTCTTTGATTGCCCATTACAGTACTTTTTAAATACCACTGAAGAAAATGGAAATTGCTTGAACAAAATGCTCAGCAGTTCACAGGCTCAGCCTCCAAACTGCTGCATAGTCACTCCTACTTCTAAGTGCTCTTTTCCAGTAGGATAACAGATGCCACTATTAAATATATGGCTCAGTCAAATCCAAGTTGTTTAATGATTTTTGAGCACCTGTTGATGTTCTTAAAAATGCTGAATCAAAGAAACTAAACAGATTGAAAAGAAGAGAGGCATAAATAGAATGGAAGAAATTGAAGTTCTTCATCTTCTGTTCTACTCAGAAAAGGCAGAAATGTCCAGTGTTGGCTAAGAATTATGGGACTTCTAATGTACATCTGGAGCTGTGTGAGCCTGTACTGGAGGAAATTTCTTCAGTTTTCTATAAACTACAAAACAAGCAATCACAGCACAGATGCAATTCTGTTAATGCCACACTTAAACATTTTAAAATTATGAAGCCATTTTAATTTGGAATTTGGAGACAGCCTGGAATTAAACGTTCTGTTAAATATTTTAATAGCTTGAATATTAAGGTGAGGATTAGATACATATTTGTCTATGTATTAAGCAAATGTGTTTTCTGTACTTTGAGAAGGGCAAGGCTTTGTACATTGGTGCCACAGTCCCAGTCCACTTTATCCTTTTAAATGCAGATGAGCTATGAGATGGCCTAAACTCAAAGAGTATCTACTGAACTTTGTAACTTGATATGGGGATTTGAACTGGGCTCTCAATAGAACTAGTCCCACTCTTGGTTTATATGTTGTATTTTTGAGAGTAATTCAGTGATTATAATATTCTGCTTTACTACTCAAAGGAAATTAACAACAATAATAATTCAATACAACAATTAACAATAATTCAACAATTTCAACATTCCCAAAACCTCTCCTCTGTTGTTTATAATCCCACTTCTCTTGATGGGGAGTTATAAAAGAAACACTCAAAAACAACCTTGTGGTTTGACACCTTTTGTATCTCCTTTTCATTACCTTGGCAGGTGCTGGCCTTGATGGAGTTGAAGAGATTAAACGTCATCCCTTTTTTGCTACCATTGACTGGAATGTAAGTAATTTACTCAAGTGATTTATTGCAGAGTCTGATTAATCATGCAGCCAATTTAAATGTTCTCCTAGCAAAGGGCAACCCAACGCTAGTATTCTAAGCAATTTTTGGCCATTCCAAATGCCCTAAGCAATTTAATAGCAGCAAAAGCCTTTTCTAGATATAACTCAACATCCTCTAGGTATGTCAGACTCTAAATATCCAGCCTGCAGGAACATTCAGATAGATTGAAATCCTATCCATCTGGAGAGCACTAAGCTGGGGAAAGCTAAGTTACTCAGGAGCCCCACTAGAGCACTTTGGTGATATGGTGAAGAATATAGAGGGCTTCTGCTGCTAAATGGTGGCCAAGGAAGATGAGGACACAAGGCTTTGTAAACAAGCATCATTTAATGGCAAAATCTTAGAAAACAACTTATTGTAGTCTGGGTCGGCTATGGAGCTAATGAAAGGGCAGCAGTACCCAACCCAGGCCTGATAGTCATAGGCAATATCCTGCCAACCATACCCTGCTTCCGTCACTATCTAGCGATGCCTGCTAAGGGTTTTTCATTGGTTACCAGAGGCTGCTATTGCTTTTATACTGTGAGTTTTATAAAGGGTACAGCTCCTTGTGGCTGGAAGGATGTCAGCAGTGCTAGCCATTTGAAGACACTGGACATCTGTTCTGTCTTTCTCTCCCTAATAGTTTTGCATGGAAGGAAGAAGTCATAAGAAGATGTAGGAAGACACAAAGACAGTTTTGTTTGTACACCTCCCCAAAGTTTGGAAGCCATTTTATGAATATCCACCACATGATTTCAAAATGTCAGATAGGCTCCTGGTCCATAAAGGCTGCCTATCTCAGGGACACCTTATCCAGAAGTAGACATTGTACTGGGGTACTGCTCTGCCATGAAATAAATGAGGGATATAAAGTGAGTGATATGAGATTGCAAAGTGTGAATACCTGTAGAGCAGAATAATAATAATAATAATAATAATAATAATAATAACAACAACAACAGCAGCAGCAGCAGCAACTTTTTTTAAAAAAATAAGGACTGCATTTCCTTGCTTGGTATAATCTTGTAAGATTTAATAACCAGCAGTGGCAGGGCTGGATCTAAAAGTGGGCAAGCCCTTTTTTTCTCTTTCTCTTTGTGCCACTTCCCTTTCTCTAAGCAAGAGGCTACTGAAGTACAGAAAAGGGGTTCTTGCAGGGATCTGAACTGATTGCTCAGAAAAATCTTTTGAAGTTACACTAAAGACTTAAATGCCCCCTTGCCCCCTCCAATAAAACTTATCAGTGCCAGTGTTTGGTCTGACTTGCTTCATTATATTTCCTGTTTGGAGGAAAATTCTGTACAACAGCCTAGAACCTGTAATACTTAGGGCAGAGGCATCAGAATTAAGGATGTATGAATAGCATGCAATCTGAATTGCTGAGTCTGTTCAAATTATTGATCTGATTAAAAGTCTGTACATGCTTGTGTAAACATTCATCTTGTCACTTAATTGATGTGAAGGCATTCAGTTCAACACATCACAATGACTCAGCGGTTCAGTCTAACTGCCTTCTAATTGAACCTTCACATATCCTGATAGAAACATAATAGAAAGTAAACCAGCATCACAAACCTCTTTGCAATTAATAATCAGATTTGATGTTTGTGGATATTTGTGAAATTTGACTGAAAACTAGGCCGTCATATAACACAGAACAAAGACAATATATCATCATTTAATTAGAAATGAAGATATAGTTAATATTGTCCGTGGCCAAGGTTGGCATCTAAAAAAATATGATCTGTAGCTTTTATTCAGAGATGCACAGGCTTGTAACTTAATTGATATTGAGTATGGTAGTATGACTGTTAGGCAGTCAGGTATTTAATAATTTTCCCCTTCTTTCACATTAACTGTTCTAATTTGGTAATTGCTTTAGAAGTCTGTAAAGATTGTATCCAAGGATTTGGGGAGGTCCTATGTGACCCCAAATCGCAGTTTGTGCACTTGATTTAATTAAATAGAAATACGTTGATTTCCTAGTCTTCTGTTAAAAGAGAGAGAGAGAGATGATCATACATTGATCCTAAAAGGGAAAAAAAACTCCATGAAATCAGAGGGGCTTATTTTCACATAATTCAACATATAATTCAAAAATAAGTTTCTCTGGAATCCATCCAGATTGATGATGAATAATGTCCTTATATGAATATTTCAGCCTGATTGTATTTACAGCATAAGCTTTTCCTTCTATCTATATTTTGGCAATACCACTTTACAGTTTTGGAGAGAAGGGTTTCAATGTAGTTTTAATAATGCTTTTAAATAGCAGATAATCACTTGACTTTATAATTTTCAGAACATGAACCAGCCTTAGTTCTGAAGCTAGTTCTGTCTGATAATGAGGCTTCCAGCTGCTAAAAAAAACAGCTCTTCTTCATTGATAAGAAAAGGATTAATGAAGAGGAATGGAGCTAGTAAAAGTGCTTGGTTTGTCCTGGTCACTATTGTTATGGAAAAGGTCAGTTTTGACCTTAGTTTTTATGCCTCAACCAGAGGCTTTGTATGCTTTTGTGAATCCCTCACAGAATTTGATATGCACCAGTCCTAAAGAGTCAAGGTAGGAATAATGATATTTTTGATTAAGAAGAAAACCTCCCTTACAATCACTGTTGGATATGTCCTAAAGTATTAAACAGATTTTCATGAAATAGTTATAAGAAAAGCAGTATCTTTTTAAACGTCCTCATCATTGCTATAGCATTTCTACTGTTCTAAGGAACTTGTCAGAAACATTGAAAATTAAAATAATCCTGTGCAATTCTCATTATTATTGCTGAGAATTAGCTATAGAGTGTAAGACTGCCAATTAATTAGACAGTTTGTGTTTAAACAGCAAAACATGAATTGTTACTTATAATGAACCCTGTAATGTTTTGACAGTGTTTAATAGAGTAATCTCGGATTCTTATTATACCAGAACCAGTGATATATCGCCACACTACTTGTGAAATGGGTGCTGTGTTTAATGCATGATCAGTCTTGGGTACACTATTTTTAAAGCATAAAACTGATCTGTTCACAGCATCCTCAGAAATTCCACTGGAGTTCATCAATTAGGGTATGCTGGCAGAGACCCACACACACCAGGCAGACACAAAGGAGACAAGTCAAGGGCATTCCTGTCATACTTCCAGCATTCAAGTAACTCAGAAAACTAGGTACCAGCTGAAGGAATACTACTGTGGCACTACTTAAAGTAGTAATGTACTCCAGCTCAAAACTCCATGAGCATAAGACATGGAAGATACAGAATGAACAAAGTAAATGAAGCAAACAAGTAAGAAAGAGGGGATTGTGGTGGAGTCTGCAGAGAGGATAGATATTGACCCACAGACTGCGTAGTCTATCCACAGCACTTTCACTACAGCCTTTATCTTTCCTCTTTTCTTAGGAACCCAGGCTCCAGCACGGGAAGTGAATTATTCTATTTCATAAGGCTGTGCTGCAGTTTGGATTCAGTCTCCCAAAGGTGCTTCAGAGTGCAAACGAAGGACTGTGCAGCACTTTAAAGCAGCTGTATTTTTTCCTGGGATTGCAAGGCAGCAGAAATGGCACAGATGATGTGATGTGTATGGTTCAAAGCACCTTTTGGAGACAGAATTTGAAGCACTGCACAACCCTAATATTTTATCCTTAAAGATAACTGCTTTTGCTACACCTGGTACAAAGGTTTTAGGGAAGAATGGAGGTTTTGCCCAGCTTTGCTGGCCAAGAACTATATTCATCAGAAATATGATCCTAAATTAATGGCAGAAATAATTTATGCTTATTAAGATAGAGATGGAAACCTGGCTATCAGATCAAAAATCATGCCTTTATTTGGCATCTATTGACAGAATAATGTTGATGATGAAAAAAGTCCAAAGATAACATTTTAGAAGGGAATTAATCCTTGCGCCTGCTTATTGGAGTATATATGTAAGGAGGGGGGTGGGCGTCTGTATTTGTGACAAGTGCATTGTTCATGAAAATCATTCCTTTATTACTATATTAAGGAACATTTTTTATTGCTATGAGTCACTATCTTTCTATTTCTGGAAGGCACCTGAAGATCAGCTCAGTCTTCATAAATGTCATTAGCAGAATGCACCCATTTAAACAGGATGGGAATGAATACATGGGAGAAAAGAGCATAGGGGTTTGCTGCCCCTGCTTCAGTTTCTGTACGCTGCTTAGGATGTGTGCAGAGGAACTGCCTCTCCATAATAGCCTGCAAAAGTGGAAGGCAGAGATTGCAAGCATCGGATCTATTTTCACTGGGATATATGCCTTGAGTTCTTTGTAAACAAGTCCTGATCAATGCATCCTTCCTACCCAATACATACTATATAGGACCTGCAGGTGCAACCTTGCTATTCTTAATCATTTCTACCAGGGGCATTCAGGGCAGGAAATGACTACATACGCTTGGATTTAATTAAAATGAATTTCCTGGTTGAGGATGCTTACCAGGTGCATGCTGAGGTTGTTGATATGACTGTCTCTCAAGTTCTACCTATTTTTAAGCTAAAGTTGAGTTATATCAGGTGTTCTTTGATTCATGAGGAAGGATATTGCTCAGTATGTGATTCTTAGGGATTTCCTTATTTTCTTCTGTAGTGTGCTCATTCAGATCACAGCAGAGCAAGTGCTAATACCTCCTCAAGCTTGCAGTGGACTCCTGAGCAAAGATGTTGGCCACTTAGAAGAAGAAATAAAGACTTCATAAAGAAATATGTAACTGACAGTTCATGAAGGCAGCATTTCAAATGGCATCCAAATGTATTTGTCAAAGCTAATAAAACAGTTGTGATGAAAATCTTAGGGAGAAAGGATGCTATTTCTTCTTCCCCCACTTAGAAAATTGTTTTGAATAGTTTTAAATGAATGTTTCATTATCATTATTTTAACACGCTTTAGAAACCTTTTTCTTAAAGTTTATTTCATCACCTGAATGGGAGGTGATGTATCTTTACCCTTACATGTATATCTGATGTATCTTTTCCATAGATACCCACACATGAATGAACTTCTTCAGGGAGGACTTGATACAGTTCAAAACCCTGATAGTATATAGTCCTGTTTAATATGTGAAACAGAGGATCTGTGAGACAAAGGCAAATTAATAAATGCTTAATTCCCAGATATTCAAACATCACTTCCAAACATTATCCTTCATCTTCCATGCCAAATGGTTCTCTCAATTACTAAAATTTATAATTTGTATTACACATATCAGTGTGTAAAGTGCTTTATAAATACCATATTATTTATAATCCCTATGTTTGTTTATGTATTCAATATGTGTTCAGCTCAAGGTGGTGAATACAAGACAATGGGTTGATCTCTTGAACTGTATCAATAAGTCTGAGCAGTGGGCTTATATGTTTAAAAACCAGAGATCAAACCAACTATGTATTTGCCCATATTTATGGCAGTTGATAAATGAATGTATCATTTTATTACAATTGTTGATACTGTGCATGGCCCAACATCTGCATTATCATTTTAATTGAGGCTGATGAAAATGTCACTAAAGACAAAATATGGTGAGCATGTTTTACGTGTGTGAAAATGCTCCCCTTTCCCCTGAATATACATACATACATACATACATACATACATACATACATACATACATACATACATTTATTAAATTTGTATGCTGCCCATCTCCCCCGGAAGGTGACTTTGGGTGGCTCAATGAATGAACTATACCAATAAAAATCAGTGTATTGTTTTTCAAGTAATTTCATACATGCAGATATAGTTAAAACTTCTTAAAAGCACAGTTCTATATTTCCACCAGGAAAACAAGCCTAGTTGATTGTCATGGAAACTCAGCATAAGTGGGAAAAGTATTGCTGCCTCGTACTTTCTCTTGTGTGATGCTGCTAAGTATAAAATGTCCCTCCCCCTGTATTAAACATAAAATGCATTTCACAAAGCCAGAATGCAGCAAGCATATAAAACATCTTTCTTGATTTGCTGTTCCTTTATTCAGCTTTCTGCATTAAAAAGTATTATTTTAATAATGATTGCTTATTAATGATTAGGCTTACAGCCTATTTTCTTACTCAAAGATCCCTCAAGGCAAGAGGATTCACTTCTGTTTTGCTTTGCTCTTGTGTAGAAACTGTACAGGAAAGAAATCAAGCCACCATTTAAACCTGCAGTGGGGCGGCCAGAGGACACTTTTCATTTTGATCCTGAATTCACATCACGGACCCCAACAGGTACTCACCAAGGAAATGCATCAGTAGATTTGCCTTTTTTTTTTTTTCATTTAAATGCCAATATTCCTGAAGGATCTGATTTTTAAAAAATGTCAGCCAAAGCTAGCCAAAATATATCTAGATAGAGTTTAAGAATTACCTTCCTCTCTATCTCTTTTCCCTTCCCTTCCCTTCCCTTCCCTTCCCTTCCCTTCCCTTCCCTTCCCTTCCCTTCCCTTCCCTTCCCTTCCCTTCCCTTCCCTTCCCTTCCCTTCCCTTCCCTTCCCTTCCCTCCCCTCCCCTCCTTCCTTCCTTCCTTCCTTCCTTCCTTCCTTCCTTCCTTCCTTCCTTCCTTCCTTCCTTCCTTCCTTCCTCCCTCCCTCCCTCCCTCCCTCCCTCCCTCCCTCCCTTCCTTCCTTCCTTCCTTCCTTCCTTCCTTCCTTCCGTTATTAGATTCTTATAGCCACCCATCTCAAATGGGTGGGTCAGTTTCAACTCTGGGTGGCTTACAACTTTAAAATAAAAACATTTAAAAACATAAGACCCACCATAGCTGAGAATTATAAATCACAAACAGCAATCAACATAACCAGGAGACAGACTCCCTCATACATCCAGGGACCCAGGCTCAAGCACAGAACCACGTCTCCAAGGCCTTCTAGAAGGCCAATGGGGCAAAGCCAATCTGATCTCTGGAGGGATGATATTCCAGAGGACAGATGCCACAGTATAAAAGGCTCTCCTCCTAGACTTTGCCAGCCGACACTCCTTGGCAGTTGGGAAGCATGTTCCTTCTGCCTGATTAGATAGGATGGGTAGAAACAATGCATTATTAATCCTTTGTAAGTGATTTTTATGGCTGGATGACTCTGAGGAGTCACTGCTATATTTTCAAATTTGCCATTGCTTCCAGAAGAATCTGCTACCATGTAATCACATAGACTCGCTGTTGGAATTTTATGGCATGGCTTAATCTTCCACTTGCCATCTGCCCATGTCTTCCCACAATTTCTTCCTAATGTTTCTTGCTAGCACTTGGAGTGATCCATCTGGAAGGACTCTCCAGGCTCTCTGAGGTTCTGTATTACTACACAATTGCTTCCCATTAATTCTTTCACTGTATGCACTACTGCAAACGCTTTTACATTTAAATTCTGCACTGCCACAAATCTTCAGATTGGCTAAACATTACATGCAAAGGCTTGTACAAGCAGTTGTGCAGTTTTTATGGTAAAAAAAGAAAAGTATGGGCAGTTTGTGTTCTTCTGGTATCTAAAAAGTTTAAAGGCTATTATTGGCAGAGAGTCACTGGGTTCCTCTTAATTCTCCTTTTTGTCAGCTGATCTCACTATATCAATATGTTCAGAGCTGCCACTCAGGAACTTCTCTTGCAGCTTTATGTTTAAGCAAAGATTGGGAAGACCTTTCAAATGGAGAAGTATGCATGCCACCATGTTGAAAATAGCATGGGTGGTTGTATGTGGAAATTACTTCTTTATAATATTGGCTAGGGAGCATAGTGCTGGGATTCACTGAATGAAGAAATGGTTTGGAATCTCCAGATGCCCTGTTCCTTGAGTCACCTCTCACCTCCTCTTCAGATTCCCCAGGTGTCCCTCCAAGTGCCAATGCTCATCATCTCTTCAGAGGATTCAGCTTTGTGGCATCCAGTTTGGTGCAGGAACCTGTACAGCAAGAACCACATAAAGTCACAGTTCATCCAATTGTACAGGTATGAACTTGGCTGTATAGTTGTTATACTTCTTTCACTTCATCTAGATGTATTACTATAACATAAAGAACATAAGAAAAACAGGGTTAGAGCAGTAACTGTCTCACCAAGAGTCAAATCTTCCTTCAGCCATGGAAACACATTGGGGTGACTTTCAGCTAGTCTTTTTCTCTTAACTCAGTCTACCTCACAGGCTTGTTGTGGACTAAAATTGGAGGATTATGTATTTCACTTCGTGGAGGAAAGACATGATATACATTTAATAATAATAATAATCTTCTCTTAGACTTAAGTTGGTATCATCATCTTAGGGAAGTGAATTTCTGAGTTTGGCTATGTACTTATGAACAAGTTTTTATTATCGGAATGACTTTAAATGCCAAAAAAATATCCACTGTTTCAGGGAATGTCTCAATAGAAATGATCATTCCATCCAAATTCCACTAAATGGAGTCTGTTGAATTGAGGTTTCGTTGTAATTCAAATAGTCCAAAATTTCTGTAACTTGTAGAAACCCCATTTACAAAAATGTCAGATTCAGTCCTTTAGTTCTGCTTGCACAAGCAGGGATGTGTAACTACAAGCACCTTCATAGTTCATTATGACTTTGTTACCCTAAATATCATTTGTGCTTTTCCTGCTATTTCTTTTGCTTGTGCAACTTTTAGCAGAGAGGTTTAGGCATTCTGGTATCCTCCAAATATTTTAGACAGCCCCAGGCAGAAGGGATAATGGCTGTAGACTGTGGGATTTATAGTAAAAATCATTGCTTTCTCCTGCTGTAGCAGAACACACATGCATAAGCAGATCATTGCCACTACTTGTATTTTTCTCCAAGCATTAAGTCAAATCAATCACTCATTTTATTTCTAGGAAAGAATTCAAGCCCTTTAGTCAAGCCTTTTTCATCTGAATTGGTTGAAAGTGTTTTTTCAGTATCAGTTTTTAACTGTTTGTTAGCTACCTTGAGGGCATTCTATATAGAAAAGTGGGATAATAGTTACAATAATCTTCTATTTTTTAAATAATTTCCATGTTCTTATAATTTAAGATGGTAGCAGTGAGGAAGATGAGGAAGGTATGTCATTAGCTCCCTGCCCCCTGCCTCATAGAGTCTTCCCTGGGATCTTCTCTGCCTGAGTTCTGGGGTGTCCAGGTGTGGCTGTTCATCCAGGTGAAAGAGGTTCTTCCTGGCAGGTAGTTGCCACCACCTGTTCTTGAATGAGATGCCTCCCTTCTCCCTTCTCCTGGAATATGGATGGGGTAGAGCAGGAGATTCCCCTTCCCAGGACAATGTTTTTAAATAAATAGTTCCCAGTTTTCCTTTTTAATCAGGTTTGTCAAGCCCAAGCAGTTTTGGAGGGTGAAGTGACTGATTATAAAGTAAACTAGAGTAAGCAAGAAAAAATATTTTTCTTCATAGAGCAGCAAAGTAAGGATTTGAGGGAATAGTTTCACTGCCATAGGTTACATGAGGCTGAGATCTAGAGACTACACATAACACTCACTAATGTATAAATAGAGTGAGCAAACAGAGAAAGAAACAGAGAGGGGGAGAACAGAAGCAGATATGAAATTATCCCAGACAGAATAAGCTGATACTTAAAAGAATACCCTCACACAGCTATCAAACATGCAACCTTAGAGGCCCCAGTCTCCCAGGGTTTTCTAGGTCTTGGACCTAGTGGCATTAGATTTATTTTTTTAAGATGCTGCTTCCCTTAAGGCCTCCAGCAAAGACTCAATGAGCACACACTAACTGCTAATTTCCTTTCCATCTGAACGTCCTCCCCTGCCTCATATTGGAGAGAACCGTAGCTGTGTTTTCAGAATACTCTGGAATCCTGTGCTACCCAGCAACCCACTCAAAATGTAGAGTCCCCTTAATCCACTACAGTTCTATTCCAGGAGCCTGAGAAATGACTACATGTAAAATATAAAAGGTTAACAATATCAGAGCTATCTAAATTACTAATAACACATCCATGGGTCAATTTCTTATGTTTCCAGCATGAACTGTTTCGTAATGTGGAAAAGAGGATCTCCCCATTTCAGTACCTGAAATTGGTCCTCTAAATGAGAGTTGAATATGAGCCGTATCAACTGAAGGGAAATTATTCTGACACAGAATTACCTACAAGTATGACCAGTGATGTGACTAATACCATTATGTAAATAGTTTCTTCATTTATTTCATGGAAAGGTCCTTAGTTCCTGTATCAACCATTTTTTTTACAAAGTGACACAATACCCTAAATAAATTATTGTTTTCACCACCTTTTTTATGTGGTATCAGCAATAACTTATTGTGCCCTTCCTCTCCAGTCCTAGCTTGTGAAATGCAACAAAGGTCAACAACCAAAAACTGAGTCACCAATGAAAGCTAATATGAGAAGGACGTTCACATTTCAGCAGTAGAGGACACCCTTTGCATGCAGAAGTTCCCAGATGAGCTTCTCTGAATGCCATCTGGGTAGAAAGGCAAGATATAAATCAAGATCTCCATGATTGTCATCATCATCATCATCATCCCTGACATTTTAAGGGATTGCTGAGGAATCCCCTGGCAGGAAAGCTTGAAGAAGCATTGCCAGTCAATGTATAAATGCTACTCTATGATAATGAGATACTTTTATCCAAATATGCCCTGGGGGAGAAAAATTACAGTTGTTTGTATTTAACTCCTTTCCTTAAAAAAGGAAAAACCGTAGCACAGCATTTGCTTTCTCCATACCATTATCGTGGACCGAGGCCAGCTACGTGGCAGCATCTATCCAACCTTGGCCGATCTGAAACAGCTAAGCAAGGTTGGTCCTGATTAGTACCTGGAGATCATCAGGAAGTATCTGGGCCATTGGCTAGAGTGGAAGTTGAAAAAACATCCCATAAACCAGTGGCAAATCACTTTCATACTGTTGCCAAGAAAACTACAGGGACATTTCCATTAAATTATCAGCAGTTGAACTCATCTTAAAGGAGGATTAACTTTAATGGGATGTTTATTTTTGAATTAACTGTGCTGTATTTTTATATTAATAATGCTGTAGTTTTACTCATAGTCCAATCTTATTCAGGTTTACTTATAAGAAAGTCAAGCATGCTAGGGACTGTAAGATTAATTGGAGAGGATTAAGGCAGCACTTGTTTAATTGGCTGGTTGTGTGTGATCAACAACTGTCTCTGAATTGTCAGAGCTACAGTTTCTTCTGATGGAGTCTGCCATAAGACTTGTCCTTTTATTGCTATTGTTTTGTTTCCCTCTGTAGCAGTTACATGGGAACAATATTCACTTTACAGATGGATACGAAATCCGGGAAGACATTGGCATTGGCTCATATTCTGTTTGCAAGAGGTGTATTCACAAAGCCACAGAAGCAGAGTTTGCAGTAAAGGTAAGAAATCATTGTGGTGTACCTGGAGACCATCTGGCAAGGGCAGCTAGTGCAGGTTTTGCTGGCTTGATGCAGAGGTGCAAGAGGCTGAGGGAACCAAACATTATGAAGGAGAGTTTCTTGACTGGGAAAAGAGGCAGTGCAGCCCCCAAAAGTCGGGGTGCTGTGGCAAAGATGCTTACAGTTTTCAAGATTATATTTGTACCACAACTAGCATTAAAGGTGCCTTCTGTAATCCATGTGGTTTTGGCTTCTTAAGTTTGCTAGCTACAGGGGCTTGACAAGAGCTATGCAAGATGATCCGGGGTGAAAGAATGATGAAAATATTTATTTATAAAAAATGGGAGGCAGTATTCTTAGGGTGGTAGAACCCTTTGTGAATTACATGGGGAATGAGTCCAGCAGTGAGGCCAAGATCTCCTCAACCATGTGTGGCGAGTCACAGACATCCAACTCTTTGCCTACAAGGATCCTGGGATCAGAAACTAGCTAAGAATAATCAGTTTCGGGCCACAAGGTAAGCACAGCTAAATCAAGCAGCTGGTGAGGCTAATGTCAAATGTAAGTTGGGAGTTCCATTTTTTTCTGAAACCCTATTTTTCTTTTTCATATCCTTTCTCTGTTGCTGAAGTGACTGGCTCCAGGGAAGGCATAGATAGTTTCATCAGAGGTCTAAACAGAGATCTTACAGGAGGCTTTTTGAAAGCGGGACAACCCAAGTCACCAAACCTTGGGTTGTCCCGCTTTAATCAGCAGTGATTTCAGGAACAACTTCTGTTCTTTTGACTAGATTGTTATTGATGAAGAGTTAGAAAACATCAAGCATCAAGAATTTTTGAAATACGTTTTTGAAATCCACCACTAACTATTAGTTAGATTTCCTTTCTTATGTGATTTTTTTTTTTGTGATACATTTCAGAATTATTAATCTGAGAAATGTAAAATGTAAGTCAGCCTATGAGGGAAATTTATATGTGAATAGAGCACCCATGGCTTTCAGAGATGTTCTTACGATTATTTTCATAGCTTCAGCATGCCCAGTAGATGTTTCCTCCTTTCTATTTAGCCACCACAATTTATATGTCATATTATGCCATGTTTTTGAAAGCCCCCTGCATTTCATGTTAATTTTGCTGTAAAGTACAGTATTAGAAGAGGACAAAGCCGTGGTCATAACCACATAGTTCTTTGGATCTAATGTCAGGATATCCATCAAATTTATCTTGGATTTTTTTTTAAATTAGCTTCTGTTCAAATGGCAAAAAATGTTGCCATTTCATTTCCCCCTATAGTTCTGCAAGCATGAAAAACTGTAGGAGAGATCAGATCATTTTAAATAACCCAGATCCTTAGGGTATTCTAACAGGTATCAGTGAATATAATTCAACTTTGGCTTTATTCTATGATCTACCTCTGATTTTGATTTGAATTAGATTATACAATAATGGACATTCATATTGAATTATGAAGAACATCAATATATCTAATTTAAAGGCTCATGAAATGATATTTGATTTGAAGATCTAAAAAAACAGTTGGCTCTCAAACCCTGTGCTTTAAAGCTCTGTTGAAAGTTCTAGAGAGAGATGTTGAAAACAATTCTGATGGTTTTGTGACTCTGCACATGTGCAGCTGTAAATATTCCTTTCCTAAATATTTGTTTACTTGTGCTGCTTCTCTAAAGGAAGCTGGCCAGACTGATGTTTACCATAGAAGCAGTGGATGTTCTGAGTCTTTTTTTTTAAAGCAAAATACAAAATACTACATTGCAGAATCTACTGCCTTTTCCATTAAGCAAGTAAAGAAAAACTCAGTATTAAAAGCAAGGAGAGGAGTATAAAATTTGTAAAGCTGACAGGAGATAAAGGATTTGTCTCTGCTGTTTTGTTGTCCCTACGATAAACATCCCTAGTTTTTGTGTAACATGACCAAGGGCACTTCTTCATGGGATTGCTGAGTTGATTTCAAGTCAGTGAAATGCCCCTATATTCCCATGCCATTATGGCCTTTGGACAGCTAAGCTGATTTTCTTCTAGCTCAGCTGTAGCCCAGTTCAAATCACAATTTTTTGTCTTCTTATCTGTGGCATTAGAGTCCCATGCAGCCTGGGGGCTGGCTGATTTCCCATGTGTGAGAACTCCTGACGCCCCTGCTTTCTGGCTCCTTTGCTGCTTAAGCCACTGTTGCATACCAGTATCCTTGCACCGAGCTTTGAGGTAGCCTTGCAGCTAGTGATCTGCATTTTTCATTTCACTTTTCCATTGTTTAAAAGTCATAGGGTAAGAAGAGGGAGGGGGGGCAGAGCACTGGTTGATGGCCACACTTGATTTTTCCTTATTCGTCAGCTGGGGAAAGCGTTGGTTTGGTGTGGTGATCTCGTCCTAAAGTCTTGCAGTGTCTACAGTAAAATTAATAGTGGGCTGTTGCAAGATTGATTCTGAGGGTTTGGGAAGTGTTAGAAGAGTGATAAATGTGCTTGTGAGAAAGTGCTCTTCCATATACCTGCAAAAATATTGTCTGCAAGTAATTAATAAAATAAAATAGGAATGGACCTGGAGAAGTTACCTATCGTTGGAATAGTTATTTGATTACCAAAGGGCACAAGAACAGGTTAGTTTCAACCTGCAAGGCCTTCCCAATTGGTCCTCAGTTACTTTTCTGAATCCTGCCACCAGCACCTTTGATCAAAATGCTTCCCATTATCGTGAATAGGAAGCCTTTTTCAAGCCTAATTTGACTTGTGGGGTAATTTGGGAGGATGGGCTGATCGTTGGGAAATAAAAGATTAACCTTCCAAAATATATTGTGCCACCTGAAATCCACTTATTAGGCTTCTTGAGCATACATTCTGTGCTAGATGGGGAGAAAATCACTTGTGTAAGGAATGAATGGATACAAATGAGATGAAATGTCTGTATAATTGTGTGTAAGTGCTGAAGGGACTAATACAGCACCAGATTGGGGAAGGCTTAGTATAGACATAGTCATATGGACAAACAGGAGGACAAATTCTCATGTTACAACTGGCTGCTGATTTCTTCTTTTGCTAGTACATGTTGGTAGCGCAGTTCTTTGAACAGTATAACAGATGGAATACAGCAAATGCCGAGAACTTAACAAATCCTGGCTGATGCTTTCCATCATTCATGTAACTAGAATCCTTCTAGGAACTGGGGAAAAAGAGGCTTGCCTTTAATATATGAAACGACCCTCAGAATAAATTGGCATCCTTTCCCATCCCACCTTTTCCCCATATTTTCACAGCTACGATCTACAGTACCGTCCTAGCAAACTTTTTTTTTTTTTTTGCCTTAAGGCTAACATACTACCATTATTTAAATTTATTATTTTGTCATGGGATAAAACAACCAGTTTGAACTGGCAAGTTTCATACTGGACCAAAAGCTCACATTTCCTAAGCCTGCTCATGAAATATTTGAATAAATAAATAACAAGAATGTCCATGAACATATTCCAAGAATGTTTCTGCTTCTACCAGTGAAGAATCACAATACAATTCTTTCTTACACAGGGAAACATTATATCTTTAATAGACAAGGGGAAATTATTTCAAGTTATAACTGTTGTGTTCTGTGTGTGTGTGTGTGTGTGTATTGTAAGCATGTTGATAATGCACAATTTCTAAAAATTTCCTCTGTAGATTTTTGTCTACAGAGGAAATTTGTATAAAGGAACATTTGAATGCATCTTCTTACAAGCATTTTCTCCTGATAAATGCATTTTTTTTTTTGCATAGAACTTTCCTCATTCATTTTTGTATAACATTTTTTTCCTCTTGAAAAGGTTCATCATAGAACTGAAGAAGTATAATGTCTTGAAGAATAGTTGCATACTACATTGCTATATTAATTTGGGAAGGGCAAATGTTATTACTTCTTATCAGTTCTGATGTTTTATATATTCTATATTGGTTTTTAATTCTTTTATTGGATTGTTTTTTTTAACTGTTGTAAACTGCCCAGAGTCACTTAGTGAGATGGGTGGCCATACAAATCAAATAAATAATTAAAAATCTTAGTCTCATGACTACCAAACTGTTTTCTGCTTGTAAGCCTTTGACTGTGAAAACTCTGAACCCCTTCGAGTGATATTTTAAAAGATTATAGAACAAAAAAGACATCATATAGTATCTACACATAGAAGGGCCTGCAAAACAATCCTAGTTTTGTTCAACCCAATGGAAAATGTTTCAATTAATGATCAGCATACACATGCTTAGACTGCTAATGGTGATTCAGTTGAAGGTTAATTATATGAATGCTGTCAATTAATGGTAGAAGGAATCAAGCATATACTTTGTAATGCAGGCCATGATGCTTAAAATATTACTAGTTAAGTTTATTTCTTCTTTTTCTCTAAAATAATCAGTCTAATTTTATGAAATATGTTACCATCCAGTGAATTAATCACCAAAGTTAATCAAGCATAACTTCAAGTTATATTACTGCAGTTAGTAATCCCTCTCCTTCAAGACATCATAAAAAAGTAATTATATATTCTCCTAAAATAATGCTAACTATTAGTGTTGGACACGCTTCAAAAATAATGTGAAAGAAGTGCTTCAGACTCAAGCGAGCCCAAGCATAGCATCTCTCTGCTAATTATTAAAGCAACCCATCTTCTACATGAGTGAAATCTGAAAAAAAGTGTTGCTGTTTTAAGGAGTTTCACAAAAGTTGATGCAACTCTTAAGCAGCCGCACTGTTTTTCAGGCTTGTACAGACCCCTAAAAACTCAGGCTGCTTTATTGAATAGCAGAAAGATGTGCTGGTATAGGGTCCAAAGCATTTTTTAATCATTTTCAATGCATGCACAGCCCTCCTTAGACCTCAGAGGCAATTGTGTTAGATACTTGCTAATGTGACATTTTGATGGGAGGAGAGACACCAAAACTATGTTCCTATTAGCAAAGAGTTCCAACTATTTTTCCTTGGTACTGGAAAAAACTTGGAGATGAATTAATTAATGTCCATGCATCTTAAACTGTTGAATAAAAATACCTAGCATACACACCTGATAACATTTTTCCTTCTCCCAGAATTGTCTTTATCCTACTGTTGCAAATGAAGTTGGTCTCTTTTGGACAGCAGTGTGAAGGCGGAATAATTCATGAAAATTATAGATTATTTTGTCCTGCCATTAATGCATTTTGCTATAGACAGCAAATTGTGTCACAGTCATCAGAGATCTGCTACTATGTCAAACATACATCTGCCAACACTGACTTGGACCCAAAATGACAGGGCATCCACATTTCAAAATCTGCAAGATGGTGGCATCATAATTGAAGCCCATGTCCCTTTTATAGGTGCGTGCATGACAAAAGAACCATACTTCAATTGCACCCACCATCTTGCAGATTTTGACACACACGCACACATGCCCATAACTCATATAATGTTCTCCCCTACTATAATTTCTGCTAGTTCTTCTTCCAGCTGCAGCCAAATCACCAAGCCCACTGGCCTAACAGAGGAAAGTACAATAGAGAGGAGAGTGTGGAAATGCACAACTAGTGAAATTCTACTTACAAGCTACTATATCCTAAAGCAGAGGGCAGCAGATTGAGCCCTACCTCTTTCTTTTTAATGGCTCTCAGCAAGCCTTTTGGTGTACAGTATTTGAGTCTGAAACTGCATATTCTTTAAGGTACCACGGACCAGTATAGCAAGCCCATCCATGCCTGATTCAAAGCAGCCTTCCCAGTTCAGATACAAATATTGCCTACTCCACCAAGGCAAGAAACACAAACTATAGTAAAACAGCACTTCTCTGGACACAGTATGCAATTTGGAGGTTCTCCTGGACTCAGGGGTCCTGCTCAAGGAGTAGGTGGCAGCCATGGCTAGGGAGCCTTTGCACAAATACATCTTGTGCACCAGTTGTGCCCATTCTTGGACCAGGAGGTCTTGCTTACAGTCACTGACATCCTGGTCACCTCCCAGTTGGATTACTGCAGTGCACTGTACATGGGGCTGCCCTTGAAGACCATCCAGAAGTTGTAACTAGTCCAGAATGCTGCAGTGTATGCAGTTCTAGACGCCCTGCAATTTGCCTGTATTACACCACTGTTGTGTAAGCTGCACTAGTTTCCAGTTTCCTTCTGGGTGCAAAATAGAGAGCCAGTTTGGTCTAGTGGTTAAGGCACCAGGCTAGAAACCAGGAGACAGTGAGTTCTAATCCTGCTTTAGGCATGAAAGCCAGCTGAGTGACTTTGGGTCAGTCACTCTCTCTCAGCCAAACTCATCTCACACGGTTGTTGTGGGGAAAATAGGAGTAAGGAGTATTAGGTATATTCGCTGCCTTGAGATATTTATAAAAATAATAAAAAAGGGATGATTTTTTTTTTAAATCCAAGTGTTGGTTACTACCTTTAAAGCCCTTGGGCCAGGTTATTTTTGGTCCTGCCTCTTCCTGAGGGTATCTGCCCATCTCACCAAGTTAGATAGGTCCAGGTCTCTTCTCTTAAAAGTTATTTGGTGGGACCTGGATTGGGTTCCAGGACAACAGTAATGTGGGCAGAACAAAACTGATTTTATTTTAATTTCATTTACACTGTAATTTAATTAATGAAATAGAATTAATGTACTCTTGAATCTTGCATTTGATAATTTCCCCTTTTTGTCACATTACAAATTACAATTTTGGGAGGATGTCTTAGGGCTGCACTCAAGGCTTTCAATGTTTCTGTGAGCTCAGGTGTGTCCACCTCTGGTTTCAGCAGTGACAATATAAAACTGCCCTTTCGTTGTTATGATTCCATTGGCTTCTCTTTATTGTTAGAATCAGGAAATGATTTCTTTTTCTCCCTCTGGTTGCTATTGCTTAACTCTTTCCCATAATCTCTTCATTAATATAGATTGCTACTTAGTTATAGCATAACATATCTATGCACAGCTTTTCTTTCAAATGCACAGATGAGACTTCCTCTCTTCTCGAATTTGCTCTGTTTTCCATTTCTCCTTTAGATAATTGATAAGAGCAAAAGAGACCCTTCGGAAGAAATTGAGATTCTTCTTAGATATGGACAGCACCCAAACATCATCACACTCAAAGATGTGAGTAAATGTTCAGGTCACACATTTCTTATACATCTCTCCTTGTGAGTAAGCTGATCTATAAGAAAAGTTGTTTAGGCACATCTATGCGATGCCCATTCCAAGAACTTTGTGGAAACCCGTGCTGTATTATTGGGTTTAGAAGGGTGTATTAATAAATTTGCAAGAACATTTTTATTTGTTTAATTACAATTATACTGAATCCTGAAGTGGGATCAGAATGTAAACAATTAAGTAATTAGAAAGCCCTTGTTGATACATTTTCTTATGTAGGCAGGAGTTTTATGTTTATGTGTAGTGCCCTTACACAAAGGTTACAAAATGGTGAGCATCACTCTAATAACAATTTATAAGCAAATCTTGCACAAAAAAAAAAAAAGGAAATCACCATTCTTTTAGGGAGCTCCATGCTTTTTTTAAAAAGACTTTTTTTTTTCACACAAATAATGCAAAGAAAAATGGTATAATAAACCTCCTCCAATCCTCTTTTCAATTATTCTGGGAAGTATGAGAGTTGAATGAAAAGTAATACTTCCAACATTATAAATCACCTACAACAGATGGCACTACTGACACACTAGAAGCTCTGACGTATTCTTTAGCATCTATTCATTTACTTCAGTTGGCGGGAAGTTACTGCGAGAAAAGATTGTATTGCTATTGTTTCTCAAATGAAAATCTGCAGTGAGTACTCATCAGTGTGCTTTAAGCAACATACTGTGATTGAATTTCTGATTGCCAACCTCCAATTGAGATTCACCATCGAATGCAGGTTGTTTATGGTGATGACTGGGATGATATGAGTTCTGTGTGTTGCTGGGCCAAAAAATGTAAAAATGGTGAACCAAAAGTGCTGATTTATATGATCAAAAGCAAAGTGTTTGACCTGTGATACCAACCAATGAGTTTCACCTGAGAAAAGTTGATGGACTGACAGTTGGATCAGTCAAAGGGAAATTGCTGTCAAGCTTGGCATATCACAGGAATGTGTGGATCACATTAATTATGTTCTTCAATAACAAAAGGTTTGTGTAAAACGGTTTCTTCACATGCCGACAGCAGAGATGAAAGCTTCAAGGCTTGAACTTTGCCAGCAATTGTCATGTTATGAGAATAAAAGTGACAGCTAATGAAACATGAGCTCATCATTATGACCAAGAAATGAAGCATCAGTCCATGAAATATCACCACAAAGCTTCACCTGTGGGGGGAAAAAATAAAAAACCAGGCTTTGGCAGGAAAACTCATGGTTATGGTTTTTGGGGATACAGATGGTATTATTCAGAAGGATTTCCTTGAACTTGGTACCACTATCAAAACAGAGCACTACTATACCACAACACTCAAAACTTTGAGACAATGATTAAGCAGAGTTCAGAAGTGCAAGAAAGAGATTTTACTGCAACATGATAATACTAGACCTTACACTTCATGAACCACCTAAGGGGCAACTGTGAAGTTAGGCCTCACTGTATTACCCCATCCACTATATAGTCCAGACTTAGCGCCATGGGACTTCCACCTTTTCCCCTAATTGAAGCAATACATACATGGACATCTGTTTTAATCAAATGAGAATGTGGAAAGGACCATCAGGACCTGGCTGAAGGGACAAAGCGTGGAGTTCTTTCAAGACTTGTCCATCATTGGCAGAGGTGTGTAGTGAACAGTGGTGATTATGTGGAGAAGAACAAAAGAGCTCATTTCAAGGATTATTTTCTTGTTTCATTTATTAAACTATCCCTACTTCAGAGTTATGGAGAAGGAGATATTACTTTTTATTCAACATTTGTACAATAAAATGAGCAGATATATAGATAAATAAACACTTGACAGTAATACCAAGTTCACCTTTTCTGTAGATAGCATCACATTTTCAAGGCTGCCCTGCAATACATGATTCTGTTTGACTTCACTGTATTCATGTATCAACAGCAACAAGTAATATTCTGATCCTTGTTTGATTATTTAAAAAACAGGACCAGGGAGATAGGTTGGGCTGTACATGGCCAGGCTCATCTGCTTCAACTCATGTGTGCATGTTTAGCTTATTACCTTACAATCAAAAAGTGCATGTTAGTGCCATCTAGTGATTTGGACTTTAACTGCCATCATCCCAAAACAGTATGGCCAATGGTAAGGATTGAGGGAGTTGTTCAAACATCTGAAAAAAACCAGGTTGCTTATCCCTGATTACATTAAGGTCAAGAGTACAGCAAACCATTCACAAAAATAATATTTGTTCTGGAATTTATTTTATATTCATTTCTATAACCCACATCTTTCAGTTTTCCTTCTAGAACGATTTTTTTAATGTTAATAAAAATGCAAGTAACTTCAGTTTATGTAGCCACCTGTATTAAGAACTATGGGCATTTGATTTACTGAATACTTTATTGAAGAAATATGGTCATTCCAGAATTCATATATTTGATCTACTCATTTAACAATAACAAGGAAACAATAATATGAGATTTTAGGGCATTTAAGGTTTATGGATCAAATACTTGATGGCTTTTCTGCACGTACAGGTCTATGATGATGGAAAATTTGTATACCTTGTGATGGAACTGATGCGAGGAGGAGAACTCTTAGATAGAATACTTCGACAGAAATGCTTCTCAGAACGAGAGGCTAGTGCCGTTCTCTGTACCATTAGCAAGACTGTGGACTATCTGCATTCCCAGGGTGTGAGTATATAAGTTCTTCTGTATCCAACCAGCTTTCTAAAAATGTTATTGTGTCCTTAAAATATTAAATCATGGAAGGTACTATGATCTCCCCCCCCCCCCCACACACACACACAAAATCCACAATGAAACTTACAGATGATTCATTTACAATTGAAAAATGAAAGATTATGGCATAGAATAAAACGGCAGTCTTTCTGGGCTCTTATAATAAAGATCAAATGCTTGCACTGCATCTTTCAAACAGAAGATTTAATTGTTATTACCTTTCTAGCTGCAGAATGAGCCAAATTACCAGCAAATTACAGCTTTCCAATTATGAACTGCTCCCAATCAGATTTGCTGCATATAATTTACTGGAAATGATTAATATTTCAGAAGGCTAAAGTTAAATGTAAGATTCATTTAGTTCCTCTGGTTTATTGCTAACATGTACCCTCTTTTCTGTTACTATGTGGTAATGTCAGCGTTTATCAAGGCATGGAACTAGATGTCCAGAAGACACTTCTGGAAGTAACTGATAATTTTCAAAGAATGGCAGTTGGGAACAAAACCACTTACCATTATAACAATTTGGGTTTAGATAATTATTTCAACTTTATTTTCAGGTTGTTCATCGAGATCTGAAACCTAGTAACATTTTGTACATGGACGAATCAGGGAACCCAGATTCTATCAGAATGTGTGATTTTGGATTTGCCAAACAACTGAGAGCTGAGAATGGTTTACTAATGACACCATGTTACACAGCCAATTTTGTAGCACCTGAGGTATGGAGATTTAAGAAGTCCACATGATTGTCACTATTTGCACTATGGGCAATATCCAGGAGTTGCCCATGATATTCATATAGTCACTTTCTGGAGAGTGATTTCAAGAGCATTAGATTTGAAGACAGGTGGCAACACTTGGCCAGCCTTCTCTGAGCTCAGAAGGTAAGCAGGATAAGGCTTGGCTAGTACTTCGATGGGAAACAGGCAGGAAATATAAGGGCTGTACTCTAGATTGGGAAGTTGAAAAAACATTACAGAATAAGACAATAACAAACACTTCTATCCTGTGGCAAGATAACTTAATGGACAGGTCCAGGAAATCACACAGAGTCAAGCTCAACCTGAAGGAGATTTTTACTTTTTTTATCACATGATTCCAGTATTTGAAAAATGCAATAATCCCTACAAAGAAAAAAACATTAAAAACACAACACAAAGGGGGATCCATCACCTTAATCCCTCATATGTCTAGATTAGTTTTACTTTGTTCCATCTCATTTCGTTCTACCATAGTTTCAAAATAGTGGTTGAGGATAGAAACAACAATTTCTCACTAGAGAATTGGAGACCAGTCTCATGCAAATTACTGTATCAAAGCTCAGATCACTTTTCAGGACCAGGTCTGCGTCTAACCTGTTCATTTTCAGAATATTGTTGAACAGGTATTAGCAGAGCAGCTCCAGATGTTCTTGAATTATATTTTTATTATTAATCTTTTTCTGACTGACTTCAGGATCTATTTAGAGTGGTAAAGACATTAATATTCCAGGTGGGTTACAGGTAGTCCCCAATTTAAGAATGAGTTCTGTTCCCAAGGTCTGTCCTGAAGTCAAATTTGTATGTAAGTGGAACAGTATTATTGTATAATGCTTTATAAATAGTATTGTGTAATTAACTCGAACCATTGTGTATTTAACTTAAATCATTGTGTATTTAACTCAAATTCTGCTACAGTAGGCTCCATTCTTAACTATGGGTCATCTGTAACCCAGGCATTCTTAACCCAGGGACTACCTGTATTTTCACCTGGAGGTGATAATTTCCTTGTTGACCCTCAGTGGGCCTCTTTGTGGATTTTGGTGTTATAGTCCATACCATTCTTCATGGCCATTTTACCTTTATGCTTTTATGTTTGAATTAGAGGATGATAGCTGGAGAGATATGTTCAGTGTCATGGAGCTGATACGTGATACTCCATTTGTACCTAGTGAACATATCCTTGTAATCCAATGTAAATGTTCATAGATTAACCAACTGAATGAAATTTCAGGGGAGAAGGCAGTTGTCAGGTAAACACTTCCTTTCTCTTTTCCTTTGAAAACATAAACTTTGCAGGACCTCATTTGCTGCTTTTAGAAATTCTTCTTAATGCTGTTTCACTTCGGCTCCATTTTTTCTCAGCCCAAACGTCCATATTATATTATTGCCATATTAAATACTTTCTCAGTTATACAGGTTATTAAAAAGGCAGCTGAAATTGCATGCTTGTTTCCATATCATCCTTTTTTAAATTTTATTTTGAACCCTAATTTATATTGGATGGCAGTTATACCAGTTATATATTTAATAGCAATGATAGCATGAAATATTATGAATGGTTAAAGACATAGAGGAAGAACTGACCTGCCATCTAGTGGAAGTATCTTGGCAGGAAAACCAGCCTCATATTCCAAAGGCTCTGATCATTGTCAGTGTGTAAATTTAATAATGTAATAGCTTTTATTTGTTCCAATTGTTGCTGAACTCTAGGTGAAATTCATTTGTTCTCTTCAGGGGCATTGGAAATCACCATGCTGATGCCAGATATCACTTACTTCACTTTCAAATTCTCAGAACTAGTCTTTGACTCTTACTTAATTTCTGAGTTTTATGAAAGTTTGCACAAACATTTGCTTCCATTCTCTTAATAAGTGCATTTTATGAGTACTTTTTTAGTATATACTATCCTCATGAGGCCATTGCATGATCCAACTGCGCTAGACAATTCTCATCCAATCTCCAACCTTCTGTTTTTTGGGGAGGTGGTTGAGAAGGTGGTTCTGCAGCACTTCCAAAGAATGCTGGATGAGGTTGATTATCTGGACCCCTTCCAGTCAGGTTTCAGACTGTTGTGCAGAGTGCAGCAATACGCCCAGAAAATTTGCCCAGGCAAAAATACACACCAGCATGAGAAATTTACAGAATGCAATGTCCATATTTTGTTCTCCAAAGAAATCCAGCCAGAAAATATATACTATCTAGTGTTTATTGATAAAAAATGCAAAACTCCATAAAATACACGTTGCATACAAAATATAGGAAAAAACAAACACTTCTCATGTATTTGGCATCCAAGACTTATCTACTACACAAGCTTAACAAAGTCTCTAGCCAAAAACTCTGAGAAGAGGTACACTACTTGATTATTAGTTACGACTACATAACCCATAAAACTGACTACATGGTGGCTAAAACTCTACTGAGAGGCTGGGCATATACTCCTCCCGTTATATTGCCACCCCTTGAGTAACTAGCATACACACACCAATAGGTGGCAGTAAATAGCAGTATACGTGCACAATTACAATAACAATTTGCACATGACTTACTGTTCCAGTCTAAACACTGTTTTGCAGATAATGAGATGAACTTCTTCCCATGAGAAACTCCTAACACAGACATGGCATTGATCATACTTGTAGATGACCTCTGGTGGGATGGGCTGGTGCATCCATTCTCACTCTCCTTGATCTCTCAGTACTATCAATCTTGATATCCTTCTGGACCGGCTTCAGAGGTTGGGAGTGAGCAGCCCTGTGTTGTGCTGGTTCACTGCCTTCCTTTGAGGACTGTTCCAATCAGTGTTGATGGGAGGGAGAGGTCTTGCCCACCGCCCTTGCTTTGCTGCAGGGTTTAACATTTTCCCTTCTGTTTAATATAAGCATGAAGCCACCAGGAGAGGTCATCCGACGGCATGGGCCATGTCAGTAATACCCAGCTTTATATCACCACCCTAAGCTGTCCAACTGATGCTGTAGAGATTCTGTCTTGGTAAATGGAGGCTTTGGGGGTTTGGATGGGGCAGAACAGGCTTCAACTCAACCTAAGTAAGAGTATCTTGGGTTCTAGGACCCCTGGTTCCAGGGATTCTCCATCTCTTGTTCTAGATGGGGTTACTCTGCACAAAACAGAACCAGTGAGCGATCTGGGGGTCCTCCTTGTCTTATGGCAAGCTGTGACAAGAATAACTTTTGCACAGCCTAATGTTGTGAGTCAGTTGCACCCTTTCCTGGACTGGGAGGCTATGCTCACAGCCACTCATGCTTTAGTCACCTCCAAGATGGACTACTGCAAAGTGTTCTACATGGGGCTGCCCTTGAAGGACATCCAGAAACTACATTGGTACAAAATGCAGCAGCACAGTTATGGGTGCTTTTTGAACTGCACATGTTATATCTCTGCTCCATGAGCTGCATTGGTTACAAATATGCTTCTGGGTTCAATTCAAGGTGCTGGTGGTTACCGATAAAGCTGTCCATGGCATACGGCCAGGTTACTTATGGGACTGCCTCTCCCTGATCATGTCTACCTGTTCCATCAGATCTGACAGGACAGCGTGTTATGGGTTGCATCCATGAAAGAGTGCCACCTGGCGGGATCCTGGAAGAAAGCTTTTCCTATCACAGCACCTGCCTTGTAGAACAACATTCCCTTGGAGATCAGATTGTCTGTGACCCTGTTAGCCTTTCACAAGACATGGCTGTGTTCCTGGGCTTCGGGTTTGGGGGTTGATTGGAGCCTATGAATTAATTTTATTTAAATGCTTGTATTGTATTTATATTGATATTGGTTTTTGTTGTTGCTGCTGTTGTTTTTATCTCAGCTGCCAATTGTCTATTTATTTTGTATTTTTGGTTGACTTTTTTAAAATTGCTGTTAACTGCCCAAAGTCACTTGTTTGAGATGGGCAGCCATATGAATTGAAAAAAGTAAATTTAATTTAATTTAATTTAAATTAATGAAATGAAATGAAATGAAATGAAATATACTTTCCAAGCAATACTTCCCAAGCATAAGCATTTTTGTCCCCATTCATCTAATTCTGGGCCTCCTAAAATTTGAGGGAAAGTGAAAATGTGGAAAATTCCTATTTTTTTTAAAAATCAGATGAAATTAACTTTTCCTAGAGGGATCTAACCTCTCATTCCAGCCCTAGAGAAGGTTTTGTGTGTTTATATTAATCAAACATGCAGCTACATTTTATTTATAAAATCTCATTAGAGAACTCTGGAAGGTACTAGATTAAAATTAACATAGGGAAATTCATATTAAACTGCATAAAAGCCCAGATCTTGTGATTGTTTTCATCATTTCTAAAATATAATTGGGTATTCCTACCCCACATGCTAATTCTAAGGAGTAACATGTGGGATTTTGCATAACTTTAGCACTTCCAAAAGTGTAAATGGATTTCTGATCTAAAGGGTAAAAGAGGCAACAGGGAGCAAAATCCAAGAAGTGCAGTGCAATTTTATGCCAGGCAGGGAATGTGCAGACCAGACTTTTCTTCTTCAGACAATCTCTGAGAAATGTGTAAATGTAAAAGTATATTGCAGTTTTTGATTTGGGGAAAGGTATGATCTACTGAATGGATTTGAATTACAGAATGTTTTACACAATAATGGAGTTGAAGGTTGGTTGCTGAATGTGATATATGACAGAAATAAAGTACTGCATGGATGAATGAAATGCTTAGCAGAGGGCTTAACCCTGAGTAGAGGACAAGGATTGTGATTTCCCCTCATCTTAATGGATTTAAGGATTAATAATTATAAAATGTGTGTGCGATATTAGAAGTGTGTTGGTTGGGGATGTGAATGAAGGTGCACTTTTGTCTGCAGATGATTTCATGCTGTTGGTTGAGAACCTGAATGATTTGCATCCAAATGTTAGATTGCATGATGCAGTGAGGAATACAGGATACACTGAAGATTTGTGTATCGAAGACGAAGGACCTTGTATCTGACATAGAAAATGGAATGAGTGACTGCAAGTTACTGTATGTATAAATGATGAAAAACTGGAGCAAGTAGATGAATTTGTGCATTATGGCAGAATGTTTACTAAAGACAGGAAAATGGATGGAGGAATTTTAAGACATGTACATTTGGTAGACTGCTAGTGATTGTATGTGGTCTGGTAAATAAAAGTTGAAAGCAGCAAAAATGGCTGTTCATAAGAACATGCTTCTGCCCAATTTGTTATATAGAGGTGATACTTTGGTATGTCAAAAGCATTAAAGTAAATTGGATATAGTAGGAATAGATTAACTAAGAAGTGTTTGTAGTAAAAGAAGTGATAAGAACAGGCATGAATGGACACTGAATGAATGTGTATTGAATACAAAAATGAACGTGGTTTGATTAGAGAGAAAATGAATGAGGATCTAGTTGCAGAATAATAATATGAAGGAAGAGTGAATAGGTCAAGAGGAAAGGGAAGATTGAGAATGCTATGGTTGGATAGAATTGATGAGATTCTCAAAAAGAAATAAATGAGATATTTAAAGAACAAAAGGCAGTGGATGTAGTGGAGGCACAAATGATTTATCAGAATAGGAAGATACAGAGACATATAGTTGGTGTAAACTAGATTTAGCTATTTCTTTTCTTTTCCTTATCTCACACCTTTAATTTCTTTGATTTACTATTTCTTACTTCTTTTCTGCACTCTGCATTATGTTATTTACTCTGAATGGAATAGCAAGATGGGCAACTATGCATGCTGACTGGGTCAGAATAAGAAGGTAATCTGGGAAGTTGCCAAACACATCCTAAACTAAGAATCAAGGGTATATTCAGTGTGATAGTACTTCCTCCACATGATAGTTGTAAGATAAAAATGGGAGGTGTTTTTTTTAGTTTCAGTTTTAGGACACTCCCCCCCCCCCCCAATATCAAGAATGCATATCAGAATACTTTAATGAAATATACTGCACAAACTGATCCATTAGTAGGTGAATGGCAATCAGTGAAATAGGCTTTGCTCCTTTTATTTGTTTGCTATCATCATCATCATCATCATCATCATCATCATCATCATCATCATCATCCTCCTGCATAGCTCAATATGACTTCTGGCATTTGACATAAAATATAAGAGAATATAAAAACACTACAGTTAATACATATGGTTTCTCACACAATCAGCCATAACTACCTAAGCCCCAAATGTCCACTAAAACAAATCAGTTTTGCCACCTTGTATTAAGCTAATAGTCAATGTACCAAGTGAAACTCCAGTGGCAAATTGTTCCTAAGCACTGGGACCATCTCAGAGAAGGAGTCCATGTTCCCCTGAAGTCTTGTAGGGCTGAAGCCCCCAGCATCCTCTTTCTACATCCTCACATGGACTATGCAGATTCTACCTGGAGGAGATGGTGCCTAAGGTCTTCTGGAACCAAGCCATGAACAGAAAACCAGCACTTTGAACTGGACTCAGAAGCCTATTGGCATGAGTGAATACACGCTTAAATGTGAAACAAGCAACAGTTAAGTCTTCAGCAGCTCCCAAAGTAGTGGAATATAATATATGTATATTTCTTTTCTGCAGGTCCTGAAACGGCAGGGTTATGATGCAGCCTGCGACATCTGGAGCTTAGGGATTTTGTTGTATACCATGTTAGCAGGGTAGGTATAAAAAAATATATATCTCTAGTCTGGTAAATCTTGGAAGTCAGTGATTAAAAACAACAACAACATAAAGACAGAAACACAATCTAGAAGTTTACAGTGAATACCATTTGAATTAGTTGGGTGCTGAAAATTCATATAACTGAAATTGCCAAGTTCATTATAGGCAAGTTAAGGCATATTATTTGCAATCATTTATTCCAGTTGATGTACATTTTGAAATGTCAGTGTTTTGAAAAATTAAAGCAAGTAAATGTGTATATGAGAGAAAAATTTATATCTTGTTTAGTTAGCAATGACCATCAAATTGTACTCCATAGTGGAAGGTTGTATAATGTTGGCTCTTGAGCATTGTTTCATATCACAAGAGGAAAAAAAGGTTATACTATAGGAACTGTGTCCAACCCTGCCCACCTTTTTTCAGGACTTCACGTTTTGGCTTATAGATATACAGTGGAACCTCGAGTTACAAATTTAATCTGTGACTGATCGCAACTTGAATTGGTTGCAACATGAAGCATGTTTTCCCATAGGGTTCAATGTAAATACGGTTAATCCGTTCCGCCCTCCGAATTTGGTTGCGCCGCGAGGCAAATTTCCCCATAAGGTTCAATGTAAATACGGCTAATCCGCCCTCCGAATTTGGTCGCTCCGCGAGGCACATTTCCCCATAAGGTTCAATGTGTCAGCTGGCTTGCACGGCTAGGAAATTCCCCAGGCGTGCTTTAGTCAGTTTCACCGCTTGAGCCCTAGCGCAGAAAGAGGAAGTGCTAATGAAATCTGAGCGTGCGGGGGGGGGGGGAGGCTTTTGTCGCACGCGCACACAGCCGGGAGCGGGAGCTTCCCCCCCACACACTGATTCCTCTTAATTCCGCTCTTTCCTTTGACAAAAGCGCAGTGAAAGCAATCAAATCAGCGTGGGGGTGGGGGGTGGCGGAAAGGCCTTTGTCGCGCACGCATAGCCGGGAGCGGGAGCTCCCCCCCCCCCACTGATTCCTCTTAATTCCGCTCTTTCCTTTGTCCATAGCCCTTGGCGTAGTCATTGCTTTCCTTGGGCTTCTGTCCTGCACACAGCCGGGAGCGGGAGCTTTCCCCCCCACCACTGATTCCTCTTAATTCCGCTCTTTCCTTTGTCCATAGCCCTTGGCGTAGTCATTGCTTTCCTTGGGCTTTTGTCCTGCACACAGCTGGGAGTGGGAGCTTTCCCGCGCACGCGCATGGATTGCTCTTCAATTCCCAGCTCTTTTCTTTGTCCATAGCCCTTGGCGTAGTCATTGCTTTCCTTGGGCTTTTGTCCTCGCGCTCAGATTTCATTAGCACTTCCTCTTTCTGCGCTAGGGCTGATTTGATTGCTTTCACTGCGCTTTTGTCAAAGGAAAGAGCGGAATTAAGAGGAATCAGTGGGGGGGGGAAGCTCCCACTCCCGTCTGTGCGCGCGCGACAAAGGCCTTTCCCCCACCCCCCCGCGCTGATTTGATTCCTTTCACTGCACTTTTGTCAAAGGAAAGAGCGGAATTAAGAGGAATCAGTGGGGGGGGGGAAGCTCCCGCTCCTGGCTGTGCACGCTACAAAAGCCTTTCCCCCGGCACGCTGATTGATTTCACTGCGCTTTTGCCGCGCGCACCACGCCAAGGACTATGGGCAAAGGAAAGATTTGAAGAAGGGGGGGGAAGCTCCCGCTCCCGGCTGTGCGCGCGTGACAAAAGCCTCCCCCCCCCCGCGTGCTCAGATTTCATTAGCACTTCCTCTTTCTGCGCTAGGGCTTGAGCGGTGAAATTGACTAAAGCACGCCTGGGGAATTTCCTAGCTGTGCAAGCCGGCTGACACATTGAACCTTATGGGGAAATTTGCTTCGTGGAGCAAGCTTCCTTGCTACTGCGATCTCGCCCACAGGAAGCCACAACCACGTGGCAGCAGGGCAAATGGCCGCGGATCCGGTTCGTATCGCGAGGCGGAGGTCGCACAGCGAGGCAAATTTTTGCGGCCGGAGCTGGTCGTATCGCGAAATTTTCGTAAGGAGGGGCGTTCGTAACTCGAGGTTCCACTGTATTTCATCTTGCTTCTTAGAACATCACAGTGTTTTAAAGAAGCTAAAATCCAGCATAGATTTACCCTATGGAGACAATATGCTTATTTTTGTAGATAGTATAGAAGATTTAAAAACCTGATTTGAAATGAAAAAGAGGAGAAAAATGCCTGAACTTGGCTTGCAAATTAATTTCCATAATTTTTAAAAGGGATTCCAGAAGGAAGCATGCTTTTAGATTTTCTCCAGCAGAGCCACAAGACTAGAGACGTCTTGCTGTTTTTTCTTCGAAGGGTGCTACTCCAAAGAAGATGCTGGCCAGTTGAGAGATTAGGAACTGGGGTTCTACACACATAGAGAGCAGAGTGTTGAGAAAGGCTATTTTTACACAAGTCAGAAGTATTATGCTGTGATAATGGTACAATGTGCAAAACACCTGTTTTACATAGTATTTGTTGCTTAACAGATTCACCCCTTTTGCAAATGGGCCAGACGATACCCCAGAGGAAATTCTGGCTAGAATTGGCAGCGGAAAATATGCTGTCACAGGAGGGAACTGGGATTCCATATCTGATGCTGCAAAGGTAAAATACCGCATCATAATTTTATGTTGCTTATGATTGTGATCCATTTATTTTGCTTGTGTTGCTCATGACTGTCCTCCATTTATTTTGATATACTGCAGTTCATAGCACATAAAATGAGCAACAATAAATACAGCAATTTCTTTAAAAATTCAATAACAACTATTACAGATAAGCAACTTTTCTATGATTGTTCCATAAAATTAGAACAATTAACTGAAATGATTAAGGATTAACCACAATATTGTATTTGTTGTTGTTGTTCAGTTGTTAAGTCGTGTCCGACTTTTCGTGACCCCATGAACCATATTGCGCCAGGCCTTCCTGTCCTTCACTGCCTCCCTGAGTTTGCTCAATTTCATGCTCATTGCTTCAGTGATGCTATCTAGCCATCTCATCCTCTGCCGTCCTCTTCTCTAAAATGCCTTCTTGATCCTATGTGTAGCACAGGTGCCATATTTTGTAGCATTATCAGAAAAGCTTGGAAACAACCACAACATTGCAGGACAGCAACATGTGTCTCAGGTTTTGTTTAAATTAGAATTAAATGAATACATTGAATGTTTATCTTCATTTCAGTATCTTACAGCTTTCTGGGCATGTAAACTTCAATGCAGTTCAGAGTTAGTACAGGCAAAGAAGCAGAATTAGCTGGTTCTATCTATTCTTTTTTCTCCCATTCTCCTGAGTCATAAGAATGTAAACACTGACTCACTGAATCAGGTCAAAGTCTGATTCAAGTGTTTTGTTTTCAGCAATGAATGGTCAGACGCCGTTGTGAATCTACAAGAAGTTTGTTATCCTGTGTTTTGGATGTTTGAGGAATTTGATATTTGCAGATTTTGACACAAACTCCCCCAATTTGCATGTCCCAAGTAAATGTTTAAATGTATAAACGTCCCAAGTAAACATATAAATCAAAATTTACAAGTGCTATATAGATATATTCAAAATAAATTCCAATGATTTCAATGAGGCTTGTTCTCACATCAATGGATAAAGGATTGCTGCCTATAATTAATTATCCACCAGTTGCCACATGTCCTGAGTATTCTAACACAGTTCCTGACTTTTTAAAAAAATGTTAATAATTTGAAAATACACTTTTAAAGAGAAAATATGGCTAGCAGTACAGATAGTCCTTGTTTAGTGACCACAATTGGGACGAGCAACTTGGTTGTTAAGCAAAATGGCCACTAAGTAAAAACTCACGTGACCATGACTGTGCTTATGATTTGACTTCAGCTTTCCTTTGATTTATAGCATCAGAAGGATACAACTTCAATCAGCGGGGTAAGCCCAAATGGTGGGGAAGATTTCTGGAATTTGACTGACAAGGGAGCTAGGTAAAAGGGCAAATCTTATACCCCTTTTCCCCTACTCTTTCACCCTTTGGAATTCTCACCCTCACGCTGGGATAATTAGCAAGAAGGAAATTGATTGTTGTATTTACAATCATTTGAGAGGAAGGGATTACAAGAGAGTAAGCAGGTACATCAAAAGGAATGCACTAGCAAGGCTTAGGAGGCAAAAAAGCCTTCAGTGTGAAATTGATTAGGGACTTGTCAGTGTCAGGCACTTGTGCCAGCAGGCTGGAGGGTTCTAATCAACTAGTCAAGGTCAAAGCTGAGCTTGTTAACTTGTGGTTAGCACTTTTAAGGAAAGCACTCCAGGCAGAGAAAAGCAGCTCAGGAAGATATACTGTAGCTTGTTTAGGCAATCTCTCCACTCTGTGAGGGGGGAAAAAGAAAAAAAAAAAAGGGTCAGGCACAGGACAATGCATACTGACTGACTGTAATGGCCAAAATGTTACTGAGAGAGAGTTGTGAAGATCATAAATGCAGACATTGGTCGCAAATCTTTGATCACCATCATAACTGAACTGTTACTGTCCGAGGCAGTTGCTAAATGAGGACTACCTATATATATTTCAATTCAAATTAGAATAATGGATGAGCACAGGCGTATGCAACACATATCACAAATAAATTGAGTTCCCCAACCTTGGATAAAAGATATATACTCAGCTGTGCTGGCAATACAAATGATTGCATTGTATTGTATGGTATTGCTCACAAATCCCTGGATGTACTGCACCCTATAGGATGTCACCATCAAGTAAGTAAAAAGAATATTCAACTGTAATGCTTATTATTTGAAACACTCTCCCCCTTGAAATAATGCCTCTTCTGACATTGTTGCAATTTAAACTAAAAACATCCCTATTGACCTTCATATTTGGGGGTCCATGGTGATGCTGCCAAACTAATAAGGGCCATTGTTATATTGTGTTTTCTTATTGTACTACTATTATTCGGGATACTTCATGTGCTTTTATTAATTGTAATTTATTGTATCCAAATACATTTTTAATTCTGTAATCACATGGAGATGCCTTCCATAATAGGTGATATGGAAATATTTTAGCCAGCTACATAAATAACACTGAAAGGGCTCCCTTTTGGCAAGTGCTGATATGGGTTTACAGAAGCATTTATCATATGGTTTGTTGCTTGTGCTATAGATTCAGTTTATGAATCTTGACATACCTTTTGAAATCAGGCATTAAACATAAAACCCAAAGTAACAGGAAATTGTTGCCAAGATTCTATCTTCTCTCTCTCTCTGGTGCCTTCAAGTCAGTGTTGACTCCTGGCGACTGCCTGGACTAGTCCCTGCAGTTTTCTTGGCAAGAATTCAGAAGTGGTTTGCCCTTACCTCCTTCCTAGGGCTGAGAGAGAGGGACTGGTCACCAGCAGGCTTTGTGCCCAAAGTGGGACTAGAACTCACAATCTCCCAGTTTGTAGCCTGGTACCTTAACCACTACACCAAACTGGCTCTCTATCTTATCTTACATCCTATTTATTATTAAAGTAGCTGAAAATACATTGAGAGGTTAATACAGTTCTTTTGTAGGCATAGCACAACCCAAGTCTGATCAATAATGTTGCAACCCAAGCCAGATCAATAATCTTTAGCTCCATCTTCCTAGAAATCAGCATTGAGGCTTTTTTTCCCTTATAGATACAGTTTTAATATAACATTCTGGCAGGAAAATTTTGTGTTTGGGGCACTGAAAGTGTTTGTTTCTCTCTTTCCTCCCCACACCAGTAGAATATCATTACGTTAAAGGGAGGTAGGACTCATTGTTACAGGCTGACTTATGCCATTTTCCATTCTTTTCATCCATACCTGAAATCATAATTGTCCAGAGTGATTATTATTCTTAGTAAAATAACAAACAACATTAATGTAACCTTCTCTATAATTCAATTTTTGCAGGATATTGTGTCAAAAATGCTTCATGTAGATCCTCATCAGCGCTTAACAGCAGCCCAAGTTTTAAGGCACCCGTGGATAGTAAACAGGGAGTATCTCTCCCAGAATCAGCTCAGCAGACAAGATGTTCACCTTGTAAAGGTATGTCTAAATGCTGCCACTTTGGATTCCTAGACATAGAAACCTTTGGTGGTGCTCTCATAAGGTGCCAACATAATTAACCTGATTTTTCATACAACCAGAACTAGCAACATTATTTCATTGGGCACTAGAATTTTTAATCCCCTCCTCCCCGCAAAAATCCTCAAAATTACTTGTTGTTTTTTTTAATGACCTAATTCTTACAAAGTCACCAACATTCATGCAGTCTTGTGAGAAAATGCCAACTTCTTATGCAATATCTGACAAGATGTTGTTCTTACTGTTAATGTTGAAGTGAACTGCCAAAATACACTGACATTTCAAGTCTTTTTGTTTTGTTTTGTTTTTTTGAGGAGGAACCAGGCCACAGTAATCATACAACAATGCTCAGATTCTGAAAAGTTGTGGATTTCTATCATGAATTATTTGTCAGTTAGGATAATGAACTGATAGGAAGGAAAACAGGATCCCAGGCCTACCTTACAGAGTTTAATTTTGCTCAGTATGGGTAGCCAAGTAGTTGAAGGAACAGCTTGAAGGCTCTGGTTGAAAGGGAAAAGATTTTCTTCTTATGTGCCAGAATAACCCAGCAGCCAAACAATACCTGGGAACTGGGAGGAATAACCTCTAGTTGTCAGGTTGCTTATGAGATCCATCTCCTCTCGGTTTATTTGAAATGGGACTGCATATGAGAGGCATCCTCTTTTTGTCTGGAGACATGGCTTCCTTGCCCACTGTTCTCTTGACATAGAATAAGGCATGTGGTTGTTTGGAATATATGGGCAAAACTTTTTTGGATAGTGCTAGTGTTTGGAGCATTAGGTCAGAACCTGTGATGGAATGCAGTAGAGATCCAGATTCGCAGGAAGGAGGGAGCGCACTCCATGGAGGAGACAAGAAGCAGGAAAGGGCTCAAATCCTGGCTCTGCCAGAAGACCTGGGGGCCCGAGGGTACATACTGTACACATGTATTGTGGAGATGGCTGGTGGGATGATGGGTTGTCCCCCCCCCCCCCAAGCATCTTACAGGTTTTTTAGGGCTAAAATCAGAGGAGGTTTTTAGGGCATTTTTAATATATGTTTTTAAATTATTTATAGATTTTAGCCATCTTTGGAGAGAACTGTGTTTTTTCTTCTTTTTTATTATTGTGAGCCGCCCAGAGTCACCCGTTGGGGGAGATGGGCGGCATACAAGCCTGAAAAATAAATAAATAAATAAATAAATAAGTAGCCACTCCCTAGATTCTCCCAGAGTATATCTATTAAGTTAGCATAGTACAGATTTAGTCCGGCAAGATTCTGTCTATATGGTATAAGCAATAAAGAACTGAACTTGGCTGGATTGCTTCCCTGTTGTTCTTGGGCTGGGCCTGACAGATCCATGCTGGTGGTGTGCAAGTGATAAGAACCTGTGACCCTGGAATGAGAGCCCTCACAGTCTCAGCCATTGCAAGGGCTTGAAGCCATTCTTCCTTCATCCATCAATGGCAGATAAGCACATGATCAACTTACTTCAAGGATCCCCAGGTGGCTCAGTGGAATTGGTTATGCAGCCACTAGGAGGCTGGCACATCCTTCCTTTTTGAATCTGGCTATGCTGCATAAAAGCATATTCTATGCTGCATAAAAGCATTGTGATAGCTATAACCAGTAAAGCTACTGGCAATCTTTTCCCCATCCTCTGATATCAATTGTTGCATGTCTTACTTGCAACTCCTTTACCTCTTTCTTACACACTGCATTTAAAGTGGGTGGCCTGGCAAAAGATACCTATGTGTAATGTATATATCACTACATTTTTCTTGGTAAAATCAGAAGGGAAAAAAATGGAATTTGCTGACAACCCCCATTCCTAAATATTAATGTTGCATAGTATATCAGATTCAGTTTTGAAAATGTTACTGGGATTGCAGGAGCACAAATGTAGTACCTGTCTGCATCTCTTTAAAGCAGCCATGTCTTTTCCTGGGAAGAGGAAGAAAGAGATTATTCTGAAATACTGCATGATTTCTCTCTTTTTTTTAATTTTTCAGGGTGCAATGGCAGCCACCTACTTTGCTTTAAACCAAACACCTCAAGCACCAAGGCTGGAACCGGTATTGTCCTCCAACCTGGCCCAGCGAAGGGGGATGAAAAGATTGACCTCAACGAGGTTATAGTGGTCCCAAAAAGGCCTGTTTAAATAACAAGAAAACACTTACCCAATATATTGATCAGAGACGCTGGTCTATATTGCTAATTCTGCAGGACTCCTGGCACATAAATTGTTTTAATCAGCAAAACTTCAGTTTAAGGCAAAGTTATTCTTTGCTTTCAGATATTTTTGGGTTCTGTTTTTTACATTACCACCAAGATAGCAAATACTCAGAAATGTGCCATTTTTCAATTGCTGTATCGCTTCTTATTTAAGTATCAACTGCTGACATCTTGTTCTCTCCTCCTTTAATCCAAATGCTATTTTTGGAATTATAGATGCTCTGTAAGACCACTTTTTGTAAGCACCTTTCAACAGATTCAGTTTTAGGCATCAGTTCTACCAGCATCTGTGTTTGGTGTATTGTCACCACTAGCAATTAATACAGCTGTCTGTCATTAGCTGTACTGAGGTTTGTCTCCAAAGAGTTGAATATGTCATGATGTGTGATGCCATAAAAACAATGTCCTATTAGGAGTGAAGGGAGGAAAAAAGAGCTGGAGACATACCTGTGCTGTTAAAGGAAAATAAATATTTTTATGAGTTTGGACCAGATGAAAGCATGGAAGGGAGATTAGAGTTGTGCTCATTGACATGTCATCCATACTCTGAAGGGTCCTATTTGATAAGGCCTCCTTTCTTGACCAAAAATGCACAATCTGATTTATCTTGGACAAAGGGATTTTATTTATGGACAGTGACTATGTGTGGTCAATTGCACCTAACCACTATACATATATATCTGCCTGGAAGTTAGAGGTGGAACAAGAAGATAGGACTTCAATCCTCCTCTTCCAATGATGCATTCATAACTACATGAATGAATACAAGCACTGTGCTTCATAAGCTGTTACAGACTTTCCTATTATATCAACTTGAGATAGTGATCTTTTGTTTACTGGTTTAATGTTAAACTAATAGCTTATTGTGACAGGCTAAGATAAAACCATCTACTGCCCAAGAGAGAAAATTTAGCAGAAGAGCTTTAGCAGGCAAAGTTTGTATTATTTCTTATATCAAAGGGAGCAAGCATGTATATGATGTTGTTCCTTCATGACATTTCCCTAAAAGTCTTGAAAGATTATTGAAAAAATTGGTACCTTTTATGTGTCACTGATGCTTCATATCCATCAACCCAGATTGCACCATTGGCCGTAACCAAGTGCAGATTTAAGCATGCTCCACAGTACAATCCTATACTTCTTTACTCAGAAGTTTCATAATGTGACTTTCTCTCAAGTAACTTAGTATAGAATTGCACCCCTAAGCCTTTGGAATCAGTGGCCTTTGGAGCACTCAGTTCTGAGTTGTATTGTGAGGATTATTTTAAGCACTTTACTTGACTTTTACTTTCAGAATGGATTTTGCCACCTGCTAAAAGTGTGCAGGAAAAAGCGTATACTGCATCATTTTTCATTTATTCTTGGGGAGAAACTGTGAAGTCAGGGTATTGCATCCTACAGATTTTTGTTGTTGTTGTTGAGAAGTTACACCATTTTGGTGCTAAGCACAGTTTGAGAGATTTGTATTAATTGAGCCTGCATACACAAAAGAGCAAGAAACTGCATTAGCTGCTGTAGTGTGCTTCTTGATGTTTGTTTCTGTGTTCAACAAAATGTTATATTTATTTTATTTTGTCCTTAATTTTTAAATTATATTTAATGTTCATTTTGATGTGCTGTGCACACAGGACTGCAGCAGAGCAGCTGTTCTTCAAGTTTGACTTTTCAAATAAAATAGTGCTGGGAAACACCATAAAAGTGAGTGAGCTGTCTTAAGCATAAAAAAATATGACAATGTTTGAGTATTAGAAATTCTGAATGTGTGGTCCTGCTTGGTAACAGAATAGAGACAGGATGTTTGAAGGCTCTCTCACCTTTCAAAACCCGTTGCAGAATCCTCCTCAAGTTAGGACATTTTTGTAAGTAACAAAAAATGATTTGTCTGCTTTAGGTACCTGCTGACAACAGAAAGGCACAAAGAGGCACATGATTCAAATCATGTTTGATTGCTGTTTTTATTCATTGGTGCTGCAAGGGGTGTCCTGTCCAAATGATTTGGATCTATGAAGTCAGTTGGAATGCAAATAATATGAATCAGAACACATATATTTAGAAATTAGTCAAGAAGTATGTCTCCTTTCCATGGAATTATGGTCCATGAGTATATTATTCCCATGGGATAAATCACAAGGCTAACCTGCACAATGCACATTAGCATAAATTATGTACTTCCTTGAATATTAAACCAGTTTTATCTTTTGCAGCACCTGATCAACAGGGACTGGGGCAGGAAGAGTGTTCTTCTGGTAAAGCATCTGTGCTCACAGGCATCCTTTTCTATCATGACAACACCAAAATGATGGAACTTGTGGTGTCATGATACAAGCTCTGGTTTCTTACACTTGCATTGCAGTGTTGCACACAAATATACAAGGGGGAGGTTAATGTTGCCATGCACATTTTGTCGCTTGCCCCTCTGGGCATCCATGGGAGGGAAATGACAAAAGCAGCAGTGCAGCAGCACAAGTTTTGTATGTGTGGCATCACTCTCATGTATGAAAGGAGGGAGCTTGCATTGCAGTGTGACAATGCTGCTTTCACCATTTTGATGAGAGCATTGGGTCCTGTGGATGCCTCTGACTAAAGAACTATTTAATAAACAAGAACAATGCCTGCCAGTTTTGATAACTGGCTTTTTAAAATATGTTTGAAGAATTGTGTCAAGATGTGTAGTTACGGTTTGTTTAATAAAATTCTGAAGATATGAAAATGTAATACCACTGAAACAGAAGCAACTTAGCTAAAATATCTAGAGATAAATTTGCAAGAAAGTGAAGATAACAAGGAGCAAGTTGCTGTATGGTAACTAGAAGATACTAGCAATGTTGATTCCAAATTTCCGCAAAAGTTTTGGAATTGATCTTGTGTATCTCTTTGGATCATAGAGAAAACTCTATCTGTAGTCACTAAGAGTTGACAAGGACTTGATGGCACATAATCAATCAATCTCCTTGGAAACCAGTTTTGAAGAAGCTAAGTCTCATACATAAGTAAATGGTGAATTTGTTTGACCTCAAGCTGAGAAAACAGCAGTAAAATATATGGACAGGTTGCAACAGAGGTTGACAGTCTTTTGGTGAAGCAATTTTAGCCAAGCATTTTATAATTGACTGCACTAGAAAGAATGGCTAGGAGTGATCAACTGTGAAGAGAAATAAGTTTAACTACATAATAATGCCAGCTCAGTTGAAAATTTTGGTTGCTAATTTCTGGCACATTATTGAATTTAATTTTTCTTTGCTTGGAATGTCAGCTCCAGGATAAAGACCTTTTTCTATTTCAAACAAGACGACGACACAGGTCATAATCTCCTGGGATAAAATATAGTTCAAATTCTTCTTTCCTATGAGCTTCATACTGACTTGACATGTTCCCAGTTTTTTTACAAAATAAAAAGTGGAAAAATAGGAACAATTCTCAGAGGCAGTAAAATACCACTGGATTTCAGAGTAGTTTAAGTTTATAAATAAAGATAAATTACGGTAAAGCAGGGAGCTGAATTTCTTGGTTTTTGAACTTTTTCTCAGTTTAACGGTTTGAAAACAAAGTAAGCTTAGATATAAAATATAAATATCTATTTAAATATAAAAACTTTTAAGGCAGTGATATGAAGAGCTTTCAAAGTATACTTGGCTACCACAAACTTAGGGGAAAATTGGGTTTTATTTTTATTTGTTAGATTCATATCCTGCCTTTTGTTCAGGAGTTATGCTCCTGCTGACCTAATATGCTCAGTTTCACCACACACAGAATGGGAGGAGCATCATTTTCACTTAAGGCAGCAAAATGTCTCAGAGGAAGCCCTGTTCAAATATCTCCTCCTTCTACCTCAGCCTTCCTGGACCTGGTACCTTGGAGTTGCAACTCAGTACAGCAGGAAGGCAATAGGCTGGGAAAAGCTGTTCTACGTTCTGTGAATGAATCAAACGGGAAAAGGAACATGTTCATCTACATAAATTGGTTCTTAAAATGGCAATCACATGTGTTCATAGCTGAGTTTCCCACTGTGCTAAGTGATGGGTTGTTTGCCATGGTGTGTCAATCAAGCTACAGTGTTTGGGTTCATAGCTAATACTAAGCTAGAAAGCATAGCTTATAAACTACAATGTCTAAGCTCACTCAGCAGGCTAAGCCAAAATCAGATACATTAGGACTTGGAGCAATGTGTGATCCCAGCCTTATTGTCACATCAACAGAAATGTTCTGTTTGGTGAACACATTAGGTAAAAGTTTACTTCTCAAAGTCACAGTCCAAATTCCATTCAAATCTGTACATTGCATCAGTGTCACTGATTTCAACAGAGCAGGATGGCCCCATTCTTACATATCATTTTACACTGAAATTATAGAGCTTAACTGTATTGTCTTTCAGCAGCAGTATGCTGTTGCAATAATAAACATTGCTCAGCCAGAAAAACTCGCTTTATAAACAGTATATTCTGCCAGCCTTAACATGAAGTAAAAACCTGTCTCCACTTGTGGCTGGATCCAGGACTCAACTTCAGCCACTGCTTTCTATGTGTTTGAAAGCCCAGACTTTCACAGGAGCAGTTATGTAAACAAGGACAATTCCATTACTCTAGCAGGGAAAGAGTTCCTTACTTTCTTCCATTTCACCGTTACTAGCTTTTATTTGAACTAATTTCTACAGAGTTTAGGAGACATCCAACCAATAAACAACTGTTGTGACAGAAAAAGAGAGAGCACATTCCCAGTGGGTAAAGGGGAAGCATCTTAGAGTGTTCTTGGCTGTAGCTTCATCAACTGAGGTCATAGAGGATAGCTTTCCAACACATTTCCCTAGACCAGTTTGGTCCTTGAACTAAAATAAGTTCTTCTCCTGATATAGAAGGAGCAGGAAACCCTGGCCCCTCTATTGTCTGTAAGAATTAAAATCTAAGCAATATATCGCTCTTTCCTATACACCTTCCCTTTGATTAGGCTGAGAAATGCAACCCAGAAGAGAAAGATGAAACATCTGTTAATCGTTCACTTTTCTTGCAGCCTCTTGAAAACAAGAGAAAAAAATCATCCTTTTCATTTATCTCACTGAAAAATTTTTAAAAAAACCCTCCATAGTAAATAAGCACTGCTCATCTCACAATGTCATCCTTGATCTTAGCAGAAGTAATATTTGCATTCCAAGCCACAGAAGTATAATCTACAGTTCTACAAAGTACTATGCAACCATTGTAGAGTAAGTTATAAACACTGTGACTTTCAGTAATAATAAATATCACCATGCAGTTGATGCAATTGAAAATGCTTATTTAGGCATTTGTATTTTACATGATCAATACATTCACCATTTGATGCATATTTCCATCCAGAACCCTTAATCAATGCAACATACGACTAGAGTTTAGATTAAGACCAATATATTTGTGAGTTTCTGTCAGTCTGAAAGAGAAAGAGATGTTGATAAAATGGTATTCCTTATTGGTTTACTAATATACTGAAACTCTTGAAAATAATTAACTTGGTGAAAATACAATTAAGGCACAGGATGCAGCAGCCAGCAACCTTTGGTGGAATTGGATGAAAGTTCTGTGAGACCTAGTTAGTACTTGGATGAGAGACACCAAGCAAATCCCAGAACTGTAGGACAAACCAAGAAGCCCATGTGCAGAAGAGTGCAGTGCTAGGAACAGCTAAGACACTGTGCAGAACCCTCAAACTCCCAGGCCTCTGGTAGAGGACCCGAGATTGAGGAAGACACATACCACCATAGGGGTGAGAAGGGAATTTTTTTTTTTTATACAGACACACACACACCAGGGAAAAAATTATTAGAAAACCACTTCTATATCATTGCCAAAAAAGCTATATAGAGATGGACATGTTATCACCTAGTCACCAGGAGTTGAACTTCACTCAAAGGAAACTTTATAATTAACACCAGATAACTCTGCCCTCTGATGCTGTCACTTCACGTAGATGTTTGCCCTGTTATTATTACATACAGCATGTATGTGTGAAGCACACACACAGGAAATCTCATGCACACTATACAGTGGTGTATTTAACATCAATCCAGACCAAACCCCCCCCCCCCCCCGCCCCGTTATGTTAAAGCTTTTCAAAGTTCCCCAAATCTTGCATTTACTACTGGTGTGAGTGCAAGTCAGCTTGTGACGCAATCTATCCTTGGTACGTAAGCTGTGTTTTTTAAAAATGTGCTTATTATGTTTCCCAACCGGCAAATGCCCTCAAGGAATTTCTAACCATCCCATCCACTGCAGTTCTCTGCCTGGGAAATAACATCCTTAAAAGTATGGTTCCCAATTGCTGAAAAATTTTCTACCATACCAAGCATTTCAAACAGTAATGCAATTTTTAATAATGTTAGCATTTATTTTATCTTTCTTTTTGTATTTTACTTCTTGCTAACCACTTTATCCAAATACAATATCTTTATCCAGACAGAAAGGTGAGACATAAACTGAATAAGTAAATGAACCAAAAACGTCTGAATAGGGTGTTGATGAACATTTCTGCATGGGGTTTATACACAGGTTTCTGGATTATATTATTCTTAAAAGATGTACATAACAGATTTGTGTGCATAAATCTAATCTAATCTAATAATAATGGAAAGATTTGACTATGGAGGGGAAAACCACATATTGATTCATATGCTTCTTAAAAGCTTGGCAGTTCTGACTTTATAGTGAACAGCCATCTCTTTCCCTTTGATCCCAGTTGTTTTGGAAAGTGTTTAAAGTTTTCAGGCTGATTTCCCAAGCTAGTTACAGTTTAATTTTCTATTACATATTGATTTAAACGGGCTTTTTAGTGTGTGCATCAAAGGAACTGAACCAAAATTCTGTTAAAGGGCAAATGTGTCAGATATCCTACTTGTACAGTTATTGTGGGGCTTGAATGAGGCCCAACTGATAACTCGTCTGCTATTACGCTCATTCAAAAAAACCTCATTCTATTAATAGCAGGCAGAAGTTTCCTGTCTTCCTGAGGATAAGAGCTCCAGGGTACAGTGATATGAGCAAGTTTAAACTAGCAGAGAAAGAAAGTCAACTCCAGAGCCAAGAGAGAAATAAGCAGTTCATTATCTCCCACTTCTAAGCTAAGCTAACAGCTGTTATCCCATTTGTTTGCCTGCTTCCTAAGAGGCTAAAAGTCATGTAGAAAAAAACCAAACCCAACCTTACCTGGATTAGAAATAATCTGTTCAAGATAGGGTCCTTACACTTATGAAATGGAAAGCTTTGAAGAGTCATTCAATCACCATAAGTCTGGTTGAATTATTCACTGAGTTTAATTTAAATGTAGGAAACCAGCAGAGCGCCTTTATCCATCTAGAAATGGAAAACTCACAGGGACCTAATTTCCCACATAATTCAAAAAGGAAGCAAAGGAAATCATAAGAGAATCAAAACTTTACCGAGCAATTCTGTAACAACTTTTCAGTGACTGACAAGCTATAGAATTCAGTCATGACAGATACACTAGTGGAAGACCTTGGATAAAGTATATCATTGTACTGGTGATGGTATAAGCTGCAGGTGGAACAATTGGTTATGTTACCTAGACTTCTCTACAATAGTTTTCTATTTGCAGAAATGCATAAATAATCAGAAACAAGAGTACAGTTCTGAACCTAAAATTTTCTTCAAACATTTTTCATTTTAAAAAGGCTTCCCCAACTTCAATACAAAAGATAATTTCATTCCATTTTCTCTTGTGCATCATTTTGGATGTTCAAAGAATCCAGGGCTTCATGTCTGACATTATGGGATATGGTGGAGACCAGGGTCAGAAACCAGAGCTCTTTCTATGAGCCACCAGGAGATAGGCAAATATTCTGGAGTCCCCATTCCAAATTTTCTGTTGCAATGTAGAAAACTATTATCTTCCTGTTCCCATTTCATCTGAAACTAGCAGTGGCGTCTCAAAAACTATGTTCTCAAGTAGAAAACATTTTTTTTAAAAAAACAAAGATTATTTTTCCGTGATAACTGGAGCACAGAGTGGTATTGTTTTGGTAGAGGCCCCTTTCCCAGCTTAGAACTACAGTAGTCAGCAATACACCTGCAGATCAGCTTTCTAACTTCTTATATATGGAAACAGCTATTCTTGGGATTATAGTGAGCAGCAGTGCATGACGACTTTTTTTTAATCCTTTCAATCATGTTGGATTCTCGGAGACTGGACAAGTCTCTGCAGTTTTCTTGGCAAGGTTTTTCAGAAGTGGTTTGCCATTGCCTCCTTCCTAGGGCTGAGAGAGAGTGACTGGCCCAAGGTCACCCAGAGGGTTTTGTGCCTAGGCAGGACTAGAACTCACGGTCTCACAGTTTCTAGCCTGACGCCTTAACCACCACACCAAACTGGTGCTCATGTGATGACTGGGGGGGGGGGGGGGGGGGGGAAGCAAATTCTGTGCTAGAGCTTTTTAGGGAGCAAACCGAGTATCAAATAGTTACTCTACGAATTACTCTATGATGCATCCGCTTTTGGAATATGATGTTTACTTTTGGTAATTTAGAAAATATAATCCTTCAAAACATGCAGAAACGGGCAACTCAAAGGATCTTAAGCTTGGAGCATTTTTCCTAGGAAGAAAAGCTAACGCAAAAAAGGTAGAAGGGACTCTGGGGTTGCCCGGCAAGTGTTCTGTGTCACCCAAGGGCATTGCAGAAGGTGGACCAGACTACCCAAGACAGAAGGGAAAAGATGTTCGAAATCGACGCTAAAAGCTCCATTTGACGGCTTCATCCCGAAACCTAAACTAGGAGAGCGCTGCCTCCGCTGCTGGCACCCCGAAACCCAGCCACCAGTGGCCGAGGGAGAAATGCGCTCAGCTCCTCCCGCTACTCGTGCCCCGCATCTTACCCTCGACCGGCAAACTGAAGGCGACGGGGGTCCCTTATGTAGCGATACGTCAGGCTACCGCAGCCGACCAATAGGAAACCAGCCGATCCCCGCTCGCAACCAACAAAAACGCGGCTGAGGAAACCGGGCGCGAGAGCCGGCGCCGTCCGTGCTTTACGGCAAGCCTCTCTCCTTCCGCGCCCTTGAACAAGTCAATTTGGAAAGGGGCGGGGGGAGGGAAGGAAGAGGAACCGGCGCCAATCAACTACGAGGTTGCTATGGAAACGCGGGCGCTATCGTAAGGCAGAGCCCGGGCCGGTCGTGAAGAGGAGGCTCGTTGCCAGCCGCGGAGAGGGTTGTCATTCGAAGCCGCATCGGCGGTTCCCCTGAGAGCTCGGCTGCCTTCTCCTGTCACTCGCCATGGCGGCGGCACTGGCCCGTAAAGCGGCAGACTATGTGCGCAGCAAGGACTTCAGGGATTATCTCATGAGGTAAGGGAGAGGGCGAGGAGCCTCGCGCTTCGTCACCTTTGGTCTGCCTGCTGCTCCGCACCGCTTCCTCCTCCTCCTCCTCCGCAGGGCCTTTCATCCCTGCCTCGAAGCTGGAAGACCCTCAGGGGTATTTCACATCCAGCGTTCCCCCGACTTTCCCACGTAGGCTTTTCTTGTGGTTCCTCCATCCAGCTACTCATCAGATCCGACCCTGCTGGGCGTCTTGAAACTGACAAGGTCAGCGGCCCCCGGGTTGAGGTGTCGATGCTGCTCTCTGTTGAATCGAATTGCTCTGTGCCTGTCCTTGAGTCTGCAGGAAACTCTGCTGACGTCCTAAAGACAGTTGTGAGCCGCCTAGAGTCATTGTATGAGATAGGCGGCCATATAAGTCCTGTAAAAAAGAAAAGAAAATTTGTCTCAGGCATGGGCTGGGGATGGAAATGAAGGCAGTGTTATAGCAACGCAGCAGAAGAAAGATGTCGGAAGGGTATGTTTGTGCCTAAGCGGGCACAAGTGGAAAAACGCCCTAGGTTTAGTTTGGCTCCCACATTTGGGTGTTTGCAATGACAAGCTGTATAGTTCCAATGGCAGAGAGCTCGGGGTGCTCAGGGTGGTAATGCAATCTTGTGTGCCTTTACCTGAAAGTTATAATCTGAGCAAGACAGTGGGACAGGCCAAAAGGGTTACAGCAGAATTGTAATTCCCAAGAAGCAAAGTCTGGGTTCTGTACATACAAGGGTTTTCTTCTCACTGAAATAATTGGCCTGCCCAATTATGTGAAAAGCCAGGAGTGCAAGCCAGCTTGGTTCGTAAGCTGTGTTTTCAAAAATGTGCTTCTTATGCTTCCCAATTGGCAAATGCCCTAAAATACAAAAGCAAAGACAACAATATAGGAGAAAAGGATGCCTCCTCCCAGTAATATATGGAAATTGTTTTGCCTTTCAAAATGTGTTTGAGGGAAGCAAGTAAGTGTTTGAAGGACAAGACTCTTGCCCTTTTAAGAAATTTGAATGAAGTGTGGCAGAAGATGGAAGGTGCATTTGCTGAATGCTGTATTAAGGCTGTATGCTTGTTTGGGTTAAGTATTTTGTTACTCTGGAATATACTTCTGAATAAACCTGCAAAGCGTTATGTTGTGATTTTTTTGCTGTTGTTCATCTCTGTTACTATTTATACATTTCTTAGGAATTGGCAGCTTCTATTTTGAGAATACTCCACAAGGCATTGAAATAAATAGATCTGTTTTTGTTCTCCAAAGAGCAAGTGATTTTTTTCCCAAAAAAGATTCCATGACATGCTTTACTGAAAAACATAACTATTTTTGATTTCAAACTATTGCCTATCTTGGGGTGAATTCACTGAATGAATACTTTTGCTTATCTAGAGAAAGTTAGCCATCTGTATAGAACTGGGCTTGCTGGAAAAGTCAAATGTAAATTGTTGCTAACATAAACAAACATCATAAGTTAATTACTAACAGGAAAACTGCAACTTGGCCTTGATGTTAATTAAAAATTAAAAATAGGCTTTCTAAATGGGCAGAGTGCTAAATGATACCAAATCATTCATTTATAAACATCAAATCGTCAAATGCCTCTCAGATAATAGGCCACTATCAAATAATGATTATGCCACTTCTTGATTGTGAAGGGGAGCTAACGTTTTTGGAAAGCCACTATAATTTGTCACATTGTTAAAAGCCATTAACGAGCAATATCAGTTTCATGAAATTAGTAGTAAACATGTGAAATTCCTTTCCTTTCAAAGTTTTTCTTAGATGAAGGCTATATTAATTGAAGGAGCAGAAGTGCAAATATTTTAAGCCTTGCAACAGTGTTAGGATAAGCTTTCAATCTAAGATTAAAGTTTAGTATGAAAGTGCAATAAAATAACCAACTAATTATTACAGCTGCAGTCCACGTATAACATGGTTCAAAAATAAATCATATTTAGTTCAGTGCAGCTTTCTCAAAGGTAAATAGGTATAGTATTGCATCAACCTAAGAATGTTTCTGATAGATCAGTCCAAGACTCTGAGATGTAGATTACCTAGGGGATTGAGCAAATTTGAATAGTGAAGAAATCTTATAATGCTTGCATGACTGCTACATTACTGTTTTGCAAAAGAAAGGCATTTAACACAAAGCATATGTTCTGAACAGAAGCAAACATTTACACTTTAAAAAGCTGCACAATGATAAAAGATCATTTCTTTGGTTATTGTGAGAGAAATATATGTAATTGAAATGGCAATACTTTACTGCTAAAAACTTTAAAATTAAAATTTCCGTTCTATTAACTGTGATATAATTAGGTTTCAAGCATGCATAGGTAAGGTTTTGGAGAAAGATTTTGATGTCCATGTGGATAATTATACCTAACTGCCATTTAAAAATTGTTCTGTTATTAAAATACTGCTGATATGTAACAGAATTTTACTTCAGCTACTGTTCTACATGTGAGACTTTTATACTTTCCTATCTCTTAAAGTATTAAAAAGTAGGTTACAAATTTACATTATTAAACATGAAGGTTTCATATAAGCTGTTTCATATAAGTCTACATGACAGTTCATTTTAGTACATTGGTTATAGTTTAAGGCTGGAATCCAACAGTATCTTGTATAAGTAGGAAAATGTTTCAACTTCTGCAAGGGAGCCCTGCCAAATTTCTGTGGCTTCTGTATCCAGCTGCAACTCTCAATACTTATTCAAAGCCTTTGCAAAGAATCCATCAACCTTTAGCAGTTTGGGGTGTACATTAGGCTGTAATCCAGAAGAGTGAAACCTATAAACTGTAACAGGAAACGTTTAACAATTAATGGTGTGCAAAATCTTTCTAATTTAAAATGTTTCAAGCTCAAAATGGTTGATCCAATCATTCTAGAAGTGTTTTAAGCTCAGGACATCTGTGTTAAACTCAAAAAGCTACAAAACTCTTCCAAAATGTGAGAACAAACTTGTTTTGAACTCAAAACAATTGTTCAAATTTTGCACATCCTTAACAGACATGTATTTACTGAAATAACTTCTTCACCTGTACTTTGAAAATATCTCTGCCCTATTGAGCGTAAAAAGATTACAATATAGTTTAATACACTTACAGATTCCAAATCAACACCTTTTTAATACCACATTTTGAAATATATATAGTACTTAATTTCTGGATAATTGATTTCTATGCTTGCTTCCTGTGTTTTCAGGTAGAAATGGTTGATAAGAAAAATATAGGTCATTGTTCTGTAGTGGTATAACAGCTATAATTATCAGAAACATACTAGCCATGCTGTTGATTGGCTCATTGTATTTTGCCAGTCAGATTTATCTCTAATGCCAACAAGGCAATTTAGCTTTAGAGTAAAATAAAGTTGCTATGAAACATTTAAAGAGAATTTTGAAAAAATGGGTATGGGATTTTTAGAAAAAATAGGTTTATCCCTTGTGTAACATCTATTGCATAAACATAACATGGAATCTTTGATTATCTTTTTACATTATTTCAGCCTTGTAGAAGTTGCTTCTGTCTGAGCATATCTGATACAGCTAGGGATGGTTCTGCCAATGTAGCTCTTTCAGCACTGGTATCATATGATCCCTGTCATCAGTTTGCACGTCACATTTTTTTCCAGTTTTCTTATTAATAATTTGCTGCAGGGGACAAGTGGTGGAACTTTTTTTTCAAGGTGCTGCCTAATGATTTTCACACATTTACGGGACTCACTGTATTTAAATCAATATCAATAAGCACACATTATTCCCACCCCACCAGGCCCTGAGCTTTGTCATGATTGAAAAGCTGAGATGAATAGTCAAGTTTAATTGGTAACTCGGATATGCGTGAGTGTGACTGAACTATTTATAAAGACAATAAAGGCACATATTGTATGCTTGTAATAAGATTTAACTGTATCAACATTATATTTAGAGGAATGTGGAATAAATTAAAACAGTTTTTAATCAATATTTCTGTGGGCCTTCTGCTCATATTCTTATTTATTTTAGCATAATTATTTTACTAATCCAGAGATAAAGAGAACATATTTTGTATTACTGTGTGGCTGGTGGATGTAGAAATTCAGTTAAAACATAAGTCCTTCAAGCCTCATATTGTGTGGTGAGACTGTAATATATTTATTTACCTTTATCAAATGGGAAACCTATAGTAGGTATCATATAGCTATTAACATTAAATTTAGGATAAACTCCATATACCTCAGCCATGCATATTGTATCTAAATTAATTGATCTTGGAAGTTTCAAATGTTGATTTTTCTCTTCCCCTGTGCCAGTTTATTGTACCATCAACCATGCTACTGGAAAAATTCTTAATCCTCTAGTTCTGTAATTTGGGGATGGTTGTGATGATAGTAGAGCTGAGTCCAGAGTGGAAAGGAGGTACCATGTAAAATTTCCATGCTTCTCCTTTCCTCCAGCATCAATCAAATCCATTAAGTCAGTTTAGTTAAAATTTTGTATTACAGCTCTGATAAGTAGGTCCTACAGCTTAGGACCTGGATATATAACATTTCTCTCCTACATACTTATCTGTCAATTAAGATCTAGTGAAAACATCCTCAAGGGAGTACATTTATCAGAGATACACAGGTCTGGATGGTGCAGATCTCTTAAGTTCATGTAGGCATTTGCTTAAACTGGTTCTGCTGTGTCAGTCTGGTCTACTATTGTCCTTTGCTTTAGAGTTCTAAAATTATTTAAACTACTGCTAAAGTTGTTTTAGAGTTCTATTGTGGTATAATTTTGTCACTGTTAACTGTTTTAAATGAATTGTACTCCACTTTTAATTGTTTTTAATAATAAAGTGGGCTAGGTGTATACAAATAAAAGCAAATGAATATTTATATATGGAATTTATTTCATGGAGGCAATTGTCTCTCTTCTCTTTCACATTTCCTCTTCAATGATGAACCATTATGATTGCTCATCAAACAGTACGGTAAGGTATTATTTTTGCTTCCTTTCAGCCACTTGTAATTGTGCCAGTCCTAGTATTCTTTAAGTTTAAGTGCAGCTCCTCCCCAGGATAAGTTCATTTCATTTATAGTATAACAAAATTATTTCCAATTAATGGATATCCTGGGAGATCACCCCAAAATAAAACTTGAAATTTTGACAGAAGGCTGCCTGCTTCCCCAGCTGTTTTCTTGTGAAAAAGGAAAATTCTATATGGCTATTCCTTTCAGTAGTACCTCACTTAAAAGTGTTAGTGAATATAATTAACTCATTAATCTAATTGATGGAAAAATAATTTGCTGTGTATGTAGCTTATAAATCTATAAAAATGTATTCAGTAAAGTTCTTTCAAATTATTTTACACCACATGTTTGTACATGCTTATCTGGATCAAAGGAAGATAGTATGTTTATGAGAACACACACACACACACACACACACACACACACAAAAGCTAAATTGACCCACTCTGCTTTCTGTCGGGGGCTAAGTGTAGTTCTAAACAAACACAGGCATTCAGAGTTATACCTACTGCTCAGTCAGTCATATAATGGGAACATACTGTATATGAATATATTTATTGCATTTATTTACATACTACCTCTATCCCAATATTCCAGGACCTATCCCCTGGCAATTGACCATTTTGCATACCTAATCCTCCAAGAAAAAAAGCTGGAGAAAAAGTGGCTAAAAAGCAAACCTCTCTATTGCAGAACTGAATTGTCAAGGGTTGGCAACACAGAACACCTCCCAGACACTGACAGGCTACAGTGGCCAAACTGTGCTTACTCTTGGCTGCTTAGCCAATGGAGAAGGAGCTAGTAATGCCATGAAGGCTTTCCAGTTCTGTTCTGGTATAATGGCTTATAGGATACTAGGTACTTCCTGGAGAAAACTGGGCAGGGACTTTGTGTTCCCCAAATGGTTATGTTTAACTCAATTGATATGACTGAATGCTGCCAGAACCACTGATGATTTGGCTAGGGTCAAATATGTTATGGGAATAGTGCCAATGTATAATATATCTATTAATTTATCACTACTTCTAGGACAGAAGTAGACACCTTTTTCAACCTAGGGACCATGCTTCTATTTTTGTGGACTTCCTTGGGGTTGCAAAGGCTGTAGCAGTGATATTATATATGTGTTTTAGATTAAGGGACAAAATGTGTCCCTTAACCCCTGCCTCCAAATGGGGACTACATTGACCAAAGGCCACAATCATCTACTCCTGTTTTTAAAAAAATCTGGTTTTAAAATATTTTTGAATTGGCAAAAGGTAAACTTCCTTTTCTTATAATGTGCCTTTATTACAGCACTTTTGGGGACCTGTTGCCAACTGGGGACTTCCCATTGCTGCAATCAGTGATATGAAGAAATCACCAGAAATCATCAGTGGCCGAATGACATTTGGCAAGTCATGAAATTAACTTCAGTTTGAAACAGAATAGTTTCTAAATTGCCAAAAGACTACCTAGATGTGCAGAATTTGCAGTGTTTGTTGATTGATTAGTCTTACAACCATATCACAGAAAGTAAAATAAAGGTAAAATACAAGGTCTGTTTCCAGGATAAAATAGGTAAAAGGAAAAAAAAAATTATCCTAGCATTTTTCTCGCATGAGCAGGGTCCACTTTTTTTTTTTTTGGATCAACCGAATGTTGATCCGTTGGTTGCAACAGGAATTGACTGACTGGCTTGTCGCCTAAGCCTGACTTTGGGGGTTGAGAGAAAGTGACTGGCCCAAAGTCACCCAGCCGGCTGCCTAAGGCAGGACTAGAACTCACAGTCTCCTGGTTCCTAGCTGGAGCCTTAACCACTAGACCAAACTGGCTCTCACAGGTAAAAGAAAATACAATTTAAAAATATGTATGTTCTAAATACAAAGAATCAACATCCAGTTAAATACATCACCTTTATATGATACCCCAATCTGTTCAACATAACAGATTATTAGCTGAACTGCCTTGTCTATAAGCTTAGCAGATCTGCTAACAATCTATACATTAGAGCCAAGGAGGAAATAGGACAATTTGCGATTCAGGTTCCAGTGGGCTGTTCTTTCAAGTAGGGATTTTAAATATCTAAGCCGAAAAGGGGCAAACAGTTGACAATTGAACAGAACTTGAGCAATGTCTTAGATGGCTGGGCACTGCATATACGTGTCCTCTCATGATATGGCCAGTGATGGAAGCGCCCATATTTAGCCATGGAATCCAACAACTCAAATCTTGCTCTAGAATAGGCCCTTCTTAGGAATTGCGTCAAACTCATTGACAGGTATATTTTGGTTTGGAAAGTGGTTTTGTTCTTAGCCAACCAATTTAAAGATCTTTTGTTTTGCCAATAACTCCATGTCTGTCTGGGCACTGATATCTAGGATTCTCTGTTTAAAATTTTCCTTTGCCTGGGAGGCAATTGAGAGTAAATATTGGTTGGAAAACCCATGCTGTAAATTAACTTTGATAAGTCGGCTTACCCAGGAGGTAGGCTGAGCCATATTTATTTGTTCAGGTAAACATATTTTGGGTAGCCTGTCAGGATCTATTGAATGGATCCTCTGCCGATAGGTAAAAAATTTGATTGTTGAGTGGCTGTGTATGGAGTGGATACCTGTTTCTGCTCCGACCATGAGGGCTGACATGTTCTTGTCAATTCCCAATATGCTTCTTAAAAATGGGTCTGAACTTGTTCAAGTGAGGTAGTTTTTGTAAGACCCCACAGGTCCGCACCATAGATCAGCATTGAGACGATTTTTTCCGTAAATACTTACATTATGGGGATCAAGGTACCTGGGTAATTGTAAGTAAATAATTTATATAATTTTTTGGTACTTGCCTCAGCCCTCATGGAGCTTCTTTTAACATTATTTGTCCACAACCCTGTGTTGTAGAGGCCATTCATAAATAGGTGAAAGAATTCACTTGTTCCATAAGCTCCCCATCCAGCTGCCAGTTATATTTCACACTTTCTTTTCTAAATACCATCAGTTTAGATTTGGTTTTATTGATGTTCAAGGGCAGCCCATGTAGAAACATTATAGTAATCCATATGGAAGGTGACCAGGGCATGAGTGACTAAGCATAGGGCCTCCCAGTCCAGGAATGGCCACAACTAGTGCACAACCTGAAGTTGCACAAAGGCCCTCCTAGCCATGACTGCCACCTGCTCTTCGAGAGGAGTCATGAGTCCAGAAGGACCCCCAGATTGTGCACCAGCTCTGTCTGGGGTAATGTTACCCCTCCAGAACTAAAGATGGTAAATTCCCAGATCCAGGAGGCCCTAAGACCCAAATCCACTCAATCTTGCCAGGGTTGAGTTGAAGTCTCTTGTTTCCCATCCAAACACCTACAGATTCCAGGCACTGATGAGACAGGATGTCAGCAGCATTACTTACTTCACAGGGCCAGAGATGTAAAGCTGGGTATCATTAGCATGCTGATGATACCTCACCCCACAGCTATGGATGACCTCCCCTAGTGGCTTCATGTAGAAGATAAACAGCAGCAGAGAAAGTACCAAACCCTGCAGTTCCTCACACGATAGGGTCCGAGGGTGGGACCTCTCAGTCCCAATCAACACTGACTGGAACTGGCCCTGAAGGAAGGAAGAGAACGAGCACAATATAGTGCCAACCAGCCCCAACCCCCAGAGCTGGTCCAGAAGGATAACATGGCCAATGGTACCGAAGGCCACTGAGAGGTCAAGTAGAGCAAGGATGGATGCATTGCACCCATCCTGCTCCTGCCAGAGGTCATCTAAAAGCACAACCAATGCTGTTTCAGTCCCATACCCAGGTTTGAAACCTGACTGAAAGAGGTCCAGATGTTGTTTTCTTAGACTCTATATTCAACACTATTAGTAAAGAAATTATATGAGGCTGTTGAGAAGCAAGAGTAAGGTACTTACATTCTCAGCAGCCTGAGGTTATTGAAATAGATTGGGTTTGTTGTATGTTTTCAAAAAGAAAACTATCTTTAGTGTTTCTTGGGTATTGATTTCAGACAGCTCAATGAGATCTAAGCACACTCTCAAGCCACTTAGAAAATAATATCAAGAGGAATGGATTGCTTTGCAAGAGCTTCTTAGAGATCATAAAATTTTAGGGGAGGACACAGCTGACTGAAAGGAGCCCTGAACAGGGGCAATCCTTCTAAGAGGCTAGCACATCCTGCAACATTTTGCTGTAGTTGTGACTTTTAATAATGATGATGATTGTAAGATAGTAAAATTTATGTAAAGTGAGATTGTTTGGGAATGCAATAACATAGTACTTGCAGAACTAAAAGTGAATGTTGCTCTAAATCTAAAAACATGAATTCATTAAACTCTTTGACTTTGTTTTTACAGCACTTAGTTGCTATTCCTTGACTTTTATGAGGTTTGCATATAAGGTGCAACCCAGGAACTGGTTGTTGTTTGCTTGTCACTTCACTAATGAAATTGCACAACTTATTCAAGGAGGAAGGTTGATCAAACATAAGTGAGTAAACTAATTATTTCTTTTCCTTTTAGGAGTATAACTAAAACTTTCAAATATTTTTATATTTCTTACATACTCTGGACTGTAACTTCTATGTCAATGAATTAACCCTTTTCTTTTCCATTTTTATTCCTCCTGACAGTCTGAAAAAAAAGAATTGAGTATTTGATTAATGGAGGGAAATGGAAAAGCTGCTACTCTTCACAGAATACAAGCAAGGAAGGACTTTGCCATCATAGTTGCTGTTTCTTTTTTTTTTTTTTTTTTGCATCACCACCATCATGAAAATATTCGTGCTAGCATTTAGTATCATCCATTAACTTTTTTAGCTTCCCTTGTACAAAGTACTGCATAGCTATTAAAAAATTAGATCACTTTCTGCCTTAAAAGTATATTTTAATGTTTACAAAATTATTCAACACAAATAGGTACCAACTTTTCAGAAAGTTAAGAACTGCCAATTTTAAAAAAGCAAGAAAAGGCATTATCAATTAATAAAATTTGATTTTGAAACTGAATGTAGGTTATTTGGCAGTCAGATGCACAAATATATTGAAATTGTGATTCTGCCCCTTTAAGTGCATTGGAGCACAGTAAAATTATATTTGCATTCAGGAGCACCATTCTTTAAAAATTACAAAATCAAGAATGGTTATCGAATCTCCACATAAGCAATTCAGTACTGATTGAAAATGGGTACTTCAATTAACTGCGGTAAGACTAATAATTTAAACGTGATATGTCTGCTAATCTGCTTATTGGAAACTTAGAGCTAAAAATTGTTTTCACCAAGAAATAAAAAAGACAGAGAAGGGCCAATTGTTTTATGAGATGATTTCAACAAACTAGGTATCCTGGTTCAGACTTACTATATATTTACAGTTAGAATATAAAATTGGCACAAGCTTAATTTTGTAAACCCCAATATTTTTGTCAGAAACAACTGCATGGTTTAGTAAAATATGCCATCTTATCTTTGTATGTAGACATTCTGTAAATGATACATTCAATGCCAGGATGTTTTCTAATCACATGTACCTGTGAGCAAAGTAGGTACAGTCCTATATCCCATTTGGATATAAGTAGTGTCTCCCTTAAGAATCCACCTGAACTCTTATTTGTAACAAATAAACTAAATAGTATGATTCTATTTTTGCATTCATTGCAGATTCCATATTATTAATGCAAAAAAAATTGCATATAGGAATTAATATCTTTGAAAGATTATTTGTGTTTAACTTGACCTTTTTGTTGTGATTATTATCAATAATTGTAATGTACTATATATAGATTGTCTTTAACAATGTTATTTTACTTTGACAACTTTGGGGCAGTAAACCTTCCCTATGGGGAGAAGCTACAATATGAATGTTCTAATGGCAATAAACTACTTTTGAGACAATTTATAATTATTTTAGTAGTGTTAATTTAAAAATGGTACTTCTTAAGGTGGAACTTCTTACATTTGAGATACATTTTCCATTGTCAGTACAATGTTCAATTTCAATTTTCAGGCCAATACAACAATGAAAACACGCACATATTTTCTTTTTTACTGTTATTTACTGATGATGATGTGGGTTCTGTTGATTAATAAAAAGGAATGTGGGTGTAAAAATAGTAAGCTATTTGTAATGCTACATTACTATTCTCTAAACTTTATCAGACTTTTCATGATAATTAAATCTTGTTTTTAATGATGGAAGACTACAATATATTTCTCTCTAAAAAGAAAAGACAGGTGATGAGAATTCTCTTCACAAAATTGAGATTTCAAAAATAATAGATCTATTAATTCACTGTATGCTTTAGATCAAATTCCAGCATATATAATAAAATGCTTTGCAGCATTGGGATATGGTAAAGGTGCATTTTAATCACACTTTAACATATAAAATGTATGTTGCTGCTTTTATATACTTTATTTAAGGAAAATAATAAGATAATCAATTGAGTCTAGATATTTGTCTATGTAAAATGGGGTGATCTGCTGAATCACAGAAACCTAGCTCGTGGGATATAGGCTAGCTGTACAGAAGTTATATTCAGTTTTATTATAAATACAGATAATTAAATGCACCCCAAAATACTTTTATGAATTCATTCACCTTACAAGATGTTGAGACTGTTCCCTATATTTTGGGAAGCGCAGCATTAGGTGATGGTGAATGCCTCCAGATTTTATATAGCATTGGAATGTCCTTAATATAGAAAACTAACTTGCTGAAGATTTTCTGAAACAGATTTGTTCATCCATGATGTGATTGTTTTTTCCCATAAGTGACGATATGTGGTAAAAATAGGAGGATATATCAAATCTTACTTCTTCACCTTAAAAAGAACACAGCTTAAAAGGAACACACACACACAAACCTGCATATATATCTTCTTCGTCTATGGATAAAGTTCTTGGTACTCTGGTTGTACTTGCGGCATACCAGCCAAAATGTGCTCAAACTGACCAGTTCTGTCTTCCCCATTAATGAGGAAAGCTGCATATGGAATGGATGTGACTTTCTTTCTAAAAAAGCATTATATGAAAGTCTTGATTATACAGATCCATGATGGGCAGAGAGGTCAGTATCTAGGGCTCCATCTGTGATGAACATGGCATATGGAAAATTTGAATTAGAATATAAGAAGAATAAATAGTAGCATGAATCAAGGAATAAAAGGAAAGAAAGGAAAATACAGTATATATATTGTGTTTCTGGGAAACCAAGAGGAAGGAAAAGGATGCAATAGATCCCAATGAAAGTGGCCGGATTTTATGGAATGAAGTTGATGAGTACATTCAGGGAAGCAAAGGTGTAGGTTTAGTTATGAATGAAAAAGCTTGAAGGTATATCAGAAATTAACCAGTTTGGTGCAATGGTTAAGGCAACAGGCTAGAAACTGAAAGATTGTGAGTTCTAGTCCCACCTTAGGCACAAAGCCAGCTAAGTGATCTTGGGCCAGTCGCGCTCTCTCAGTCCTTGGAAGGAGGTAATGGGAAACCATTTCTGAAACATCTTACCAAGAAAACTGCAGGGACTAGTCCAGGCAGTCACCAGGAGTCAAAAACTGACTTAAAGTTTTTGACTCCTTACCAAAAAAATAAAAAATCAGAAATTATGAATTAGTATCATCTCAATCAGTGATTCTGTCTTGGCAAGTATAAGATGTTTTGAGGTCAAGAAACACTGAGATAGACTGTGGTTGTATAATAACCTATGAATCCATGGGTTGGCGATTACTACAGGTTACACTCCAGAATGGAATGGAATGGAATGGAACAGAAGAACCAGAGAAATGTAGGGGGGAATTGTACAATGCTTTGAATTAATGTGATGGGGTGGGGTGGTAATATTCTGTTAGAAGACATGAATGAATGGGTGCAAACAAGATGAGACAATACAGAAAAAAATGATTGGGCCATTTCGGGACGCAACAACAAAAAGGAATGGTGAGTGTTGGGTGACTTTGAAAAAAGTCTGTTTTGAATATATGGTTTAAGCCTAAATCTTCTTTTCACATAGAAAGGAATAAATATAAAGTATGATTGATTTCACTGCTTATGATGAAAGGCTAGGTGAACTAGTGAAGGATAAGAGTAATGCAAGGTACTGAATATGGGGCATTATTGGGCAGCGTCAATGCAGATTTTCTGTGAAATTATGCTTAGCTTATATTGTTGCTCATGGAGGAAATCTATGTGGTTGCTAGGAATCGAAAACAACTTGATGGCACATAATCTATTGTTGCATTCTCTCTGTTCTGTGGCAGTCCTACTGCAGGCATTTATTTATTTTTATCCACCACACTCCGACTCTTTACCCAGTAGATAGTGTTTATTTACAGGTGAAACTCGAAAAATTAGAATATTGTGCAAATGTTCATTTATGTCAGTATGGCAACTCAAAAGGTGAAACCAATATATGAGATAGACGCATTACATGCAAAGCGAGATATGTCAAGCCTTACTTTGCTATAATTGTGATCATTATGGCGTACAGCTTATGAAAACCCCAAATTCACAATCTCAGAAAATTAGAATATTACATGATATCAATAACACAAGGATTGGAAATAGAACAATATAGGACCTCTGCAAAGTATAAGCATGCATATGTACTCAGTACTTGGTTTGGGCCCCTTTTGCAGCAATGACTGCCGCAATGCAACGTGGCATGGATGCTATCAGCCTGTGGCACTGCTGAGGTGTTATGGAAGACCAGGATGCTTCAATAGTGGCCTTCAGTTCCGCTGCATTGTTCGGTCTCATGTCCCTCATCTTTCTCTTGGCAATGCCCCATAGATTCTCTATGGGGTTCAGGTCAGGCGAGTTTGCTGGCCTACAATCAAGCACAGTAATCCCATGGTCATTGAACCAGGTTTTGGTACTTTTGGCAGTGTGGGCAGGTGCCAAGTCCTGCTGGAAAATGAAGTCAGCATCCCCATAAAGCTCGTCTGTGGAAGGAAGCATGAAGTGCTCCAAAATCTCCTGGTAGACGGCTGCGTTGACCCTGGACTTAATGAAGCACAGTGGACCAACACCAGCAGATGACATGGCTCCCCAAATCAACACAGACTGTGGAAACTTCACCCTGGACTTCAAGCATCGTGCATTGTGTGCCTCTCCATTCTTCCTCCAGACTCTGGGTCCTTGGTTCCCAAATGAGATGCAAAAGTTGCTCTCATCAGAAAAGAGGACTTTGGACCACTGGCCAACAGACCAATTCTTTTTTTCTGTAGCCCAGGTAAGACGCTTCTGACGTTGTTTGTTGTTCAGGAGCGGCTTGACAAGAGGAATACGACATTTGAAGCCCATGTGCAGGATCCGTCTGTGTGTGGTGGCTCTTGATGCACTAACTCCAGCCTCAGTCCACTCCTTGTGAAAGTCCCCAACGCTTTTGAATGGCCTTTTCCTGACAATCCTCTCCAGGCTGCGGTCATCCTTGCTGCTTCTGCACCTTTTTCTACCACACGTTTCCCTTCCACATAACCTTCTATTGATGTGCTTTGATACAGCACTTTGGGAACATCCAACTTCTTTTGCAATGACCTTTTGGGGCTTTCCCTCCTTATGGAGGGTGTCAATGATGGTTTTCTGCACAACTGTCAGGTCCGCAGTCTTTCCCATGCTTGTGATTCCTACTGAACCAGCCTGAGAGAACATTTAAAGGCTCAGGAACCCTTTGCAGGTGTTATGGATTCATTAGCTGATTAGAGTGGGACACTTTGAGCCTATAATATTGAACCTTTTCACACTATTCTAATTTTCTGAGATTGTGAATTTGGGGTTTTCATAAGCTGTACGCCATAATCATCACAATTATACCAAAGTAAGGCTTGACATATCTCGCTTTGCATGTAATGCGTTTATCTCATATATTGGTTTCACCTTTTGAGTTGCCATACTGACATAAATGAACATTTGCACGATATTCTAATTTTTCGAGTTTCACCTGTATATAACATACTTAAAAGGCAAGAGGACAGTATGGCCCTTTGCCCTGTCAATAACAAGCAGGGTTAAAATATCACTTTTGTTAGAGTTTTGTTAGCCAAGCTATGGATTAGCTGGGATCATTTCACCTGGTGCAAAGAGCAAAAAATCACACGTAAGTGGGGAAATTGCAAACTGTTTATTCTGTGCAGCAATAAAGAGGCACTCTCAGGACCCAAGTCACAAATCCAGAGCCCCCATACGTAGATTAGCATAGCCTTTATACATTCGTGAAAACAGAAACACATGATCATTAGCAAGCAATAGGCAATAAGCAGTAAATTATTCACACCCCTAGTTGGACAGAGCCCCCTCCCCCCAAGAAGTGGGCTCCTTGCTAAATATTGCAGCCTCTTCCCTTATATCTTTCCCTAGCTGATCAGGCTGGTATGTAAAACTTCTAGCTAATTTATCTCCAAAGGGGACAGGAAGTTGGCCTTAAATCTACCGTTGCTCCGGTTTAAGATGGCAGTTGCTCTCCAACAACAGCAACCACATGATCGTTTCAGGAATTTGCAGTGGAGGATAAAGGGGCCTGAAGGGGAGCAACCAAGAACAAACATGGACAAAATGGGGTTTCTCTGGCTCAAGCCAGCTGTACCAGCCCATCAGTCTGGGATGCCTGAAGAATAAACTGTTCCTTCGAAGCATCGTTCCCAACCATACAAAACAATGAGCCTTTCATAGCGCAGCCCAGGCTCTGTAACAGCTTGTCCCAACGAGTTACTGCTTTGCTTGGATCACTTTTGGGCAGGCTGCTGGATTTACAGCGCAGCGGACCGTAAATGTTGGAATAGTGGCGGCTTCAGAAGCACTGATTGCATCACAAAGAGCCGAGCAACAGAAACGTACTCGTTGAGAAGTGTTCCGAGGACACTATTGAACAACGTGTACGGGAGCGGGATTAGCAGTTGTTCTGGAAGAACCTGGACCTACATTCGCGAGTAACTTACAAGGAAAGCGAACGCCTCACCTTCGGTGAATGCTTCTAGGCCCCGCCCCGCCCCCTAACTTCCGGTTCTGGCCCCCCAGCTTCCGGTTTGACACTTCCTAAGGAAGAGGGAAGAGAAACTGTTCCAACCGAAGCGCCCAGGCTTAGCAGGGCGCGAGTATCGTTTCTCGGAGGTGGTCGGAGGCCCGGAGGGGTGGCTGTCGTAGCGATGGAGAAGCTCCGGCGGGTGCTGAGAGGAGAGGACGACGAGGAACAGGGGCTGACAGCGCAGGTGTGGCTGGGGGGAGGCGAGAGAGTCCCTTCATGTTTCCCGCTTTGCCCCCTGGGTTTCTGGCCGAGTTTCCAGGCGGCCGTGGCGGGATGACCGCTTCCTCAGGACTAACGCGGCGTTGCGTTCCTGTGCACCCTTCTTAGAGAGCAAGCAGCTTGCATAAGCAAATGGAGGATGGCTTCTGAGAAATGCGGGTGGCACCGCTGCGTGGAGTCTGTCCTCTGGGCCAGACTGGCCGCCTCTAGATTTCCTGGATTACAGGTTCCATCATTCCCTGTCAGCGTGGCCGTGCCAGGTGCGGACTATGGTATTTGTACATGGGGAGACGCTAGGCTAGGAACGTGGCTTAATCTAGTCTACTCTGAATTAGCTGGATAGTGTCTCTCCGCCCCCACCTCCAACTGCTTTCACGAATTGGGATGCCAGCAAAAGAACAAACAGCAACAGGACTGAAAGAAGTTTGATTAAAACTGAGTAGGAGGTGTTTTATGGAAGTTACTGACTGCTGGATGAAAATGAGAACCTGCATTATTTAGATGCAAAGTGGGAGATCTGTAAACTGTGACAGGTTTTGTGTTTATCTTCAAAAATGTCCTTTCCATTCTGACAAATACAGATGATGGTGGGGTGGGGGGAGTCTGTTATCAGCTTTGTGCCAGTGCTTTGGTTCTGTTGAGAAGGCCATGAGCACAGTGGTAAATCTCTGCTTTGGCTACAGAGGTTACCAGATTTTACAGCTTCCCAGGCACAGTTGGGAAAGGCTCCTATCAGAAACTTTGGAAAGCTGTTGTCAGCCTGATGAGTCTCTGATATGATATATGGAACATGATATATATCATGAAATGAAAAAAGCTTCAAAATATGCACTAGAACTTTTGATGGATATCTATCCAGCCTCTATTTAAACATCTCCAGCAAAGGAGAGTCTACCACCTCACAGGACAATCTGTTCCATTGTTGAACAGCTATTATGGTCAGAATTTTTTTCCTGATATCTAAATGAAGTTTACTTCCTTGTACGTACTGTAAATACATTGTTTCTTTTCTTGGCATCTGGGACAACTCTGAACAATCCTATCCCACATTTCACATGTTGTTCTTCCAATACTTGAAGTTAACTATCATGATTCACTGGACACTTCTCTTCTCCTTGCTAAAAATACCAAATGCTCCCAACCTTACTGGTAAAATTTCCTTTCAGGTCCCTTGTCATCTCGGTTGTTATCTCCTGGATGCACAGCTGTTTGCCAGCATTTTTCCTAAACACAGTACCCAGAGCTTGATGCAATGTTCTAGGTGCAGCATGGCCATCACAGAAAAGAGGAACAGTGGCTTATCTTGGTCTTGACACTGTACTTCTTTAATGCAGATTTGGATTGCATTTTTTATTTTTTTTGGCAGCTGTATCATGCTGCTGGTTCACGTTCAGCTTGTGACATGTACTGCTGTCTGACATAGTCTTCCACATCTAATACTCTTGCCTTTTATATTGCATGGATCATAACCTTGCAGTATGCCACTCAACACTTCCTTTTGATGCAAGCTATTGACATGCACTTAATGGGCATGATTGTTCAACCAGCTTTGTACCCATCTAATGGTAGTGTAGTCTAGCCCACATTTTGATGGACTGGACTACACTACCATTAGAATCCCATGGGAAATTTTTTGTATCTTTGTTGAAGACAAGGTGTACTATGTCCACTGCATTCCTGTGATCAGCTGGTCATCTGTCAGAAAAAGAGATCAGGTTGGACTGACATGACCTATTCTTGATAAACCCATGCTTCCTTCTGCCGTGTATTCCTTTCTAAACACTCACAAACTGACTGCTTAATCTGTTCCAGAGTTTTGCCCGTTACCAACCTTAAATTGGATCTGTAGTTATCTTGGTCTCCCTGCCCCCCCCTTGAAGATAGGAACATCTTCAAATAACATTTTCTCTCCCTGCCACCTATCACCATCTAATATATTCACCTAGTAGCAGGCTTACTCCTTCCTTTCTGCCAATTTCTAACTTAAAGTATAAGCAATAACATAAATGATGCTATAGTGTTTACAAAGAATTAGTAACTTTACATATGAACTGCCCCCTCCTCCCTGAAACCTGTAGAGTTAAACAGGGCTGATTGAATTAAAATGCTCAAATATTCAAAAATGCCAACAGAGAGATCCAGCCTGGGAACCCTGTACATGTGTTGATGGAAGAATTGAGTGTCATGGAAGAAAAGTCTAATATAAATGTAAAAATGAATTCATTTGGGACCATCACATTTTGGGGGAATACAGCACAACTTTTGAAGAACCAAAAAGCTCACAAACAGGCTATGAGGGCAATAGTATCTTGATGTTCACATTCCCTAGTAACTCATATTGACAGATGTCTTACCCTCCGTGAATTTTGCCATCAGTATATCTCATGGTCATGAGATCTTTAGTTTTAAGTGCAATGCAAAGAACTTCCATGTATCTTTCCTAATTGCTGTCATTCAACCATACTGGATGGCCCTGAGGGCCAGTACTGAAGAAGAGGGAAAAAAAGTTCTTCACATCATGCATAGTTTTATACATTTCTATCATGCATCTTCTTGTATCTTTCTAAGCTAGTACAATTATAATTTTTCTTCATGGAGCCGTTCTCCTTCCGTCACCTTGCTTTCTCTTTCCTGTCCCTTCTAAAATTCTGCAATCTTGCTTTTGAATTGCTGTGACCAGAACTGTGTACAGCTGTATATAAATTTATATAAAGGTATTTTGCTAATAGCAGTTTTGTTTTCAATTCTTTCTAAATTATTCCCAGCATGGAAGTATCCTTTTTCACAGCAACCACAAACTATTCTTGTTTGTACAACATGTTTAACTAGGTCATTCTAAAATCCAGGGTGTCGTGAGTCCAAAAGCCTAGTTATTTTCAGCATTGGATCCCAAAGTATTCCTAAACCATGTTGTAGGAATTGGATCCCCTCCTACAATTGAGTAAATATGATTCCTTCCTTCAATCCACACTCTCAATTACTGGACTTCTGTTTGCTTTAAAAAAAAAAAAATTGTATTGGGGGGAGATTTGCTTGTTGCATTTAAAATTGACAAGTTTCTTTAGACATTTCTGAATGTGTAGACTTTATTCAGGGAAGAACAATTCTCCTACATGTCTTACATTCGTTAAATTTTTAATATTCTTTTCTCTGTGCTGCCTGTATAAGGATAAAGATTTGGACTGAAAAAGGTAAGCTGTATACTAATTACATTTTTAAGCTTTCACATTCATTACTATGAATAAGGGAGACCATTTCTAATAATTTGCTTTTAGTCACTGTGCCAGTTTTGAAAATTGTGTGTGCGCGCGTGTGTGTGTAGACCAAATCTTGAGCATTGAGATCTAGCTTTAAGAAGTACCATCTTGCAAATCATTGAGAGGGCTATTAATTGCACCTACCTGATTGATTCTTGGTTTTAATTAATTATTTAATTGTTCTCTCTGTGTGATAATTATATACAACTATTATATTATATGGATACTATATATATTTAATATATGATTTTCTCTGTGTGTATATATAATAACGTTATTTATTAAGACCCAAACAAATAAATGAAAATGAACACAAATAAACTGTTCTGCCTAGTAATTTTTAAAACATGCTTATGGAACATTCTGAACTCTGAAACAGAGTTGGCATTGGTTGCACTAGTAGATTAACTTTGTTGGGATCTGCATGGAGGAAGTGGGTCCATTGTGATCCTTTTAGACCTCTTGACTGTCTTCGTTACTATTGATCATTGTATCCTTCTGGACTGCTTGCAGGGATTGGGGGCATTATGTTGCAGGTTATGCTCCTTCCTTGGAGGATGTTTCTAGTTGGGTGCAAGGAGGGCAGGAGAGATCAGCTTGATGGCTACTCCCTTGTGAGGTACTACAAAGTTGGTTCTTTCCCCTCTCCTATTTAACATTTACATAAAGCCAATGGGGGAGGTCATCCAGAGTTTTGATATCCAGCTTTACATTGCTGCCTCAGGCCAAACTAGGTGCCTAGAGGCTGTAAAGTTCTGGAAGAGGGAACAGGCTTAAACTGAATCCTATTAGGATGGAGTTACTGTTTATCCATCAGGGTTCTCTGTCTGCTCCAGTGGTGTCTCTTGATTGGCATGGCATTATCCAGAAGGAGCAGGTCTGCAACTTGGGGATTCTTCTGAACCCACAGCTCCTGCTAAAACAGCATGTGGAGATCGTAGTTGGAGTGGAGTGGGTTTCCCGCTTCAGCTGATATACCAATTGTGAACCTACCTGGGGTGAGAGGATCTTGTTACAGTGACTCATGCCCTCACCATCACCCACTTGGACTATTGCAACATGCTGTGCACGGGGCTGCCTTCGGAGATCACTTAGAAGCTGCAGTTGATTCAGATTACAGCAGCCCAGGGACCATATTACATCAGTACTTGGGCCTTGCACTGGTTTCAGACAGGCTTCTGGGTGCAATTTAAATGGCTTTGCACCTCTTAAACTGCAAGACTGCATTCTCCCATTAGTATTGGCCCAACCAGTTTCTTCCCAGGAGAAACTATTAATGATGACTGGTGAGGGGACCAAGGCTAGGTGGTGCTGCTTTTCAGTGGTTGCATCAGTCTTTGGAACTCCTCCCAGTGGACATCTGGTTGGCTCCAACCCTGACTGCCTTCCAGAAGCTGTTCTAAGCAGAACTTTTCTGAAAGGCATTTGAGCCTTGATTCCATCTTAACTTGATTATGGTTTGGTTAATTTAATTTCATTCTATTTTTTCATTACTTTGTAGACCATTCATTTCTATGCTTTTGTTTAATGTATATTATTACTTGTGCATTTTTTCTTGTAAACTGCTAAGAGTCCTTAGAGATTTTGCAGTCTATACATGATAATAATAATACATCATGTATTCACTCAAAAATGACATTCCCATATGTTCAGTAAAAGTGAAGGAAATTTTTAATTTTGACTGTTTGCACTTACAATTTGATATGGAATTAAATTTTCTTCCTGATTTATATTTTACGTATATGGCTATCAAATGATTAACTAACTTGATTGGACTATTATAGGGTTTTTTTTTAATTTTAGCATGTCCTTTTTACTATTTAATTTCAATAAGCATATATGTACCCTTACACATTTCAAAATAATTATTTTAAAAACATAAATTACATGTTTGAAACTGGTGCCTGCTTAAATGTTATGCTATCATCCATTTATTTTTATTGTCTGTAATTAATCATTTTGAGAAGTGGAAATGTGAAAAAAGTACTTTTATCACCAATAAATAACATTCTAATTCTGCCTAGTCTGTATGTTGTGCATAATAAATAAAATAGAAATATAGCATCTAATCTCTAGTGGTTGTTTGAACTGATTACTTCATTTATTCTATTTTATGTAATTAAACTGTTAGTCTGCCAGAATTCATTCTGTGATGCGAGTCTACATTTAATTTTTTAGGTATTTAATTTAAAGTGAAAATGCAAGCTGCCTTTGGAAAAGTTAATAGATATTTACATATAAAGTTAGTGGATATTTTTTAAAAGAGTTTGTGAAATGGAAGAATACTTCTGGCTTTAATAGCACCTATCTTTTACAGTTATTATTTATTTGAGCATTTTGATGTTTGCATTGGTAAAGATGTTTTATTAGTAAAGATTTTTGTCCTACTATTAAAATCTAATTTCTTTTTTCTTTCTTTCTTCTCCCAAAGGTCCTTGATGCATCATCCCTGAGTTTTAATACTCGAGTGAAGTGGTTTGCAATATGTTTTGTAGGCGGCATTTTGTGTTCTCTCCTTGTAAGTAAATATTTCATGGAACACAGAAAAAAAAACATTTGGCTCTATATGCTTTTAATTGTTTTTCCTTTCTGTTCTTGGGCAAAAGGTGTATTGATACATGGAGTTGGCCGTGGTACAGGCCTCTGGTACTTTACCATGTCAAAATACAGTTGCAAGAAAAAGTATGTGAACCTTTTGGAATTTCATGGTGTTCTGCATTAATTTGTCATAAAATGTGATCTGACCGTCATCTAAGTCAAGAGTATTGAAAAATATAATGTGCCTAAAATAATAACACAAAAACAATTCTGATCTTTCATGTCTTTATTGAGAACAACCATAAAAACCTCATAGTGCTAGTGGAAAAACTATGTGAACCCTTGAGTTGACCTCAAAAAAGCCAACTGGAGTCAGGTATTAACATACCTGGAGTCTTATTAAGATAATGAGTTTGGAGGTGTGGACTAGAGCTATGTTGACTGATAAAATCACTCAAACTTTTTGAGTTTGCTCTGCACAAGAAGAATATGCTTATGTGAGCCATGCCTTGCCAAAAAAAGCTTTCAGAGGATCTATGATCAAGAATTGTTGATTTACATAAAGCTGGAAAGGGTTACAAAGTGATTTCAAAGACCTTAGAAATTCACCAGTCTACAGTTAAGCAAACGATCTACAAATGGAGACACTTTGGGACTGTGGCTACTCTATCAAGAAGTGGCACCCAGTCAAAATGACCCCAAAAGCACAACAAAGACTCATCAATGAGGTAAAGAAACAACCCCGAGTGACAGCCAAAGATTTGAAGGCATCATTGGAACTGGCTAACATCTGTGTTCATGAGTCTACAGTATGTAAAACATTGAACAAGCAGGGTGTCTATGGCAGGACACCACGAAGGAAGCCGCTGCTTACTACAAAGAACATTGCTGCACACCTGAAGTTTGCGAAAGAGCACATTGACACTCCACAGTGGTATTGGCAAAATGTTTTGTGGACTGATGAAACAAAGATTGAACTACTTGGAAAGAACACGCAGCACTACATCTGGCATAAAAGGCACTGCATATCATCATGAAAACATCATCCCAACCATAAAGCATGGTGGAGGAAACATGATTTGGGCCTGCTTTGCTGCATCAGGGCCTGGCCAGCTTGCAGTCATTGAGGGGAAGATGAATTCCCAAGTGTATCACAAAATTCTTCAGGATAATGTGAGAATGCCTGTACGTCAGCTGAAACTGTAGAAGTTGGGTGATGCAACAGGACAATGACCCAAAACACCGGAGCAAGTCCACAACAGAATGGCTTCAGAAAAACAAAATCTGCCTTTTGGAGTGGCCAAGTCAGAGCCCAGACTGCAACCCAATAGAGATGCTATGGAATGACTTGAAGAAAGCCATACACATGAGACATCCAAAGAATATGACAGAGCTAAAGCAGTTCTGCCAGAAAGAATGGGCTAAAATCCCTCCTGAACGATGTGCAGGTCTGATCCACAGCTACAGGAAGTGCCTGGTTGAGGTTATTGCTGCCTGGGGGGTCAACCAGTTATTGATTCCAAGGGTTCACTTACTTTTTCCACTAGCATTTTGAATGTTGAATGAGTGTTTTCAATAAAGACATGAAGGATCAGAATTGTTTTTGTGTTATTATTTTAGGCACATTATATTTGTCAATGCTCTTGACTTAGATGACGGTCAGATCACATTTTATGAGAAATTAATGCAGAACACCATGAAATTCCAAAAGGTTCACATACTTTTTCTTGAAACTGTATCTGTATTCTCACAAATATGTCACAGAAGTATAAAACATTCAAGACTAGCTTCTTCTAGGATGCAGATTTTCTCCATGCAGGAAATCATTTATGTAAAAAGCTAGTCAGAAAGGCACATTTGTAACCTTACAGGGTAGCCTTCACGGCCTAGTACCCTCCACATGTATTGGATCACAAATCCAATCTTACACAATGCTATTTTATGCTGGCTTGGGCAACAGAGATTGTAGCCCAATGTGTTTGAAGAGCACTGGGTTGGGGAAAGCAGATATAAGAGAACAATACTTTTTTTCCTTTTTTTACATATAACATTATCTATCTATCTATCTATCTATCTATCTATCTATCTATCTATCTATCTATCTCAAATAGTTCTTAAAAAGAATTATCTGCAGCAAACCTAACTGTTCACTAGTGCCATATTTGTAAATCATCGACGAAGGGAAGGCCTTTAAAGCTATCAGTGCTGGTGGACACTAGGGATTTCATCAGTCAAGCTTCATCTACATACAGAAACTATAGAAATAGCTGTTTTGATAATTTCCTATCAGTATTTCATACGCTATTGGATAAAAGACCTTTTCAGAACTGTGAAGTTGGTTTCTTCATTTTAAACTACTGTACAGTGACTGGTCTATATTTCTGTGCCATAAGCAAAGGCAGACACCTCTGTCCTTCCTGCAGCTGGAAAACCTTTGTTTTGTTAAAACTAGAGAAAACTCTGGGGAAACAGAAAAGAAGATAACAGTGCCTGAGTTTGGGTGTACCCTAACCCAATAGCTCTGATAAATGGCTGGAATCACTCCCAGAAGCTGGTGGTATCCAGGGTGAAAGGAGCAGAGGACTTTGCTTCAGGGTTCAGGTTACCTCTAAGGCATTGGAACCAACTCTAGCTAGACATTGTTTTAAGATATTGTGTGTGTGTGTGTGTGTGTGTGTGTGTGTGTGTGTGTTAGAAACTTTGTTTTCTATTCCTATTTCTCTATACATACAGGGCATTCTTTGAAATTTCAGATTTATTGAAAGCCATCTCTCTCCAAAGAGCATTAATTACACTGAGAACAATTTGCATGTATTTGGACTTAATATATTAATTCTTTTGAGTCCTTTTCATTAAAGTTTGATTTCATTTGTACCCACTAAGACCTAACAGCTGTTGGTGAGCTCCAGTATGTTCAATTGTTAGAAAAGTATATTACAATAATGTTCTAATAGTTTGTCTTGATTTTGATTTGATAAAACTATAGATCTCCTCACAGTTCGCTTTTATAATTGTATATATGTAGGGGACAGGATTGCTCTGGCTTCCAGGTGGAATGAAACTCTTTGCAGTGTTCTATACCTTCGGAAATATTGCTGCTTTAGCCAGGTATGGTCTTTTTATAGTCATCTTTTTTTTAATGAGATTGGTGTGTTTCCACATTACTTGCAAATTGCAAATAATCTTTGCATATAGAATTAAGTGGAGCTCTTTTGAAATTTATTGTGTACAATTACCAGATGTAAAAAAAATAGCAGAAGGGATGCAATTGTAGGTTTTAACTAATGAATGCCATTTCAACTCATGTAATGGGTTGAGCCCTCTCCTTTTCTATCTCCTGAGTACACCCTCAGAATTTATTCTGGATGATTCCTGTCCATCCAGAACTGGACAGGCTATATAGAGTGGAATGAGGGAGAAACATTGAATTCTACCAATTGGCATAGACATAGATGGACAAAACAGGACCGGGTGACCCTAACGTTATGGTTATGACTGGGAAGTTATGACATTCTGTACCTGTGTGTGTCTCCATGCGTGTGTGTGTGTGTGTTTTGGATGTTCTTTTTCAAATTTAGTAATTTATTTCACTCATAACCATACTGATTAAAAAGTTCAGCTCTGTAGTATCTGTACTGCTATGCCATTGAGTACAGGTAGTCCTCAGTTAACAACCACAATAGGGACTGGAAAATTGGTTGTTAAGTGGGGTGGTCATTAAGCAAGTCACCACGTGGCTGGACCCAATTTTACGACCATTGTTACAATGGTCGTTAAGCGAATCAGTGTGGTTGTTAAGCGAATCCAGCTTCTCCATGGACATTTTTGCCAGAGTTTGTTTAATGACCATGTGATTTGCTTAACAACCACATGATTTGCTTAACAACCACAGTAATTCACTTAACAACCATAGTAAAAAGGTCACAAATCGCGATGACGTGAACGCAGGGGGGTAAGACGGTTTGCAACGGTCGTAAGTACAAGTACATGTTGTAAAGCGCTTTTTCTGAGGCCATCGTAACTTTGAACTGTTGTTAAATGAATGGTCTGTTATTAAATGAATGGACTATCTGTAACAACTTACTGTGATTGTTTCTTGACTTTCTTCCAGGAACATTGGTAATAATGATAAAAGAATAATAATGATGATAAAATAATATAATAATAATAATAATATAAAATAATTATAAAATAATAATTATAAAATAATAATAATAATAATAAATAATTTATTAACTTTCTATGCCGCCTGACACCCAGCAGCTCTGGGCAGTTTGCAATTGTTAAAACATTTAAAAAACAACGATATGGAAAACATAAAAATAGTGGAAGACAAAGGGGCAAAGATGGCAGAGGGGAACACATCAGTCGTCCTCTCCAAAGGCCTGGGCAAAGAGCCAGGTCTTTAAGGCCATTCGAAATCCCAATTAGGTGGGAGCTGTTCAAATTTTGGGGGGAACCGCATTCTAGAGGGCAGGTGCTGCTGTAGAGAAGGTGTGCTTCCAGTGTCCCAATAGGTGGCATTGTTTAATCAATGGAACCCAGAGTGTGCCAACCCTGCCAGATTGAACTGGTCAGGCAGATACTATGGGAGACAGGTGGCCCCTCAAGTAACCAGGCCCTATGCCACATAAGGCTTTATAGGTAGCAACCAGCGCTTTGAATCGCACCTGGAAGCAAACTGGCAACCAGTGCAACTCGTGAAGCAGGGGTATTACATGCGCATATCGAGGCATGCTCATCACTGCTTGCGCCACTGCATTCTGGACCAGTTGAAGTTTCCGGGTGGTCTTTAAAGGCAGCCTCATGTAGAGCATATTGCAGTAGTCAACCTGTGAGGTGACCAGGGCATGTGTGACTGTCTGAAGGCCCCCGATCAAGGAAAGGGCACAACTGGTACACCAGATGAAGCTGGCAAAAGCCTTCCTGGCCACAGCTGCCACCTGCTCATTGAGCAGGAGCTGTGAGTCTAGGAAGACCCCCAAATTGTGCACCATCCTTGAATGGGGAAGTGCAGCCCCATCCAAGGTTGAAGTTGGAACATCCCCAGATATGAGCAGTCCAAACACCCACAGCCACTCTTGGTGGGATTGAGTCAGGGACAGTTCCTCCCCATCCAGACCCACACAGCCTCCAGGCACTGGGACGGAACTTCAACAGCCTCACTTGATCAGCCTGCAGTCAAAAGATACAATTGGGTATCATCAGTATACTGATGATACTGAACTCCAAACTGGTGAATGACCTCACCCAGTGGTTTTATGTAGATGTTGAAAAGGAGGGGAGAAGGAATCGAACCCTGTGGTACCCCACAAGTCTCTCCCCATCAACCAACACCAATTGGAATCAGACCCAGAGAAAGGAAGAGAACCACAGTAAAACAGTGCCCCCAATCCCCAACCCACAGAGCCAGCTCAGAAGGATACCATGGTTGACAGTATTGAAAGCTACTGAGAGATCAAGGAGCACAAGGATGGATGCACCACCACCATCCTGACTCCGCTACAGGTCATCAACAAACATGACCAAAGCTGTCTCAGTACTAAATCCCGGCCTGAAACCTGACTGAAACGAGTCTAGATAATCTGTTTCCTTCAGGGTTCTTTTCAGCTGCAGACTGGCCACCTTCTCAACAACCTTTCCCAAGAAGGGAAGGTTGGAGACTGGTCAACAGTTATCAAAAACTGTTGGGTCCAAGGATGGCCTCTTGAGGAGGGAGCACACCATGCCTCTTTCAAGGCTGGAGGCATCACCCCCTCTGTCAAAGAGGCTGACATTACTGCAAGGACCCAACCGCAGGTCATCTCCCTGGCTGCTTTCACAACCCAGGAGGGACCCAATTCAGTAAACAGGTGGCCAAGCTGACAGCAGAAAGAGCCCTGTCCACTTCCTCAGGAGTCACTGGCTTAAACTCATCCCAGATCACACCACCAGACCAGACCCCAGGCACCTCAGCCTGCTCTGCCCAGTCAGAGTCCAAGATAAAGTGAATCTGAGTGACTTTATCCACCAGATAGCGTGAATAGTCTTCACATCAGCCCAGCAGATGGTTGGGGGGGGGGCTCTGCTTACCCAATAGGGAATGGGTCACCCTAAACAGGGCCACTGGACAGCTATCAGCAGATGCAATAAGGGCAGAGAAATATTGATGTTTCACCACCCTTATTGCCATGAGGTAATCGTTAATGTGGGCTTTTACCCATGTCCAGTCAGAGCCGCTTTGAGTCTTCCTCCAACAGTGCTCTCTTCTGGTGTTCCATCTCCTGGAACTGCTCATTAAACCACACTGCACCCCAGGATTGGCACACGGGGAGAGGCTGCATAGGAGTGATGCAATCCAAGGCCCCAGCCATGTCCATTCCAAGCGGTGACTAGGGCCTCAGCTGAACCACCTACCAAATCCTCAGGGAAAACCCCAGGCTCTCCCTGGAACTCCACGGGGTCCATCAATCACCTGAGGTGGGCTGATTGAACAAGCCATGTCTCCCTACAGGGAGGGGTGACACCAGTGAGCCAAAAGGCAACTAGGAAGTGATCTGTCCACAGCAATGGACTGATATTAATGTCCTCCATTGCCAGATCACATCTCAACCACCCCAACAAAAAAACAGATCTAATGTGCGGCCTCCAGGCCATTGGTGACTTGGGACAGGTTCATGGTTGCCGTGGAGGCCACAAACTCCTGAGCCGCCCTGGGCTCAGTATCACTGGGTGGCAAAATTGAAATCCCCAAAAACCACAACCTTGGGGACTTTATTGCCAGCCCAGCAACAGAATTCAGCATCTCAGCAGCTAGGTGGTACACCAGCAGCAATCCCAGCTGTTCCCTTGAGCCTATCTTCAGCCAGAGCTGAATCTGGTTATTTGTGGAGCAGAGCCTCTGAAAGCCTGTAACAACTCCTGGATGACATCAGACCCCCCTCCCCTGGGCTCTTGGCTGGTGCAAAACCTGAAACCCAGGTGGATACATTTCCTAGAGGGGAACCCCCCTCCGGGCCCAACCAGGTTTTGGTAAAATATGCCAGGTCGGTGCCCTCCTCCAAGATAAGGTCATAGATGAGGGCAGCCTTGTTACACACCAACTTGGCATTCAAAAGCAGCAGCTGAAGTCCAGGGCCACCAAGGATCCAGTTGCCTGGCACAGAGGGTAGAAGCTGAGAGCTGGAGAGCGGGACTGCTTTCAAATAGCAGACCTGGTGTCCCCAAGTGCGACCTGCCCTCAGATTCCCACCATATTTCCCTCTGTCCATCACTGTCGAGATGGTTCAGCCTGCCCGCTCAGCACCCTCTAGTCCACTCCCACCCCTCACATCCTCTTCCCAGGCCCAAGGACACACAATCAATCTCGCCCAACCACCACACACAAAATTAAACCCAAAGCCCTGGCAGCCCACCCCACCCAACCCACAGGGAACTCAACCTCCCCTGACTGCAGCTGCCCACGCATTTGGCAGCCTCCAAGGGAACAAACCCCAGTGGGGGAAGAAAAAAAGAAGAAAAATATATAATTAGATGTGTCTCGAGCATTCTGGGGAAAGATTAGTACACTTTTGGATATTCTGTCAGTACGTGTCAGACTACAGTTGACATTCATTTTGAAATGATAGCATAGTTTTATGGCTTCATCACAAACAGCATGTTTTAGGTTGCTGATATGCCCTATGTCAAGATTGGCTTTTGGCAAATTCCAAATAGTTCAGCCTATATAAATATATCTTACAACTTGATTTCTCTATTCCTGCCCCTGGTCATCTACGTTTTGTGCAATTCAGCAAGCCCAAATTGATTAGGTTTAATTGTCAGGATGCTAATTCTTATTTTTTTTTTCCAAACTAGTACTTGCTTCTTGATGGGTCCTATGAAACAGCTGAAAAAGATGTTTGAACCAACAAGATTAATTGTGACAATTGTTATGCTGGTAAGTTACGCTTGTTTGAAAACAAGAAAAGAAACTTTGTAAATTCTAAATATCAGTGTCCATTCCTAAATACAATGACATCAAAATGACAAAACATGTTGTACTCAAGTACTTAAGCAGTGGTGTTGACTGCACTGCATATTTTCTCACTTGCCCTCCTTGTCCCACCCATATGCCTATGGTTGCATATTGACAATTAGAAAGTGATGGTCAGTCCTATTAAATTAACTTATTAGCAGAATGACTGGATGAAATTACTTGTTTGATTGCTTAAGTGATGTCTTTTGATGCTGAGATATATTTTTCCTTCCATGAAATTTCTTTGGAGCATGTGGTGAGACAGAATTGCTGATCAGTAGCAAAACTTTCTGGAAATTGCAGTGAATCTTTTGTAGGTTTCTAGGACAATACAGCTAATCCCCAGTTAACGACCACTCGTTCAGTGACTGTTCAAAGTTACAACAGTGCTGAATAAGTGGCAGTTATGTCAGTCCTCAACGTTCCAGCCATCCCAGCACCCCTGCGGTCACGTGATCACAATCTGGGCACTGGGCAACTGGCTTGCACTTAACAAGGGTTACAGCATCCCACAGTCACAGGATCACAATTTGCAATCTTCCCTGCTGGTTTCCCACAAGCAAAGTCAATAGGGAAGCCAGCAGGAAGGTCACAAGTTGTTCAGGTAAGTCTCCCTCACCTCCGTACTCTTCCCAAGCCTTGCTGCGCTCACACCGTGCCTCTCCAGCCACTTGTGCACCCTTCCCCACCTAGCAGAAGCCACCCCAAGCCCCAGTGTGCTCACACCATGCCTCTCCAGCTACTCATGCACCCCCCTCACTACTTGCCTGCTTGCCTAGCCTGCTTGCAAACCACCTAGGACTCACAACTTCTTGCCGGCTTCCCCACTGACTTTGGTTGTTGGAAGCCAGCAGGAAGTTGCGAAGAGGTACTCGCTTAAGGACCCACAATCCTCACTTAACAACAGCAATGGGGACTGCAGGGATTGCCGTCGATAAGTGATGCAGTCACGTGACATTGCACTTTACGGCCACATTGCTTAGTGATGGAAATTCCAGTCCCAATTGCTGTTGTAACTCGAGGACTACCTGTACTGCAAACCCTATCCTGCTTATATACACATTGATCTAGTTCTTGTTTTGTCTTGAGCAGCTTTCTTTGATCCTCACCCTATGTGCTGTATTCTGGGTAAGTAGCATTAATCAAATATGTTGTGCTTTTATGGATGAATTTACTATTAGATACTGTAGTTATGTGATTTACTTTGTCGTATTTAAGGTTTACTTTGTCTAAATATATTACCCAAATGCAAGTTCTGCCTAGTTTTTTATTCTGTTAAATAAGCATAGATTGAGCGATAATTGTGTCATTTAAGTCTGCATGCATGAGTGATCCTAATGTTGCTTATTCCCTCTAATGGAAAAGTGAAATAATGTGGTATTCTGCTTAGCTTAATTTGTAATCAGAACATAGAAGATCCATGTTATACATTTTGTTTTTAAAATAGCAACAGATTCAATAAATATTTTTCCCTCATTTTCTTAGTGGCATAAGAAAGGGTTAGCCCTGCTCTTCTGCATTTTGCAGTTTCTAGCAATGACCTGGTAAGACTTTCTTTGAATTTTTACCATTTATTACAGTCATACAACCCTTTACTGGTACAAACTATGCAAATCTGATAGCGTAGTCACCTTGATTTGTGGCTGTTACTTGAAATATTATGGATTCTTATTAGAACTAAATAATAAGTAAATATGCAGGTATAAAAGTAGCTTTCAATTTGCTTTGGGGAGCTCTGGGATTCCTTTGAAAGTTAACAAAAACTCCTTGGTGAGAAGATGAATAAAGGATGCCCTTCTCACTACTGATGTACTTCAGTATGTATTGCCATAGGGATTGTTGCATATTTCATGCAAAGCATGAACAAAGCCTGATATATTCCAGTGTCGGGCCATAAATAGCTTTCAAAGTGATAAACAGAACATTTCATACAATGCAGGGTGTCTTACTGTTTCTAGCTGTACATAGAGTTCTACATACCGGCTAGAAACAACCAAGCTTATTTATTTACTAACAATTATTATTATTATTATTATTATTACTACTACTACTACTACAATATTTCTAGCTCATCCCAATCCAAATGGATTTTGGTTAGGGTATAAGAAAGCCAAAAATAGTGCATTAAAACATATAGGAAAAATAAAGATCAACAGTAAAAAAAACCTAATGCATCACAGTCACTATTCATTTAATCAAGGCCCAAATGCTCGCTGGAACAGTGCTGCTTTGCCTTGTTTTTGGAACACCAGTAGAGTAGGGGCTATCCATGCCTTCAAGGGAGAAGGTTACTACTACTGAGAAGATGCCAGCACTTAGAAGACCTGTCATCTGGCCCATGCACCTTGCAAAAAGAGGGGGTTCATTACAGACCTCCTTTTGATGACTGGCCCAGGTGGGCAGCTTCAATTTCAGCAAAGGGTTGCCTGATATATTCCGGTGTTGTGCCATGAATAGTTTTCAAAGTGATAAACAACTTGTTAAATTGGGTCTGAAAGCCTATTCACAATCAATACAGTGATTCAGAATAGATGTTAGTCTCGCTTGATGGAGCCAACCCTTCAGGAATCCAGCCAGTACATTTTGTATCAACGATAGCTTCTGACTATCACCAGTGGCAGCCCCGCATATAGCATATTGCAGTAGTCAGTTGGTCATCAGAGCGTGAGTTCCTTCGCCAGGATATCTGTGCCTCTCTCCACCAGCCCAAGTGTGCTTGTATACTGCTTTACACTGTAAACTCTCCAACGCAGCATCACTTAAAAATTCATAAAAACAAAGCCAAACTGCTATTGTGGGGGGGGGAAAGGATTTATGACACACGTTTGTCAGTAGAAACTGGCATATCCAGGCAGAAGCAGGTTAGATGAGAATAGTGGCTTCACTACATAAAAGCATCTCTGTATAAAATGTTCAAGTTTCTCTTTTGGATCAGAGGCATTTGTCTGGTTTTCAGAAATGAACTGGGAGTTATATTACATTAAATGGAAAAATGTGCAAATCTAACTTTCTCATTTAGAAACTTTAAATAAGAACAGTATCATCAAATCATGCTGTAAAAGAGGGAGCAAAAAAAGACTAATTTCTTAATTGAGGTGGAATTTTCACTGTATCTCAGTGATAGAAAAAACAGGCAATATATCATATCTAAAATTATCCAGTGTTACAGGCTATGTAAGATAGGTGGCTAGATAAATTTATATAAATTTTTAATGGCTACCATTTGTAAATTCTAATTTAAGCAAAGGTAAAGTAATGCAAAGCACTTCTGAAAAACCTTGCCAAGAAAACTGCAGAGACTAGTCCAGGCAGTCACTAGGAGCAAAAACTGACTTGTAAGCACACATATACACATACACAAATGTTGCTATGAGGCAGTAATGGGAGAGAGACAGCACCTTCCAGTTCTGCTTCTGAGATTTCCTAAGGGCATCTGGTTGGCCATTGAAGGGAGCAGTAATCTAACAAACAGTGCTGTTGTTTATGTGAATACTGAATTTTTAATTAATTCATGGGGGGGGGGGTAACATCTTTATTTACTAAGCCTTCTAGGAAGTTTATAATCAATAGCACTAATAACATTTGTTTACTGTTTTGATTTTCTATCACTTACAGCAAAATCTGAAATGGAAGGTAGAGTTAGGAATCTTGTAGCAGTACACCTAGTTTCTTCAAAGCCTGTTTTATTCTGAAGTATACTCTGAATAGCTAATCATATAGGTTTATTGCATTAGACTGATTTCTTTGTGGATGGCTGCAAAAGGACGTGAGCTAAAACGTAATTTCTCTTCTTCCTGTCTTAGGTACAGTCTGTCGTATATCCCATATGCAAGGTGAGTGTTGCTATATAAAAAGAGTTTGTGCAGTTATCTTGCCACGTTGGGGGGAAATAATTCTATAGACATATTCTGAGTAGCAAGTATCTAGCATGTTGGTCTCCAGCATGGGGCCTGCCAAGCTCCAAACCCAGTTGATTTTATTTTGTTAAATCCTTTTATCAGAATTAATATACAGTAATTGAAGTTAAAAGCAAATTAAAATTGCCATTACAATTGCTGTAAAATAAGGTTGGATTTTATTAAAATGAATACTTGGTTATAAAATTGCACAACAGTTGTCTGAAATGGTATCATTTTGCAGGCAAAAACAGTGGAAGAAAGGGAAGCAAAGGGAAATCTTTTTAAATTAGCAGAAGTTAACTTGTGTACCATTGGATAAAGCCTTAAAAATCAATGCATCATATCCACGTACTGTACGTGGTAATTTTTTTTCTTTCTTTTAAAGGGATGCTGTATTGAAATGCTTCACATCCTGCCTAAGTTAAAGAGAAGGAGAACTTTTTCCAGTGCTTGGAAATCTACTTCATTTCTCCTAGGTTTACTCCAAGTGGTTCAGGTCCTGAAACAGTGACATCCTTCTTCACAATGGGGATTAAATTGTATTAGCAGAAGAGCCTTTAAAAAAAAAAATACAAAACCAGGGTATCTATACCATCACAAGACCCTTAAATCCATGCTTGTTCTAAAAGATTTTTTTTACTCACACAGTGGTCTTAAAACTACGTGATCAGAGTCTGCTAACATGATTTAATCTCAAAATTATATGGTCTTTGAGTTTCAGGTAAAATGCATGTAAATACTTCTGCCTCATTTTTTTATATTTATCTTTCCAATTTGTGTATTATTTGTTTTGTTTCCCAAAGTCTTTTTAAATTGTAAAATGAAAAATTACACTATGTTATAGCTACTGGGCCTCTTCAGAAATGATTAACAGTGGATAGCATGGAGAAATTGAGAATATATAAGAAATGTGTTATCCAGATTCAGGAACTCTCCTCTGTTATGCCTTTATTTTAAATGCCAACTTTTATACTGTGATACTTAAAATACACTTAACTAAAAGTATTTGAGTAATATATTAAATCAATTATTACAAAATAAATATTTAAAATTATGCAGTGTAATTACTTTTGAATGCTATTTATGGTTTATGTTAATACTGTTACAACTACCATTAAATCACTTGGGCAGGCTCACCTTTTGCCTATATGAACAGTAAGTATTGTTTACTTATATGCTCTTACAATTTATCTATAGTATGCCTACTTTCCTTTGTGTAACTTTAGAATTAATCTACCCCCCTCTCATGCATATATCATTACATCATCCCCAACCTGCAAATGCTATTAATAGTCTGGGGAGAGGAAATATTCAAGTAAAATCTATGTCTTTATGTTTAATTATGCAGCTAATGGCCTGTTGGATGGAGCTACAGGTTTGCTTCAATGATTTAGCACAGTTTAAACAGTGGTTTAAACTACAAAATTAATATCTTATTATCTATTATTTATTTATTATCTCCCCCACCATGTATTATTTATCCCTGAAGGTCAACAGTGCTGAAACTCCATTTCCTTGTTCTGCTTTCAGAGGGATTATGTAGAACAGTAAATAGTAGTAAATGATAGGACAGCGTGGCAAAGTCCTTTGTAGACAGAGAGGCAGGCAGCTGACTTTAGCAGCCAACAAGCACAGGACTCCAAAAAGGTAGAAAAACCTGCTGCAGTTTATTCTTCCCGGACCCTTAAGCATTCCAGGTCAGGGGTTGAAAACAAGCACAATCTCTTTAGCGCATCAACAGTCCAAACCAAGCACTCAGAAGTAAATTCTCAAAATAAAATATCAAGCCAAAGGAGAAAGATGGGACAGGCAGCAGCAGTTTGAGGCTTGATATCCTCCTTCACACCAGCAGACTCAGTGAGCATCCCAGCCTCAGCAAACAGGCAACTCCCTACTTGAGAAGACCTTGGCCCCTTCTTTTCCCCAAGTAACCAACTCTGTTTAGTGCCTGACAAATGAACCAGGTCCCAATCAGGCAGCATAGACAGATAGGGGAGTCTATTGATACAAGCCTTGATAAGAGTAATTTCTAGCACTTCCTCTGCATGCTTCTCTTTGTTGCCATTCTCCTCATCTTCTTCTCCAACCCCCACGCTTGCCCTTTTGGCAGAGTAGCCTTTAAGCTTAGCCCTGAGCCTGCAGACACTTATAGTCAGGAGCTGTGGCTTACTACAAGGCTGGTGTTTTCCTTTACCACAGACAGATATAGAGGTACTCCTCACCTATCAACTGCAATTGGGACTGGCAATTCTGTTGCTAAGCAGCACGGTCATTAAGTGAAATGTCACATGACCACACCGACTTAGAACATCAGTTCCAGCTGCAGTTAAGCAAATCACCACAGGTCATTTAGCGCAATGTCACATGACCACAACTTGCAACTTCTTGCAGGCTTCCCCATTGACTGCTTGTTGGAAGCCAGCTGTGAAAGTCACAAATGGTGATCATTTGACCACGGGATGCTGGAACCATCGTAAATGTGCACCGGTTGCCAAGCACCCAAATTGCAGTCACATGACTGCAGGGATGCTGCCACAGCCACAAGTTTGAAGACCTGTTGTAAGTCTCCCGCTGTCAGCATCAGTAAGAGCTGCTCAGTCTGAAAGGCTTTTAAAATTGCTCAAAGACATAATGCGATTATTGCATTGTTTTAGGCATCATACCTATTTGGAATCGAGCAAAATGAACAGAGTTCTGCAAAGATTAACTTTAGGCTGTCTCTTTAAAAGAGACTTTAGAAGATGAAAGTTGTAGCCTGCTAATATTTGCCTTCTAGAAAAGGGACTAGTGATGGAGGGACAAAGCTTTCTCTTTCATCCACCCAGCATTCCTGGTTTCTATGCCTGCTGATAAGGAAGAGGTTTGATTTCTTACATGGCTGCAGTTGAAACTGCACAGGTTGCATGGGATTCCTTTGTTGTCAGTGGTGACCAGGAAAGTAATAAATGCAAAGCCAATTGAAGGAAATGACAATGGTGTATGCTGAACTTGCGTGGCACACAAAACCATTCTAAGACTCTGTCCTGCATGTACCTCATGATGTGTAAATCTCTTTACTTCACTGTGATCTGCCTACGTAGCACACTTAACCAGACAGGGTTAAGTGACTGCACTGGCATACCATGCTAAAAGTGGTTAACATTAACCTTGGTTATGTTTTTAATGGTTTAGATTATGTGAATCTATTCCATCTGGGAAACGAATGACTTATATAGCAGTGGCCTATGCTACTAGCATGCAATCTAGAAGCAAACAGGGCCATGGGCAGTTGGCGCGTGATAGGCTATTGTCAACATGACCTGTGCTTCAACGAAGTTGGTAAATGTTACTTTCTGCAATAAATTTGGGTATTATGAATTGAAAATTGTAGGAGGACTAACAGCTTTAATTACTCCAAATGTCCCACTTTTTTCAGAGCTGAAAGTGGCCATTTAGGCTCCCGGCGGAATCCACCTTAGGGGATTCCCGGCAGATCACTCCTTCGCCTTTTTTGGGGCGCCGGGGAGGGGGGAGCTGAAGATGTAAGAACAGCTTCGGCTCTTCTCTCGCTGTCTGACAGGGGGCGAATTTCAGTCCTCGGGAAGGGGCTGGCTCTCCGGCCAGCCCTAAGCAAAGTCGTCTCGCCTGCCCCTCGCCGCTCGCTCAGCTCCTCCTCTTGAGTCCAACCCGCCGCGTGTCTCATTCATCGGCAGCATCACAGGCTGGTGGCTCGCGGCGCTGCCGGGTTGCTTCGCTGAGGGCTGCAAACTCCACTTGAGCGGGCGAGTCTTTTGAAGAGATGCACAGCTGAGCGCGGACGCAGGAGGAGGAGGGAAAGGTCTCCCGCGCCATGTCCTTGCCTCCTATCGTGCCGCCACCTTCTGCCGCCCCCCGACTGCAGTCGAGGAAGCAACACCAGCCGTCGCCGCCCGTGGCGGCTCCTCGAAAGCCGATGGCGGTGCTGGCGGCGGCCCCTCTAGCTCCGGGCAAGCCCCCTCGGAAAGGGCGCGGCGTGCCTTCAGAGCGACCCGCCGGCTTCTCCAGTTCCTGGCCCAGCGCCTCTCTGCAGAAGCAGCTGCCGCGCAGCAGAGCGGCCCAAGGGAGCAGGACCGCCCCGCCGCCCGAAGGAGGGGCGGCGGCGGCGGCGGCAGCAGCAGCCTTAGGCGCTGCCTCGTCTCGCAGCCGGGGCCGCCCGGGGCCGCCAGCCGCGGGCACGCGCTCCTGCGAGAGTCTCCGCGCGGCGCCAGGAGGCCGCGGGGAGGCTTCGCTGCGCTTCTCGCTCAGCCTTCCCCCGGAGGCGATCCGGGTCCTACAGCGCCGAAGCCTGGAGAAGCAGCGGCCGCGAGGGCGGGTGGCCCGCTTCGCTTCCCCCGACGCATCCAGGTGTCCTCTGGCGGGAGGCTCGTCGCCCGAGGGGGACTTGCGCGCCCTGCTGCAGGTGTCCCTGCTGAACGAGCGCCACCGCTACGACGACGTGGAGTACGAGGAGGAAGAGGCGGCGGGCGACCCCGGCGGCTCTACGGCGGATGAAGGGCTGGTCCGCAAGTGCACCGAGTGGCTCCGTGGGGTGGAAAGCGCCGCTGCGCGGGACCGGGCGAACAAGATGGACACCCTGCCTCACTTGAGCACCCTTTGAGCGGCCAGCTACTGGCTCCTCGGCCGTTCATAGCCAGCGTGGCCCTTCGGCAAGGGCGCCCTTCCGCAAAAGCATCGTTTGCGAACAAAAATTCTTACCATTCCGTTTCCCGGTTGCTTTCTAGTTTATTCCTGCGAAAAACCTCACTTTATCCTTGTGGGTTGTACTGTACGGTACTGTAGCGGATTTGTCCTCTGTCGGCTCTGGCTCTTTCCTGGGGAGGTGGGTGTGGCTTTCTTTTTGTGCCTTTCCTCAAACACGGACGAAAGCCCTGTCATTCTAATATCACCGGTTGCTAAGGAAGCAAGGTGGCCTCACCAGGTCCAACAGTAGCGTTATGTAAAATGCACTTCTAAGGGATTTTGACGCTCCAGTCAACACCATCTCTTTGCCGATGGCACATGAGAAAGGTGCTTACCATGGTCCCCAGGATGATAAGTGTCAAATATGTCTGCCAGAAAAGCCCATTCATTTGGTTGGAAGTCTGCTTCATTTCTAAATGGATTCTTTATCCAGCATTTAAAAAATCCTGTCATTTCATAATGTTAAGGAAAAAAAGACAGGAGTGCAACTTGTGTATTAGTCTTTGCTAAGCTAGTATAATTTTTTGAATATGAAAGATGAGAGTGGTGACAGAAGTTTGATGCCTCAGTGTATAGGTTTTACTAAAACCAGCCAAATATGAGTGCTCGATTCTTTCATCTGTCAACTTGTTATAACACAGTGATTAATTTTAATAGTCTTTGTAAAGATTGAGGATTTAGTGTAATCTGAATGTGTTCCAGATATGTTTGGAACAGGTTCACCTTACTGAAAAATGCATTCTGAGATCCAGGGGAGGCAAAGGAAGACTCAAGAAACTTTCTTCATGGTTTATTTCAACTTCCTGGATGTGCTCTGAGGGTGACTGCGGAGTTTATGAATTCACTTTCATTCTACACAATAGAGATAAAAAGAAACACTCTGTCTCTATTCAAAGTGTTCTGAATGAAAATATTTTTTTTATTAGTACTTTGTAAATATAGAATAG